>JANTQE010000014.1:479421-586838 GCA_032988195.1 Arachnomyces sp. PD_36 | reverse complement strand
AGAAAAAAAAATGAATAAAAAAAAATTGAAATAATATCGCGTGAATAACACAACAATTATTTCACTAATTACTGAAATAAAAAAAAAGCATGAGAGTGAGTCAAAAAGTAAATATGTTAAAATAAAAACTCGACACAAAAAAACGTACATAACGAAAAATTTTCAAAAAGCAAAAAAAGACGAAAAGAAAATGAAATTTAAAAAAAAATCATTCGTTATAAAAGAATTCGTCAATACTCAAATGACGAATGTCGAATCAACAACGAAAAAACAAACAAAGCATGATATAATTAAACTGATCGCAAATTTAAAAAGAAACACGAATATCGCGACGTTGATAAATTGTCTGTTAACAAAAATGATGATTAATGTGTCAATCAAAAATTTTCTTGATACTTCATTTGATTTACATAAGAAGTTTTTCTCAAACATTTTAAAAAATGAATTTGAAAATTAGATCTGAAATATGATGCGTGTCTCAATTAATTATCAAAAATTGATGATTGACAAACTTAAGTGAACGACTCATGATCGACTGTATGCTACAGAGATTTATTGTATGAAAATACGAGTTGAAAGAAAGCTTGTGAACGCGCTTTTAAACATCAATTCACAAATCAATGTCATCTTCAAAAATATGATGAAAAAGCTTTGACTTTTTTATCAATTGAATCTCAAGTGTGTCATGATCATTCAAAATCATCACGTTATTTCATGCATTGATTATGTCAAAATGCTTTTCATTATTATTGAGAAATTCATTATATACGTCTCATTCTTCGTCGTTCTTGAAAAAAATCAAGACTTTATTATCAATTAATTGTGACAACAAAAATATAAATTTGAGCTGATTACTGCGCAGAACGAGAACGTTAATGAGTGAATTATTGACGAAAATTTAAATGAAGAATCGAATATGATCATCTTTTTATTATATCAATTTTCGAAAAGAGACAACAACTTCAAAGAAAATATTTAATCGAATGATTAAATCACGATTGAATAAGAGAACAAAAATGAGAAAGCGAAAAATGAGTAAACAAACAATCAATCGAAATGCTGTTTGTTAAATTGATAAAAATCTTAATGAGAGATACGATTGAAAAAAAAGATGTTAAAAACGTGATTTATGAAAAAAACAAGAAAATTGAAAAAAAAAAGTGAAGAAAATGACGTTGAAATAAAATACGAAAAATTGCAAGTGAAAACGAATGCACAAATATTGAAAAATAAAAACGAAAGTAAACAACGTCAAATCAAATCAAGAAAATTAAGTGAAGATGAACGAATTGATTTGATTGATTCAATGACGCATTTTCGCGTGAAAAGACGTTCATTTTGCTTTTTGATTAATCAATTTCAAATTTTACAAAATTCTCGATATCAAAAGCTGTTGAATTTTAAATATTGCATGTTTTGACATTTTAACAAAATTTCGAATATTATCGCGAGTGTGTATACGACGTACAAAAGAAAAGCAAATAAAATTAAATTTATGAACATTAAAAGTCTTTTCACAAAAAAAAAACTCGAAGAATGAAACGATTGATTTGAATACTGTTTGAAGAATTATCACAATGTGTTTTTAAAAAAGCTTCGAGACTTGAAACAATTCAGCATTAACAAATTTAATTGATATGTTTACTCTTGCATTGCTATCTTTCTCGTGAGCATCAGATTAACATTAGAAAAAATTGAAAGAATGTTCATTGAAAATCTTTGATTAAAAGAAAAAAAATTTTTATTTTATGTTTTATACGAAAAAGAAGAAGTTCTGAGCTTCAATTTTTTGAAAATGAAGAGATTTTAATTCGAAGTGATGCTCGCTCAAGTTATTAAAATTAAAAAGCATGACGCGTGACAGAAATCAAAGTTCAAATTATTTTTTACTTTGAAAAATGAAATTACACGTATGCTTTAAAATCAAATAAATTCGAACATTTTAAAATCATGCAATAAGTCGTATCGAAATTCATAATTCTTGATGAAGAAAAAAAAGAAGAGAAAGTATTAATTGATTAATGTCACTCAGAAAATCAATGCGATAATTATTAAAAATGCTAATCTCTTATCAAACGTAGACGAGTTTTTTGAAAAATTTGAAAATATGCAAATAACGTCGTGTAATGCGTTTTCGTGATTTATTTATATAAAGTATGATCATGACAACTCATGACATAATTTAAAGCTTAAAATTATTTCATATCTCGCTCGCACAATTTCATTGTATATAATACTCTCTCATCTCTGATTTTTTTTGAAAGATCAGCGATGAGTTTAATTATTATTTAATATAATCTTTTACTCAAGACGACGTCAAAGTCGCATCTTTATTAGTGTAAACGCGTTTTCAGTTTTTTTTGAAGTGATTTATTGTTTCAACTCGTATTTTCTATCTCTCATTTGAAGAACTCTCTTATATATAAACACATATGAATCATCAATAAAAATTGTAAAAGTTTAAGAAAAACTGCACTCTCTGTATTGTTACAAGCATCTTTCAATTAAAAATGACAGCTATCTTCTTTAAGTCAATTTTCACATTTTTGATGCTGATGATGAAATCAAGATACTTGATTTGAATCACGTGAAACTCGCATTTAAAAATGCTGATTTGTAATTCAATTAAGTGAAAATGTTTCAACACAAACTTGACATGCTGTTCATGCTCATTAAGAGTTTTGTTATAAATGAGAAAATTATCTATAAACGTGATAAGAAACTTATTTAAATAATTAAAGAATGTAAAGTTGATATATCTCTGAAAAACAACTAATTCATTAATGATTTCGAACGAGATGACTTTGTATTTGAAAAATTCATAACGAGTGCAAAAAATAATCAAATTCTCAAACTTTTCGCTCATTTTAATACGATAAAAATTTTGACAAATATTTAACTTGATGAAATACTTTGTCTCGTGAAGTCGATTCATAATTTCGTCAATCAAAGAAATGAGATATTTATTCTTTTTAAAAATGACATTCAGTCTTTGATAATTTATGTAAAATCTCAATTTGTTCTTTAATTTGACTATAAGCACAAGAGACGCGAATGAGAAAGCATTCTTCATTATAAATCTCTTTTAAAAATTCGTTTTTAAATAAATCTTAATTATTTTTAGTTTTTCAGAGTTCATTTTGTACAAAGATTCATAGTTTATATTTTTAATCGAGTTAATTTTAAATTTTAAATTTATTTTGTAATCAATCTTATTTCTGTGCGAGAGCAACACATCAGAGACTTTTTTAAAAAAAATATTTATAAATTTTTGATAGTATTCAAGTAACACTCGAGTTATTTTCTTTTTCTTAAAGTCTGACTTGACATCAGCAATTTTTTTTTTTCAATTTCTTGTTCTCAATCATTTTGTTCAACTCGTAAAGACTTATAGTACTCATGAGAGTTCTTTTGCAATAATGACGATGTATAAAAAGCTTGTCAATGAACATCATATTTATCAAAAATCACGAAAACTTGAACTCGTGATATTTGTTAAAACTTTTATCGAATTTTACTAACTTCTTCGAGAATCTTTTAACGATAAAGAGTTTCGTTGCGAGAGTTATAATAAATAAAGTAACTTGAGATACGATAACTTCGAAAGCGACTTGAAAAATTTGAAAAGAGTTTTTGAATTTAACTTGAGTAAATAAAATACGACGAATTTGACAATTTATTTAACAATTTTTATGATTTGCATTCTTTTAATGCTTGAAATCGAAATTTGATTTTTATAAAATTCATGAAACATGATCACGTGCATTTTTTCATTTATTTCATTCATAAAAGATCTTTCTTTTGATCACATCAATTTTTGATTTCGAATATTTAATCAAACATTTTAATTCATCAGTCATCGTTTTTTCAAAATAAGCTTGTGAGTGTCAAGATTCGCGAAAAGCATTAAAATTTTTAAAAAGCGACAATCATTCATTCAGAGATTCAAAAAGATAAAATAAATGATATTTTTCTCAAAAGCGTCATTATAATCATGAACGTTGCAGATCTCAAATAACTTAATTAAATGAATGTCGAAGAACTTAGTCATGTTAATGATTAATTAAATATTAATGAATATGAGATCATTCGTTTCACTGTTTACTAAAGAATTAATAGAAATTGTATATTCATTAAACGTTAATTTATTAGATACTGTAAAAGTCTTTTCTCTCAATAACTTATTTAAATTCAATTTTGCTAGACAGACAATAATACTCAAAATGAAAACTTTTTTTAAACGTCATCGTTTCTTTGTTTTGATTCTTTCATATTCAACTCGAGAGTTTTGATATTTGATTGAATCTTTTTTTTCAAGCAGAACACTGCAACGTGTTCAAAGTTTTTATAATAAAAACAAATCTTAATCTTTCTCAACTGATTTTTATACTCATTTGTTATAAACTCTCTTTTTATCTCAAATTTGTTAATTGCGAGAGCAACAAAGTTGACGAGAACATTGATAACATCAAAAATATGAATGCTGATAAAAAGTCTGACAATGTCAACGATAATTGTAACAAAAATGTTCTTGCGACAACAATTTTCAAAATAAATAATTTGTTTTAAACGACTGATAGTCTCGTTATAAAAGATGACAAATTGCTTGTAAAACATGATAACGTTATTGCTTTAAATAATCGTCAAACGTTGCATTTTATGACTAAGTTGATAATATAATTTCTTCTTTCATTTCGCGACAGCAAGCTCAGACTTTTAAATTAAATAAGCGAATTTCGTATAAAATTTTTGAAAAAGAGTGTTTCGCATAAACAAATTTCGAAACTTGCTCTTAATCTCGATGACTCAATTCGAGTTATGATAAATGATGATCAAATATATTAAAATTTTCGTGTCATTTCGATAAATTTGAGAATGTTTGAGACTGTTACAAGTTAAAATGTACTTCGCAACTTTATTTTTAAGACGACTCATGACATAAATGACGCGAGCGAAAAAAATGAAATAGTAATTAACATTGTTAATAAGCTTATGATCGATTTTCATTTTTTATATTTTAAAAATTAAACTTTTGTCATCGTTAAACATAAAAACGTCGAGCATCTTGACTGATTTACAAGACTCAATTTCAAGAGTGATATGAGTGTCAATAAATCAAAATTGTATACGATTATTAAAAATTTAAAAAATGTCGCATTGCTCAATAATCTTTTTTAACTGAGAGCTAAGTTGATTTCTTTTTGCGATCAAAGCGTTCATTTGAGTTTTATGAACATTTTTATTTTGTTAATGCAACTCGTTTATTTTTATGAAAGCATCATTCAAGAAATTGTACAAGTTCTTCGTGTTATTTTGAATTGTTGTCAAAAAGTTTTTCTTGATCATATAGAGATCGTTGATCTGAGTTGTTAAAAAAAAGCGAGAAAATCGAGATTTTTAAATAAATTTTAAAAAAAAATCTTCAAGAGAGTTTTAAACTGACAGTTTCTTAATAAAAAACTCAGCGATGAAAATCTTAATGACGTTTTTAATCATAATGCTTAATTAACAACGAGAATTCGAAAGTTCTGAAAATTTGAGAAATTTTGAAAATTGAAAATAAATTAAAAGAATTAAAAGCATCACGACGATTAATTCAAGACAATTTGTAAAAAAAAAATGAGCTTTATTTTATGTTATGATTTGACTCAAGTATTATGAAGTGAAAAACACTTGTGTCATTTAAGTGCGCTTTAAACTAAAAAAAACAAAGCTGAAGAAAGAAAGAAAAAAAAAAAAAAAGAAAGAAAGAAACTATTTATACATGAAAACTTGATGACAAATCTCATCAAAAAATAGTAAATGAAAACAGTGAATGTAAAAGAAAACTTTCGCTTATCTCTCTTGAGTCAAATTTTTTCTCGAATTCTCATTTCATCTTGAGTCAATGAATCTCGAAAAATAGTTGCGTCACAATTAAAAATTAAATAAATCAAGTCTCGAAAATAAGTAACATCAATGTCGAAAATTAAACAAAGTCAAGATTTAACACTCTCAATGACATTAAAGTCGCATTTTTATTAGTGTAAACATGTTTTCAATCTTTTTCGAAGTAATTTATCGTTTCAGCTCATATTTTTTATCTTTTGTTTGAAAAACTCTTTCACAATTCTTATCATTTTAAAAGAGAAATGATTCATTAATTCGAAAAAGTAATCATGTTTAACAACAAAATTATTAATTCATTAAGTTTGCAAGAATTACGCTTTTTTCGCAATCGCGAAAACACTTAAAACGTAAATGTCGAGAGTCTGTTGTAAAGTAATAAAAAATTTAATTTCAGTCAAACTGAAAGAGTAGAAAACATTAATTTAAAAAATTTTAAAGTTCTGTTTACTACAAATCTTGATAAAAGAATCAAAAAGATTCAAAAACATTTTAAACATTTAAAAAAAATCGAAAATCTTCGTCTCATGCAACAAAGAATTGCGAAGCTCGAGATCGCTCAACAAAAACGTCAAAATTAAATCATTTTAAAACGCATAAACTTTTCAAGAATTGAAAACTCTAGACTTGATATCGTGAAAATCAATTGTAGTAACACGCTTGACATGTTAAACATCAATCAAAATCACGACTTTGAGAGTTTAAACACACGTAAGTGATACAAAAAATTCGAGAATTCGAGTATGATTAAAACTCTCACTCGCAAGCTTAACAAAAAGTTCAAAGCAAATGATATGAATAAATGAAAAAAGTTTGTGATTTAATTTAATGTTTTTCATCAATATCACTTTGATTATTTTAATAATCGTGATTATCGCAAGATGTTAAAAATCACTTAACACTTAAACACTAGATTTCAGATGAGATGACAGAATTATAACAAGAATCTTTTGAATCTTTTAACATAAGAAAAGTTCAAACAGTGATTAAAACAACTGATTATGAATTTTAAACGCGCAATTCGCGATTCAGAGCTCAGATATCATAAATGCAAGTAAAAAAAATCAATTTATTAACGACTTTGTCGCGCATTTAAAGAATTTAGAGAATCATTTGTCAATTATTTATTTAAATGATTAACATAAAATGCAAATATACGCGAAAGTCTTATCAGAAGTGCGCTTTAAATTTGAAAAATTTGCAGACAAATATAAAAATATGAATTATTAAAAATTTTTAAAGCACATTTTCACAGCAAAAATCAACGTTCTCAATTGTGAGCATGTCTTCAAGTTCAAAAATAAGTTTTCAAACAAGAATAAAAACAAAAATAAAAACAAAAAATCAAGTAACAAGAACAAAAAAAATCGCAAAGATCACGCAAAACGCAAGAGAAATGCGTTATTAAATAATGACGATAACAATAAAAACAACAAATGATACTCTCATCATAACATTAATACGCATAATATGTTCGATTGCAAAGCGAAAAAAAAAAAAATAAAGAGTCTAAAGATAAAAATTTTAAAAACAAAAAAAATTCAAAAAAAATTAATCGAGAGTGTAAGAGTCACTGTAACTTTAAGTTTTAAATTCTCGTGACAAACACTTTCATTAATTATTGAAATTGAAATATAATCTTTCAAGAGTTCTATCAAAGCGTTTGCTTTAGTGAATTTCGACGTCGAGAATAATTTCATCAATCAAATTTAATTAATTCAATATCATTTTCTCTTCATTAAAGTTTAATTTAAAATAATTAAAATTTTAAATGATTATATCATACGTTTTTTTAATCATAAAACATGTAACATTCGCGTTATCGATATTATTAACATATCACAAAATCAGTTCTTACATTGCGAAGTAATAAAAGTTCAAAAATATGATTTTATTCTAAGTTTTTTCTGATTAAAAGATATGAATCTCAATATAAATTGACAAAGAAATAACTGAAATTTTAAATTGACATTTTTGATATTAACTAAGAAATCACAAATCAAGCTGATTGACGCGAACACGATTACAAATGAAGTTTTAATTGAGATTTTAACTTACACTCTTATTTTGAAAAATACATGAGAAGACAACACAAAACTTTTAACAAATTGTGTATTTGAGATGTGTTTTAACACTACAAAAAATGTATTTTCTGATGTTGATAAAACAAACTTATCAAATTATATCAAACTTTATGTCAATCTTTTCTCAAAAACACTGATTGCTGAAATTTCAATAAATGTTGAACATAGCATTGATTTAAAAAAAAAGATCATATCATTTTTTCGATCAATATATAATCAATCATCAATGAAACTTGAAAAATTTCGCAAATATATAAAGAAAGTCATCAGCAAAAAATAAATTCAAAAGTTTAAAAGTTTTGCTGAAACATTAATGCTTTTTACGTTCAAAAAAAACAATAAATTACGTCTTTGCATAAATTATCGAGACGTTAATAACATCATCATTAAAAATTGATATTCGCTATTTTTATTAAGTGACATCTTGAATCATCTTTTTAATGTTAGTATTTTTATCAAACTTGATTTTTGAGACGTTTATTATTGTATAATTATCAAGAAATTCAATCACTGATTTATTGTTTTTCGCACGCGATATGATTATTATGAGTATCAAGTTATATCTTTTGATTTCACAAACGCATCAACAACGTTTCAAGTTTTTATAAACAACGTTTTGCGTGATTTATTGAACATTTACTGCGTTGTTTATTTAGATGACATTCTCATCTATTTTAAAATTAAAAAAAAAATATTAAACGCACGTGTTGATTGTATTTTAACGTTTTTATAACATCAAACTCTTCATAAAGCAGAGTAAGTGTGAATTTTTAATTATAAAGATTTTTTATCTCGATTACGTCATCAAACTCGAGAGTATAGAAATAAAACTCAATCGAATTAACATCATTTTAAAATGATCATTACTTAAAAGTGTTAAAAAAATATTATTTTTTTTGAGATTTGCGAATTTTTATCACAGATTTATAAAGAACTACTCTCGCATTATCACATCATTACATGATCTTATCAAAAGCGACAAAAAAAAAATCGTCATAAACGCTCATCAACAAGACAATTCGCATTTTTGAGAAGTTAAAATTTAGATTCATCAAAACGTTTTTACTTGTTCATTTTAACTTAGACAAGTGAATACGTATAAAGTCAAACATTTTTAATATAACTGTCGCTGTTATTTTATCTTAATTACAAGATAACGACACTTGACATTTAGTAATTTTTTGATCGCGCAAATTGCAAAAAATTGAAGCGTATTATGAAACTCATGACTTTGAATTGCTCGCTATTGTTGCAGTTTTCAAACATTGAAAACATTATTTTGAGAGTTTTAAATATTTAATAAAAATGTTGTTTGATCATGTCAATTGTCAATATTTTATGTTAATTAAAGAATTGAACAGACGTTAAACATGTTAAGTAAAAATTTTGAGCGTTTACAATTTCGTACTTTTATATCAAGTAAGCAAAAGCAATCTCACAAACGCGTCAAATTGACGCGCAAATTATATAAATTTCTTTTATGATGAGACATTATTATTTATCTTGCAACAAAAGTTACGACATGAAATTCAAGAGAATTGAAAATTCAAAATTTTTTTTAAAAAAGAAGTTTTTTTATTAGCTAGCGTTTGAACGCATGATGTTGTTGAAAAAAACGTCATTAATGTAAATCACTCACTGTATTAACGCGTAGTAAGACAAATGATATAAAATTTACTTGCAAACATTAAAAATATCATCGATTATCTCATGTTATGAAACAAAGTTAATGCTGTTACTGTTTCAAAGTCAGCATATAAATTGATTTCATTTTCATTTATTCAACATGTTAAATTATTTTAAATGATAAATAAACAACTTTAAGATTGCATCTTTAAAGTACAGAAAAAAAACGTAGTAATGATTGAAAATTTTATTTAATTAATTACATCAAAAGAGCTATTATTATATAATGATCGTGTGTACATTTTATCACATTTTGCACTCATAACAAAAATTTTGTAATTAAATCACGATAACTCGCAAGAAAATTATTTCGAAATAAAGCGCACAGACGAAATTATTCGCGATAAATATTATTGACATGATATAATTAAAAATATTAAATCATATTGTAATATTTGCGATCTTTATTAACAAGTCAAAATGCGCAAACACAAATTTTATAACAAATTAAAAATTATTTTTAAATTAACAACTTTAATTGATGTGATTATCTTAAATTTTATTATTAAATTATTATTTTGTTACTGACGTGATCATACATATAATTCTATTTTAATCATAATAAATATCTTCATCAAATACGCATAATATTTTTTTTTGCAGTGAAGATATTATCGCGAAAAATCTTGCAAAATTACTTTACAAGCGTTTTTTTATCGCATATGACACATTCAAGAATTTAGTCTTTAATCGTGAATTTCTTTTTATAAATAAATTTTAATTAAGTTTATGCTTTTTTCTGAATGTTTACAAACGTTTTTTTACTGCGTATCATTCGCAAACAAATGAACAAATGAAATGTTAAAATTAAATACTTAAGCATTATTTACACTGTTATACGAATTACAATCAAGATGATTGAACTCAATGAATTCTTATAACGCAGTTTGTATATAGCAACTTTAAACATAGCGTTACAAAGCAATTTTTGACAATAACTTTAATAAGTTATTGATCAGATTTTCAAATTGATGTGAAATTCAATTTTGAGCATTTTTATGTTCAAATTGCAATTAATCACGCGAAACGTTTGCAAAATGTGCGCGTCAAACTTATTATTAAGTTAAAAATCGCTTACATCAGTTAAAAGAAATATTATGACAAAAATCATATTTCTCAAAAATTCAATGTTGATGATAAAATTTTAATTAAAACAATCAACATGCAAATGCTTTGTTCATCTTAAAAATTTAATCATAAATATATCAATTTCTTTGAAATAATATTTAAATGAGACACGCAAACATACAAATTTTGCTTGTTATCACGATTTCGCATGATACATTTCATATTTTATGTAAATTTATTGAAACGTTATAATAATAAAGAAAACGCGTCATCATCACTCGATCTTAAAATCATTGATGACAATTCAAAATATTACGTTGAAGAAATTTTTTAAAATCGAACACATTATTATAAAACAGAATATCTTGTTTGCTGACTCAATTGAAAATCATAAAAAAACTTATGAAAATCTGTTGAATATATAAAAAATATTGAAGCATTGAACATATTTCTTGAATAAAAAAAGATGTCAAAATCATTGCAAAAAAAACAACGTAGACGCATTAAATAATCACATCATCAAAATACTCTTTTATTACGAATTTTTTTTTAAAAAAAAAGAAAAGTTTTTAATAATAATTTAAAAAAATCTACAATGTTAACGAAAAAAATAATTGAGAATAAAAACAAAATTTTCATTTGCTTAAAGACATCAGTTATTAACGCTCAAAAAAACGAAATCAAAAACTCAAAAACACGCAATAAAAAAAGTGCTCAAAAACAAAAGAGTACTTGAAAACGAAAAAATCGCGAAAAAACGCTCAAAGACACAACAAGAGCGCTTTAAAATAAAAAATTTTTTTATTTTTTTTTCATCTCTCTCATTTTTTCATTTTTTTAAAGACTTCATTCTCTCTCTTATATGAGAACTCGAAATCTCTTTCATTGAAAATTTTCGAAACATAAAGTTTCAATAATTTTATTTATTTTTCACTTTCAAAGTTCTTGTCTTAACGAAATTTTTTGAAAAGTCAAAGAAACGAAATTCTCTTTTTTCATTTTAACGTAACCTTTTCTCGTTTTTCAATAATTTAAGCAACTTAATTTTGCTTTGTCATTTTTCGCGTGTTTGTAACACGCATTTTAATAATTCACTTAATCACAATCGAACTTATTGAGAAAATGTTAATGAATGAATCACAATTCATCTCACGTTTTAACTTAAAAATAAGATTCTTTTTTGACGCAAAATTTCACTCAAAAAAAAAGTCACTTGCGTTTGAATAAGACGAACATCGTGAGTTAAAGCAACATTTTTCATTTAAATCAAAGAGAAAAACGCGAGAATTATAACACGAAATAATCACAAAAAATGAAAAATCAATTTTTATTGATGATTTTTTCGCATTTGAAAAGCAATCAATGTTATTAATCTCGCAAAAATCAATTGAGTTGCGCGTTTGAGACGTAAAATTATTCTCAATAAAAAACTCATCGAAACTGAACGAAACGAATCAGACAAAAAAATCAACAATTGAAAACTGACGTTTAAAAACTAAGATATTACTTTCAAACTTAAAAAAATCAATTTAAAAAATTTCAACAATCTCAATTTCATTTGAGATTTCTTTCTCATTGAAGCGTAATGTTTTCTCAAAATTAATGTCAAATTCGCTTATCAATTATTGATTTAACACATTTTGTAGTGTCTTCTCATGCGCGATTTCAAAGAGTTGAAATTTCGTCGCAGTTTTCGCGAGTTGATTTTTTTGAAATTGTTTCACAAAATTATTGATTAAATTACGCAATTTCTTACGTTGAATACTCGAGTTAAACTCAACTAAATTAATGTAATAGATAAATTTGCGAAAATTCATTACGCGTTTCGCGAAATCAAATTTTAAAATTTGCGATGCTTTATTAACGTATTTATTCATTGAATAAGAAATCACACAACTCATAGATACGCAAATTTTGTGTAAATTAACATAATGAATACATCATTTATTTTAACTTTTTTGAGATACGCATGTTTTCAACGAGTTCTTAAAACGTAACAAGTATCGCAAGCAAGAAAGCTCATTATCATGACAAGCAAGTTTACATATATTTGTTATTAATACTAACAAAACTTCTTTCATTGCAAAACAAACATCAAAAATGATCAAACATCAAAATTAACGCGTTTTAAATGTTCGCATATGAGTCATGAGAACTTCAAAAAATATATAACAAAAAAAACTTTTATTGAAAGCTTCAACATCTTGCATAGCAAAAATTAAATGTGAGACAAAAAAATTCTTTCACAAAAAAGTTCAACGCAGTAACTTTATCAAATCTTCGCGAATTTTGCTCAAAAAACAACGAAAATGCTACAAAACAATTATTGATTATTCACTTACTCAATCATGATTCAGAACGAATCATCAGATAGAGAAAGAGAGAAAGAGAATACAAACATAACATAAAAAATGAGCATCAATTAAAAAACTGATAATTGCTTGAAAAAGAAAGAAAAAAAAGAGAAAAAAAGAAAAAAAAAATGTTAATAAAATTTTTTTTTTATTTTTGTTGTGACAGAATCACGTTGACGTTATTGCGTGACAATCTCATTAAAATAAAAATCAAACACGTTAGTGTTTTATCAAAATTTTTGATTATCAAAACATCAATTTCTGATTCATCAAAATAACAAATAAACATCAATCATCATTTTTTTAAAATTTTTTTTTTATTATTTTATTTTTTGTTTATTTTTTTTTTTTATTCATCTCATTATTCTTTTGCTTTTATTTTATTTCATTTTTTATTTTTTTATCATTGTAGAAACGCAGTTCTGCTCACTTAATAGCGTTTTATAAACACTTGATTATCGCGCTGAATCATTGAAAACAGCTTTTTTAAAAAAAGAGACAATTGTAATGCATTTTTATGATTTATTTGTATAAAATATGATTATGACGACTCATGATATAATTTAAAATTTAAAGCTATTTTATATCTCGCTTACACAATTTTGTTGTATATAATACTCTCTCATCTTTGACTTTTTTTAAAGAATCAGCGATGAATTTAGCTATCATTCAATATAATTTTCTATTCTCGACGACGTCAAAGTCGCATTTTTACTAGTATAAACGCGTCTTTAGTCTTCTTTGAAGTGATTCATCGTTTCAGCTCGTATCTTTTATTTCTCGCTTGAAGAACTCTCTCACACGTTGTTGATGACGATGAGCGCGATTGATATTCTCTCTTTCGTTGATTCTATCGTGTAGAATGATCGAAGAAACGTCATAAGTTGCAGCTGCTGCTCGTACAAAGATAAAGAATTCATTTTCAAAATCTTCTAAAGCGAATTGAAGAATTCTCTCACGATTTTGACTCATACTGACTGATTGATGAAGAAATGAAGATTTTTGAGTGAAAGATGAGAAAAAACGCGATGCGCGACTACTAGAGATGAGCGATTACTAGAGTGCTGATCTTACATTTCTCTCCCGTCTACATTGTCACATTGTCACATAGTCACATTGAATCAGTTCATGGTTTATAGCGACATTATTTTCCATTTAAACCCGGGCTGGCCGCGAACGCCGTCAAACGAATCTGGATGCAGCCTTTTCTTGAGAAGGCAGAGCACTATAAGGGGGAAACGAAGATCAAGTCACAGCATTTCGACTTCAAATGAAGCAAACATATCATCGGCTACGGGGAGCAGACTTAGAGACATGGTCTCGAGCAACTCCCCTACACTCCACTGTTCATTTTAAAAGTTATTAGCAACCAGAATACCAATGATCAAATCGGAACATCAGATTGAACGCAGGAGACGATGAGGGAGTCTCTTGCTTCCGATATACCTGAGGAACCCTAACGTGATCCCTATCTAGAGTAGATATATAGAGCGAATATCAAAAAGCTAATAAGAGCCGAAAAAAAGCCAGGGTCCAAACCCCACCTAGATAGAGGGCATAGCGGCCGAAGGGAATTAAGTAGTGTCACGATTTGAGCTTATAGAGTCGGATTCGACTCTGAGAGTGATCACAAAAAACACGATATATTAATAAAAATAGCGAAGAAGAACTTGGTGCAACAGAGACGCGAAGCTACCCACGTCACCTGGGAGATGTGTGGAGGCGGCAAGAGATATGCGCAGTGTGTATACTTGCATTAGTATTGTTTCGAACTTATTACAGATAGGGAAGCCACCACAATTTGCGACACAGTTATAGCACTTGACAGGGATCCTTGGCAGAAAGGAAACCCCCGTAGGGCAGGAAGGCATATCTAGCTCCCGCCTTCCCGCGGAAATTTTGGCGCATAACCACGTCGATTTCCTAACTACACTCCCAACTAATGGTCGTCATTGATATCGACCTCGGTCTGTGGCCACTTGCGGGCCGGAACATGACGGTTGAATAGGATGTCAATCTCGCGGTAAGACCGATTCTTCATCTCAGGCAACCAGATGTAAGCCATGATCAGACAGACCAAACCGGTACCAGCCCATACATAACCGCATCTGCCACCAAGGTTTGCGCCGGTCGCGTTGAGCAGATAACTCGATAGGTAAATGCAAGGAATATTGACCGCGTAGTAGCAACCGCGTCCGACACCAGTGGTTAGAGGCCTGAGACGGATGGACGATGTCTCTCCGATGATGACCCATGAGGCAGGCGCAGGTCCCAGGCAGAACAAGACAGAGATGATAAGACCAAGGGATGCTTGCGCGAGAGAAGTCGAAACCGACGTGCCAAAGGAGCCAGCAATACCGAGACAGACGAGCAGGAGAGTGTTGAAACCGGAGCCCCAGAGGTAGATAGTGCGTCGGCCTAGATACGTCGTGAGAATCCAAGAGAGCATGACGAAGACAGCCTGAAGGGCCGAGGTAATGAGACCCAGTTGAAACGCGGTGTTTGTATCCATGCCCGCACCTACATTTCTGTCAGTCTATTCGTTCTCCAGGAGTAAATTAGTAACAAAGAAAGACAACTCACGTTCGAAGAAATAGACCGCCTGGTTGGCGATGAGGTTACCCGTAAGATTTTGGGCCGCGTACACACAACACACGATGAGCGTACGGTAGCGGTCGGTGCCCCTCCACAGTTCTATGAGACTGGGCTCTTTCTCGGTCTTCTCCAGCTCGATGGTACGATGCATCATAGCGACCGAGTCGTCGGGATTATCAACCATCGATGTACGCCCCAGGCGCCTGACGGCCTTTTTCGCCTCCTCAAAGCGTCCCTTTCGAACCAGCCACCAGGGCGATTCGGGTCCCCACCAGATGAGTAGGGCAAGGGGGGTAGCGAACATCCACTGAAGCGCGATGGGAACTCTGGTTGCTGGTGTCAGTAGAGGGGTTGCCTATCTGATATGCGCGGTAGTACATACCTGTATGCAGTTGCTTCATCCAACGGATTGTAATGATAAGCGACGCCATTCACAAGGATAGCTCCAATGGCCCAGAACATCTGCAGCATCTGCGTAGCAGGGGCTCTCAGCCTGAGAGGCACGATCTCACTACAGTACGCTGGTGCATTTGCAATGAAGATTCCCCAAGGTACGCCCTCGAGAAGCTGAGATACCAGCATGACTGGCAGGTTATTTGCAAAATAGAATACGAAGATGAACCCGTTCAGAGCCATGAGGCCGGAGATGGTTGCCCACCGGTACCCAATCTTGCTAGTGATGGGACCGGCAAGGAAGACACCGATAAAAGCACCAATTGGCCCTCCCATTTGCAAAGCAGACTGCCACGGCGTCGTGATAAATTTCTTGCCGTTTTCGGGGTTTACCTCGCCGTACTCGTTCGCGAACGCAGGCAGAGCAATAAAGTTTCCGATAAGAAAAACACAGTAGGCTTCCATAATCTGGATATGGTTAGGACTGTCGCTCCTGACTGACAAGAACGAGACGGTGTGAGAAGGAAGACTGAGTTGCTTACAATGGTGCAGGACATAACAAAAGCCCACAATGAAGCCGAGGGGTAGGCTCGAACCGCCTCCAGCACCCCCATATCGTGCTCCGCGTTTTCTGCATTGATCGCATCTGTCTTGTTGTAGTCGGTCTTCTCGTCTACGTCGTAGACATGTTCCACTGAGGCCGTCCGCTTCTGCACCTCAGGGTCGTCCCCCGGCGATTTCGAAATGACTTGTTCGGTCATCTTGAACGGTGTTTCCCTTACAGAATGCTATGTGTGGAGGGAGGGGGAGGAAGGCGCATCGAAGGAAAAACAGAAACAGAAACAGGGTATCTTCTCAGGAATCTCGCGCCATAATATATATACCTGAGAAGACGCACCGAGATGAGATCCAAGTCTACCCTGCTGAAATGAGATTCGCCCACCGGACGAACTTCCCTGCCATCCCCCACCGGACAGCCAGAATTTCCTCCCTTCCTCGTTTAAGCATATCCACCAGTCACGGCGTCGCATTCGCGACTTGTTTGACCGAATGGCCCCTGCCCAAAGGTGCCGCACGGGTAATTTTGCCCCAACTGGACCCCAGGCCGGGGTAGCTTAGGCTATTCTCATATAGACAGCAGGGGACAGGGTCCAGAGCAAAAGGTGTGATTTTTGGGGGGTCAGATTAACTGGACCCGTCAGATCCAACCAGGTGGCTATTTCGGGGAGTTAGGGTGCGGGGGGGCACGTGGCCTTTGTAGTGATGACTAAGCCATGGCAAGTGAGAATCCACGCTCATCGGCACATATCAACGAGGAGATGGTCCGAACAGCCGAATCATGAAAGAACGGAGTGAAAAGTGATAATAAAAATCAGTGGGAAATCGATTTAAAACGTGCAGTGTTGAGGCTGACAGACTGTGGTGAGCGGTGCGGTAATTCTCCCGCAAAATATTGCTGCAGATTGGTAACCAAGAATTGGACGGAGATTCCACCTGTCTGTAAAATGTTCACCAAGGATCGGGGTATGAAGAGAACGCTGTGGATAAGTACGGTTGAGCTACGTGAAGGCTGGGGAATCCCCCCCTGTCCTCATCGACGTGTTCTGGAAGAAGCTTGGTTCTCTCACCAAAATCTTTCCTTCCCGCAGGAGATCCCCGAAAAGTCAACTCCGGGAGTTCTTCTTTCTCACTGGTGCGGGCAATAATGCAGCCATCATGATCCCATCCAGTTCAGCGTTGACTTGGTACAGAGTTCACGTTTTGATGCTCAAATGGAGTGGCAATCGGCATATTTTGACCCGAGGGACGGGGAAAGGGAACGGTAGCATAGCCTTCGCTTTTTTGGGGCCGGGCAGAGCAGGGCCGAGCAGGGTCCTTGGGCCTGCCCTTCTTTGGGGCTTCTTTCAGGCTTCGATAGAAGAAGAAGAAGAAGAAGAAGAAGAAGAAGAAGAAGAAATATAGGGGTAGGGGATCAAATATCAACTTATATAAGAGGAAATTTAGGGAATGAATGGGATAACACAGTCAAATTTGTATGGTGTTTCGGACTCTTATTCCGGCCCTTCTTCTCAAAGAGCTCTTCCTTCCTGTCTTCGTTTTTGAGGTTAACTTGGGATCGAATGTCTATCATATTCGGGAAGCAGATGAGACCCTTATGGTTCTCGGGACCAAGGTGCTAGGCCAACCCACCTACTAGCATATCTCTTTGCTCATGACCCTGGACTCGCCTGGCCTGGAGAGCAACATAAGAACTTCCAAGTGGGGTGTAAGGTATGATGAACAGGGAACCTCAGTGGCCGCTGTAGTACGGGTGTCGTAAGTGGATGCACAAAGATCATGCGTTGTTGAAGACGAGAGATGGAGATGGAGATACCTCCGACTTGGAACTGTTGATGATGCCAAGCGGAAAACCCGCCAAGACTTGCAGCCAAAAAAAGTTGACCAAGAAAAAGATGATGACGTGACACCAAAAAGGGAGGAAAAGAAGGTCAACATCGAAGAAGGTCGACGGAGAGCTTCAGATGTCTGTCAATTGATCTTGGAGGGAGTCGTTCTCACTCTGTCTGGAGATTAATGAGCTGTTGGAGTCCATTCCTCAGAGATTTCATAGCACGGGGTGGTCTTTGATCCATAACAGCTCTGCTCATTGGTTCCGTCCCGTTCCCCGAACCCCTTTATTCCTTCCTTCAAAGCTCCAAGCTCATACCCTCTCTTTCCATCTCTTCAACTCCTGTGAGGAACAACTCTCCTTTCAAATCACAGAGAGCAGTCCATAGTTCCCTCTCCCAAACGCCACAATGTCTTCAGCATCCTCCAACAGTCCTAGCAAACGCAAGCGGAGCTCAACCCATCTCGCCGGCAGCCCTCCGAAATCCTCAACCGCAGACTTCCTGCAACCATCCTCCCGCGATGCATCTGGTGAAGAAGGCGATGAATCCACCGTTGCCGAAACCCCAGTAGGAAAACACAAGAAATCTTCCGCTTTCGCCGATGCTACTACGAGTGCCCCATCTGTGAAGCGGGCGCGGACAAAGACGGGTGATAGTACCATCACTACTCATAATGGTGTCCCTGCTTCCATCCCATCAATCAGTAAAGAGGATCCCGGTGAGCCGTCAGAAACAACGGAGGCGAGCGTCGATATCGAGAACAGGACCAAGAGGAGAGGATCCCAGAGGACGACTGCCTCGAGTTCTACCGTGAAGGAAAAGGATGGACAGATGAAGCCACCACCTAAGGGTCTTCAGGACCCAGCTGGGTATAAAACTAACCCACCGCCTTCTGGGAGACCGGTTCGCGTTTATGCTGATGGAGTTTTTGATCTTTTCCACCTTGGGTACGTGTTTTGCATGCGCCTTTTTCCCCACGATTCCTCGACCGCTGAAAGGAAATTATTTTGCTAACTCTATACAGACACATGAGACAACTCGAACAAGCAAAGACAGCGTTCCCAAACACATACCTTATCGTCGGAGTCACTGGTGACACAGAAACTCACAAGAGGAAGGGTCTAACTGTATTGACAGGAGCAGAGCGAGCGGAGACCGTCCGCCATTGCAAGTGGGTAGACGAGGTTATCCCCAGTTGCCCGTGGATTGTTAGCCCCGAGTTTCTTGAGGAGCATCAGATCGATTACGTCGCTCACGATGACTTGCCGTATGGTGCTGCGGAGGGAGATGATATCTACGCTCCGATCAAAGAACGAGGCCAATTTTTGGTTACTCAGAGGACGGAGGGCGTGAGCACCACGGGTATAATTACGAAGTAAGCTTTCGTCTAAACCATGCCGAATCTTATACCTTCGATCAGTTCGCTAATCTCTTTTCTTTCAGGATCGTCCGCGACTACGAGAAATACATCGCCCGTCAATTCAAACGCGGAGCCTCCAGACAGGAACTCAACGTATCCTGGATCAAGAAAAACGAACTCGAAATCAAACGTCAAGTCGCAGAGCTACGAGACAGCATCCGCACGAACTGGAGCACAACAGGACAGGAATTGGGCAAGGAACTCCGTCAGTTTTGGCAGAACAGCAGACCTGGTAGCCCGGCTAGGAGTAGCATCGATTTAGGTGGAAGCAACAGCCGAGGTGTCAACAGCCCAATTGGAGGGAATGGGAACGGTCTCGGTAACAAGCCACATCTTCAACACCTGGATATCCCCAGCCGACCCGAAAGCCCTGGCGCAGCTGGAAGAAGTGAAGATTTCGCGACGGGTTATAGTTTGGGGTTGATTGGAGGTGTCAGGTCTTGGGTGCGTTTATTCTCCTTCTCTTCCGGAGTCCCCTACAAAACCAAAGGAAACAGACAATGCTAACCTCTCTCCAGATGATGCGCAGCCGTACCTCTCTCCGCGACACCGCTAGCCATCCTCCCTCTCCATCCGGCAGTGACGAAGAGCGTGGTCGTGAAAACGATACGCGCGACAATAGCGGTTCTAGAGAGGAGTCTCCCTTCACCAGAGGCCGAAAGAGCGTGGTCGACAGCCCGGTTGGTGACCAAACAGCTGGGAACGACCCTTCCGCTTCCAAAGTGAAGACTTAACTCCCACTCACCCTCCGTTTTCCTGTTTAATTTTGTGCATTACTGTACGAATGGCGTTATTTTCCCTTCTTCCCCCTTTTATAACTCATGGATCTAATTTACACTCGAGGAGCGCCCCCCTCGTATTTTCACCTTTTTCTCCCCCTTTCGGTCGATAATCAAGCAAGCATTTCGGCCTTTGAATTTGTTCTCTTTCATCGTTTCTATTATTATTTCTCCTTTACCCTCCTCGCTTCAACACTATCTACATAGGGATGAATGGATGTGTGGGTGGTCAGTTTGGTTGGTTTGGTAGGTTGGTAGGTTGGCAGGCTGGATGGATGGATGGATGGCATGGAGAACGTTTGCCTCTTTCTGTACGACTTACAAAGGCAGAAAAGCAAGAGACTGGAAACCGTTTTTAAATATACGCATATATAGGGTATGGGAATGGGATGGGCAAAAAAATGCGTTGCATATTTAATGGTAATTGAATTTATATATACACTCCGACTTAAACTCGGGTTCGAGCCAGTTTCTCTGTTCGGTATCTGATCTTTGAGCACCCGGTAGACTGCTACACTGAAACTGGATCGATACTCTAATCTAACTAATGCATTTCTATGAGTAGCTATAATGTCTATCTTTCTAACGTCTGTAGGGTTCGAGATCTATGTAAGATGCTTTTTTTGTGCTTTTTTTCTTCCTGAAGACAAAAACGAAATAACAATAGAAAATACCCGAAAACCGAAGGTGTCCCTCGACTCCTATCAAGAAGCCGTCAAAGCCAGTTGACCACGGCGCCGTCCCATCCCCTGCTTTCGTCGATACAATTTATCATACCGAGCCCCCATCTCCTCCATCCTCTGCAGAAGCCCGGGGATCGGATTCCTACCCTGTCTTCGCGCTTCCCCGCCCTCCTCCTCCGATCCCGAATCGGACTCCTCATCCGATTCCGACGACGAGGAAACCTCATACTCCTGACAACTGAGGAACTTTGGCAGAATCGGCTCTGAGCGAGATACCCCACCACGAGGAACCTCATTGGGGGTCGAGCAGATTATCAGTCTGATCTGATCGCGGAGAGATTCGACGGCGGTAGCAGCCTTGCTATTTACGGGGTTATCTTTCTTAGAGGTGATTCTCAGATCGAAAGATTTCAAACTCCTGATCTTCAGGATGGGAGCTACCCAGCCGGAATCGAGGGAGAGTTTCTTCACCATTGCTTCAGTGGAGGTTGGGAAGTCTGCGTAATTGAGGACGAGGCGGAGGTTGATTAGCGAGGTGAGTTGTTCCGGGGAGGCGAGGAGACGCCAGAATTCTTCCCATATTGTATCCTTGTGGGAATGGGAGTAGACGGATGACCAGGGTTCGGAGCCCGTCATGGGATCCCAGAATATGCTCCACTGGACGGTTAGGTTCTTTATGGCGGCGAGGCGGTCGGGGCAGATGTTTCTGCAGAAGTAGATCCAGGTGTGGAGGTCGTCGACGTCGAAGGTTAGGGTTGAGTAGGGGATGTCGATTGCTTCGGCGTAGATTTGGCGGCAGGTGCGGAGGAGGGAGAGGTTTGAGTTTGAGAGGTTGGAGGGGAGGGAGGTGTGGGTGTGCGGGTAGAGGAGGTGGTCGCGGTGCCCGCGGCCGCTGGTACTTCTCCATCTTGCTACCGTTAAGGGGCAGCATGCTTGCCTATGCTGGTGGAGGGATGGGTGTTTCTCCTCGCACCGAACATGGCGGATCCGGTTCTCGATGTGGACTAAATGCACGGCACCATCCCCAAACACGTATCCGTATATCTGAAGCCGAATCTCAGTCGGCAGTCTATTCAGGAACGAAGAATCCGACTGTATCGGGGTAGTGCAGCCCCCACTACCGTCCCCCTCATCGTCCGAGGTGAGGGGCGATGTAAACGAGACCGGCGTTCGAGCCTCTAGTTCACCAGGAACAGACGTGACTCTGTCACGGATCATCTGGGATATTTCCTCCTTCCATCGCTGCCTGCTTCGATAGAAGTGCCAGATATCCCACGGATTCCGCAACACCCAAAGATCAAAATGCCGCATTGAGAGAAAAAAATGTAGTTCTATGCATGTGAAGATTTGGTATATACGAAGTTTCGTATATTCAATCAACGGATATCGTAATCTGAAAAGTCAACGAAGGTGGTAAATCCAAATTCATAGTCCGATATAACCCCACTGCTAACTTCCCCAGATTTCGACCACATCTTGAAACGGTTTAAATTGAGGGCGTGACTTTTGTTGTTTATATACTTCAAAAAGATGCAGAAACAATGCGTGATGTGGAGTTTTTTGTGTGGAGATCGTTTGCCTCAGGATTCCGAATTATTATCGTGTATCAGAGTGTATGACTTGAAATATTACATATAGTTTTGGTGATGAACATGAGCCCCTTTTTTGCTCTCAGGATTTATATTCAACGTAGAGAGAGTATGCTCGACGTATTTTGTTCTATTAAGAAGGTGCATCTATGAGCTTGATCTATATCTTGATCTATATCTTGATCTATGTCTCTTTGTGAAATTCTAATACTTTTTCCCGGCCCCAATAATTGACCGATGCCCAAAGAGTCCCATTCGAAAAGACAAACACCTGGATCATTACCCCCTCGCATCACCCGTCGTACTTGACCGTTTTTATTTTCATCATGCCGAGTGCATCACTTCATAATCGTCCAACCTTCCCCCTCTTGCCCCTCTCAGCGAGAACTCGTCGCTTCATAATTGGGAGACTCGACGCCACTATCCAATAGACCTCTCCCTTCCTCAGCGGTCCCCTCTTCCCTCCATCTCCTCCTCTCTCCTTCCACTTCCCGTTCCTCCTTAGACACAGGCTTCTTCTTCCCTCCATCCTTAGCCAGTGCAATGTAGATCGTACTTGCGAGAATAAACGCTGAGCCGGTCCAACTCAAGGGAGACGGCGTGCTATTCCAGATAAGCTTGTCGAAAATAAGCGCAAATATCATCTGCGAGTATACCATGGATGTGGCACGGGTTCCATGACCAGAAGATGGCGCGGGAGTCATAGGACGTCCATTTGGTGCGTATTTAGTGGGAAGTGGTGGCGGGACATATGCCAATCCCGCTGTTAGTAGAAACTGGAGGAGGAAACCACAAGAACCTAGCCCGAATAGAAGGATCCATTCCATTGCATTTCCAGGGAGTCGGAATGGGACACTGGGAACAGCGACGAGTGCGATGAGGGAGATTATGGTGGTGAGGGCGGAGAAGTAGGTGACGCTGACGAGTGGATGTGCTCGTTTTCCGATCCAACGGATGGTGGTGTAGGCTATACCTGCCCCCAGGACACCAAAAAGCCCAGCTAGGATGGCGAGAAGTCGTTGCTCAGGAGATACGTGGTTTGGGTCGTCTTCCTGGGAATCGCCCGGGGATGTTGAGTTGCCTCCGTCACCGGGAGTGTCGTCGGGTCCAGATTCGGATCGATTTGGGAAGAGGAATGAAGGTCGAGCAATTAATACGACTCCAAACAATGATACTATAGCGGCGAGCTGCTGTCGTCGAGTGAATGGCTCGTTCGGCATGAGAAAAGAGCAGGCGTAACAGGCCACAATTGGGGCCATGAAGGTCAAGACCGTAGCTTCTGATAGCGGGAGGTACTGGAGAGAGTAGTACAACCCACTCACGCCAAAGAATCCGGAAGTACCACGGACAATAAGTAGAATTCGGACGGAAGGTATACCAAACGGATTCGGGGTCTTGGTATACCACATATAGATCATGCTGCAAAGGACAGTGATAGACATGCGAGCGAAGAGGATCTAGAAAAACGTTAGAATAAAAATTAAACAACATCATGGTCTATATCCTACCTGAAACGTATGCATCCCTTCACCATGCGGCCCATTTCTCTCCAATAGTCGTGTCATAACATTCATAAATGCAGCAAATAGCTGCGCCAATAGCACCAAAAACACACCCTTATTCTGCTGCCAAAATATCGGCAGCTTGCTCTTCCATGATACTTTCTGCTCCGATGGGTCTGGAAATCCATAGGACCCGTTGGGTATAGATGGCTTTCGAGCCCCATCCCCAGAGTGATTGGAGCGTAGAGAGTCTGAGGATTGGCGAGGGGATATTGTGGTGTCTGGTTCAAGGGCATTCTGATACTGATTCTCTGAATCTACTCCGATGGAGCTTCCATTTTCCGTAACTGGCTCAACATGATGTTTTGATACACTCGAGATGTCGGTCTCGGCCGATATCGGTGGCTCCCCCATAGTGAATGTAATTTCAAGAGAGGTTTCCTAACGACGGGAAGGAAAATATATGTACTGAGGGCGAGACAGATAACTAACTCGACACTAAACAATTCTTCTCCTAAATATCACGGAGGCTGGTGAATAGTAAAGATATGTGTGACTGGGGCCAAATGGGACGCAGGTTACTGCAAGCTTCTGGTAGCTCCAAGCACAAGGACCCAATAGAGAAAGTGAAAGCGAGTGCTCAAGCGATGCAGGTATGGGTATCTATCACAATGGCACATGAAGCTATTCAAGATCCCCCTTTAAATAACAAAAGACTGAAGACAGTCAAGGGAAAGAATAAAAGGCTCTGCGAGCGAGGGGCTCCGGCAAACTTTTTTATCTTGAAGCCTGACTAATTCTTCCTTTGCCGTACTGTATTTTTGCCCCACGATCAAAGGAGGCGGATCAGATAAGATTTTATGTAAGTTGATATTGAATGAAAATTCTTTATGGTCTTTGTTCGTCTTGTTTTCGTCTTGACCTTCTTTGTTTGTACGAAGTCTGGTGACATGACTCTTTTGACTCTTTGACTCTTTGCCGAATAGCCGTTTTTGCGGGCAAATGTACGAGGTGGATGGGATGTCTTGAAACGAGAAAATTTGGGCCTAGAATTCTAAACTTCCGACGATCTTGGGTGATGACTAAGAATGCTTGGTTTGCATGTGCCACTATCAAAATGGTAAAAAGGGGTTGATATGTACTATACATCGTAGTGACGACGTAGTCTCTATATCTATACAAAACTAAACGTATCTCCTCCCTTCTCCGTCAACATGCTCCCAACCCTCTTCGTCCCCACTATCCTTTCCATCTTCAACGCGTCCCACTTGGAGAATAATGCCCGAACACCACCTTCTGACGCTGCATCCACCGCAGGATCAAGCCCCAAGAATCCCACCACTTCCCCCCAGAACACCGGGTTTTCAGGTACGCCGTACATCACTATCCGCTTGACGCCACGGATCGGGTATCGCCTAAAATGATGGACTCGCTCCGTGTAAAGAAGAACGGAATGTCGACCTGTCATGAAATGACTCCTTGCCCGCGCGATGTCGCGGACGGCTGTGTATTCTGAAATCGCCCCGAAGGAGAGATGCATTGTCTGGGTGGAGGTTGCGAGGTAATTCCTAATACGGACGAAGTCCAAATATGAGGGAATGAATATTAATGTTCCGCCTGGGTTTCCTTTTCCGCTATTTGAGAGATCGCGGGTCAATTGTGTGAGGATTGTGGTCGTGAAGTGTTTGAAACGTGCGTCTGGGTCCTTTGCTGGTAAGGGGGAGTCGAAGCGAGAGAATGTTTGTTTTACAGGGATGGCGAGGGGGAGGTCGGTTATTGCGCCTGAGTAAGTTGGTGTGATTTTTACTTTGCCGGAAATGTTTTGCATGTTGGTTGAAAAGAGGGAGTTGAGTTCAGGGGAGATGAAGGAGGAAGTGACGATTGTTTGGCGGAGATGTTTGGCTTGGTTGTCGAGGTACCAGGTTCTTACACGGCTGAAATCACAGCCGTGAGCTTCTTTTGGTTGCAGGTTTAGGTGGGAGAAGATGTATTCGACATGTTCCCAATTCTGCATCAGGAGACCGTCGGCATGGTCCACGATTGCGAGTTCGATTGATGAAAGGAAATCGAAGTCCTTTTTCTTGGCGCTATTGCGGGTTAGTTTGAGTTCTAAAGCAGGAAGGGGTATCATGTCGACTTACTCCTCCTTGTCTATTGCTGTCCGCAGGCCAAGCGGACTAGCGAAAATGATGTCGGAGTTGTAGAACTGTGAGAAGTATTTCACGGTCTTTCGAGTGAACTTTAGGCCGAACCGAAACATATCATCATCATTGCCACCAAACAGCTCTCGGAAGTCCTCGGTCTTGTTCTCCCACGTTTTATCATCTGCGCTCGAGAAGCCGTCAAGAAATCGTTTCTTATTTTCTTGTTGTTCAGGTTGGCAAAGCTTCGTGATTGATTCTACCACCCTTACGCATGCCTGCCGCGTAGGGAGAAGGAAGAGAACCTTAGGCCTTGTGAAACCTTGGTCTCGGAGGTCAAGATCTTCTTCTTGATCCTTCTGGAGACGGGCATTGTTTTTGATAACTCGATCCCGAGTTTTCAGAAGATGGTTCATGGCGTGAAGGCATAATATATCTCGGAGACTTGAAGCATTCGAGGGTGTCCTTGATCCCAAGAGCACGTCGTTATAACCGAATATGAACGGCGCAACGGATGACTGTAGTTTATCAAATTTCGGCATCAGATCCATAGAAGTAGATGCAAGCTTTTTCTTGAGCTGGAATGGAAGTTTATTAGCCAAGTTCCCTTATATTCGCGAATGAGTAACGCACCTTTAAATTCTTAGGCCCTTGGACGGCCGATATGGCTGGCGCGTCGTGACCATCCACGTTGGGGTAATTTGATACTACCCTCAGTCCATCAGGAAGCTCCTTTTTACTAGGGCGCCACTTCCCCTGGGACACAGCTTCAATCTTTGGACCCAAGCCATGGGCTTCTGGATTTGTAAAATGAGTATCGAAGAGATCACTCTCGTCTTCCATATCGTCATCCTCCTCCCCATTTTGTTCTCCTTCAGCCCCTTCCTCCTCTTCGTCCGACGGCTCTTGGTCTTCCGACTCTTCTTCGTTCTCCCCATCAACGCTCGTCTCGTCCTCCGAGCTTGGGACAGACAGGGCCTCCCTAGTAACGTCCGCATCCTCTCTATGCCTAACCTTCCGCTTCTTGCGAGCTGGCCCTTTGGAATCAGCTCCCGCATTGAATAATTGCAAGAGGGTATTATACGGTCGTTCGGTCGTTGGTTCCTCATCCTCGCTAGGGGATGATTCCTCTTCGGGGAATTCGTCGTCTTCAGGCGCACCGAGATTGACTTCCGCGTTGCCTTGCTCTGAGCCTGACTCGCCGGAGCTGAAGAAGTATTAGCATCTCCTGTGGATTATCAAGAAACGTCTAGAAATTCCATACTCAACCTCCTCCAATCTTGACGATTGGAAAGCAGCTCTCCCTCCTCGGCCTCGACCGCGAGTCGCACCACCACGTCCTCTTCCTCTTCCTCGCCCACGAAACCCTCCTCGTCCGCGCGGAGCCATTGGTATCAAAATTACTTCTTGCGAGGATAGATGTACAAAATCCTACCGCGATTAGTTATTATATCCACTCCGCACGTAGACCAACCCTCGTTTCATAGCAATATCTTTTTCTATATAATTTTGCGTCTTTCTTCCTGTAAATTTTTTGAGTTGGAGGATCTTATCTTATCTAAGCGCGGAATTTCCGATTTGCGCACACACAATTTGAGCCCCATTGTCAACCACCACCACCGACATTTTCTGCCAGCGTTTTCAGATAAAGAACCCCACGACGAACGTTCCCATCCTCGATCTCTAGGTGCCTCCAAGGAAAGACGGTGTTTCTATATTTCGATAACCACCCAATATGGCCGACACCGACTCATTTATTCACCTTGCCCGGCCCCTGGGTCCGACTGCGGTGGGGGCTCAACCGACAACCGCACCCTTGAATGTCGTTATACAGCCACAGGTAAGGCGATCTTCCATGGAGGGGTATGCTCCCCAGTATATACTAATGCTTTATCTAATAGGCCATGTTCTCGATCCTCGACCACTGGCTCCGTCGCAACGCTGACCAGAACCGCGTTATCGGTACATTGCTGGGAACCCGTTCCGAAGATGGCACGGAAGTGGAAATTCGCACCTGTTTCGCAGTCGGACACACGGAGACCACCGATCAGGTCGAGGTTGACATGGAATACCAGAAGCAAATGTTGGCATTGCATTTGAAGGCGAACCCTAAGGAAATCCTCGTCGGTTGGTACGCTACGTCGCCGGAGCTCGATACCTTTTCTGCCTTGATCCAGAACTTCTACGGAAGCCAGGGGGAGGGCACGTTCCCCCACCCGGCGGTTCACTTGACTGTGTCGACGGTTCCCGGAAAGGATATTGAGGCCCGCACATACATCTCCGCTCCCGTTGGCGTAACTGCTGAAAGGGCGGCCGATAGTGCTGCGTTTATTCCCGTTCCTTACGAAATCCGATATGGTGAAGGAGAGAAGAATGGTCTGGAGGCTATCGCGAGTGCGAGGGATACTGAAGACCGCACATCTGCTATCTTCACCGATATTGAAGCCTTGGAACGCGCCATTGAGGACGTTCTTGGTATGATTGAGCGCGTATCAAAATATGTTGAGTCCGTTATCGATGAGGAGGCTCCTGCATCTATCGCGTTGGGACAATTCCTTCTAAACACTCTTGCACTCGCACCAAAGGTCGAGCCCGCTGATATCGAAAGAGATTTGTATGTTCACATCTCCCCACACATTCCATTACAGGGTTATTTTCATGGATTCTAACTTAATATACAGCAACAACCACATCCAAGACGTCCTCGTCGTCTCCTACCTCGCCAACACCATCCGAACCCAAATGGAACTCTCCAACCGACTAGCCACCGCCCAACTAACCATGGGTGGCGAAGGCGCCGCAGCAGCCACAGGTGGGGACAGAGAATCAGGCGGACAGCGAGGAGGCCGTGGAGGCGGCAGAGGCCGAGGAGGACGACAACATGGCGGCCAAGACCGAAACACGGAGGAAATCCGCGCCTAGAGATTAATAGACATTTTCGAAAAGAGAAAAAAAAGGGGGTTGGTTCTCTATCATATTTCCTTTTTTTTATACCTCGATGTTCCTCTCTATCTCTCTATCTCTCTAGTGTGTTACGTCCTCGTGTATTTCGGCATTGCACTGTGCACGGGCGGGGCAAAAGCAAGGCGTATTGGAGTCTTTGGGTTCGTTGAACATGAATAAACTATGGGATGAGGTGGGAGTGGGTGCTGGTGCTGGTGGGAGAGGCATAGGGGAGGGATGTGCAAATGATATTATGGCATGATAAACTAAAACACGTATAGACTTGCTACGGTATTGTCGATGGTGTTTGTGATCACGAACCAAACATAACACTAGACCTGTTGAGGGGAGTACTCCCCTTTATTATTTAATTTACGTTCCGTCCACACTCGCACGTCTCTAGTGAAGGGGGAAAGAAAAGTAATAGATGAAAAAAGGCTGTATGGTATTCTGGTTCATGTTTCGTGTGGTCAAAACGCCGCCCTCATGCTGTCGGGTATTGTGAGAAGTAAAAAAACAGATCCATCGCCAGTAAACTCCGGTGAAAACATGCTAGGAAATTCCATGGGCCATCCACCGTTCAAATAACAGAATACCCACCGAGAAAGAAATGCCCATAGCCCAAGTGACACCATATTCACCGTAGAAAAGACCCAACCAGAGCCCGTAAATGCAGAGTTGAAGCAAAGGTGTTGTGGAGGTGAGGTGAGAGGGAGGAATTTACTCCTTGCGCTTTCTCTTCTTGCCCTCAGTGGCCTCGGAAACAACAGTCTTGGCTTTCTTCCCTTTGCCCTTCTTTCCTCCCTCCTTCCCATCGGCAGCAGCATCCTCCTCCCCATCCTCAAGAACATTCTTCCCCGTCTCCTTCAACCCCCCAACACGATCGTCGTTCTGGTCAAAGACTTTGCGCGCCTCCTTGAGTTCCTTCTCCATGCGAATGAGTTCCTGGACACGTCCCAACTTGGTCGGGTCGCCGCGAAGCATGAAGTGGAAGTCGTCGGCTTTGACCTTCTGGCGCCCCGCGTGGGTTGCGACCGCCGCGGCAGAGTGGCAGGAGTCGATGACGAAGTCGGTAACGATGTCATCGAGGACGCGGACAGTCTCTGGGAGGGGCTCCTGGGGAAGGTCGGGGTGAGGAAGGGGATCTCCGTAGGCGTGGAGCATTTGCTTCACTGGTGTTTTTGAGCGGTAGTTAGTAGATATTCAGCGAATGGTTTTCAGGATAGGGGGGTAGTGTGAGCAATTGGAAAGAATTGAAGTGATTAGAACTCCCAAAATCCCAGTGAGCGTGTAAAGCTCACCGTCGTCAATGAAACTGTGTGCATTTGTAAACAAAAGAGCAATACAGCGAAAAGACTTACACTCAGGGCCGAAGTTCAACTGGCCTTTCTGGCGGGTAGCACGGGCGCGAGGTTCTGACATTTCGGCGGTGACAGGAGCAACAGGGGTCTCCTCGGTATAACCCTCGAGAGTGGTCTTCTTGCCGGACTTGTAGTCCTTCGTAGGTCAGCTTCCAAAGCTCTTCGTGCGCCTGGAGTTGGAAACAGAGAGAATCACTCACGTCATTGGTCTTCTTCTTGTGATTCTTCTTAGCCTTATCGCTCGGAGGCGCATCATAGATTTCCCGAAGGAGCCGAGGGTTAAACATCTTGATCAGGTTTAGCGTCCTTGTTAGCGTATGTGTATGGCTGTTAAGCGCGCGTTTAATCTCAGTGAAAAGAAAGTGTGGCGGTGTTGTGGTTGAAAAGAAAATAGACGCGAGAAAGGGAAGAACAACAACTTGCACTCTTTTTGATCTGTGAAGGAGAAAGACTGAGTTGGTGGTTCATAAACAAAAAATATCACCTGGTTCACGACATCATTCTAGACTACGACGATTACGGGTTGTTGACGCTGGCTTGGGCTTCTCAGAGCTCAGTCTCAAAGACAACATATCAAACAGAACAACTGGCATTCTAGTCCTTCAAAGCAGGGCACATCTCTGCGAAAATGGTAAGTGTAAAACTAAGGGGCAGGCGAAAGGAGACTTTGATCTTACTCTCTACTTCAATATATGGATATAAATATCAGTTCCACTTGGTCTAACCAAAATACCATCAACAGTCCGCCCTCTTTAACTTCCAAGCTCTCCTCCTTGTCATCCTCCTCATTATCTGCACAAGCGCATATGCGCACCAGATAATGCCGGGAATCATGGACAGGAATCAAAATGGGTATGTAACCTCGGCCCCCTTCTTACTAGCTCTTGGGATGAAGAGTCCTCCTCCTATCTACACCTAAGAAACGGAAGTGGTTACTGACCGAGTATCTAGTTTATTCGGGATATTCTGGAAATGCGCGAGGATTGGGGAGCGCTTAAGTCCCTATGTCAGCATATGCTGTATCCTCATGGCGGTAAGGGAGCCCCGGTTCCTAAAATGACCCTGAATTTATATCCATGATGCTAATGTGCTCCTCTTTCAGATTGCCATCTTCTTTGGCCAGTGAGCACGCGGTGACTTACGCGACGGGACAGCAAGCATTAAGCCGGCGCTGGCGTTTTTTTGTCTTCTCTTTTCTTTTGGTTTCAGAATATGGTTTAAATCTGCAAAATGTGATAAAAGGCGAGGTTTTCCCGTTTATTCCCAATATATTTACAGTCATGACGAGTATGAATCTAGTTTCTAATGCCGTTTACACCAGACGGCGGGTTCCTGTATATTTACATAATTAATATTCTATAATAACGCCCCAGCTCCCCTGCTCATCTCTTTAATGCTCAGTATCTTCTTCGTCGGAAATAGGACCACGATCCCTCTTTGCGCGCTTTGTGAGGATATCCGCCTGGTTCGTAGCATGGTTAAGCGCTTTAGTCGCGGCTAATTCATCAATATAATCCAGGACATCGGCCAAGTCCTTCGGGTTCTTCAGGCGTCGAACAGCCCGTACCGTATGCGAATCGATAGGCATACTGTCCTTCTTCATTGACACCAGGTTATCGATTACTTTATGAACCATCCCCATCTTCGCATATCCAGTAGTCATGGCGTTCATCGAGTATTTGTTCAGGCGGACACCTTGTTTGGCCATCAACTCCGTTATCTTCTCCGACGCCGACACCTGTCCCCGGAACATGTATGTGCAGATCAAGAGGGTCCATGTACGGACCGTCGGCTTCGATTGCTGGATTGGACGATTCCCTTCGCTCCTGAGAATCGCACTGGGTGGGAGCGGGGTAAGCATCTGCTCCACTACCTTCACACAGAGGGGTGTAGTGGTAACGTTGCGGGAAAAACATGCGAGGAATGCGTTGTATATAAAGTCTGTCTCAGCAAGGCGGCCGAAATCCTCGTGTCCTTCTTCCACCAGTTTTTGAAATCGAGTAAAGATCTCGCCACCAAGAGAAGGGTGGTTGAGCTTTCTTAAATAAGCCTCAATCATCATGTATAATGCGTAGGTGGTTGGAGGGGATGTTACCCCCTCGTCCCTATGACCCGGCGGAATTATACCGAGCTGCTCCAGCGGGAGGACATCGTATTCTTGCCTGTAAAGATTAAGCATGCGATGAAAAATGACTGAGTGCGGTATTTTTGGGCGCTGAACCCTGCGGTTATTAAAAGAGTATGCGTGAAGTGATTGACTCATGATAAAAGGATTACCCTTGATTAATCCCTTCTCAACCACTTCTCGAAGATAGCGATCCAACCTCTCGGTGTCATGTAGTTTAACGGCTGCCTTAATCAGAAAAACATAGGTGTAACCGTCGAATTCGTGTCCTTCTTCGCTCATGTATTGAGCAACGTCCCCAACCATTTGAGGGTCGCCAGCGGTGATGGTATTTTTCATAATGAGATTCATCACATCGCGCGTTGGTTGAAATCCCAGTTTAAGGACCCGAGGTAATATCTCAAAATACCGGGCCCCATCGACCTCCGTCACCTTGTCCAACTTCAAAAGCTGGCATATACGATGCTTAGGAACATCGGCGTTCAGGTCAAGTTCAGGCTCTTGTTTCACTGCCCGGCGAAGAGCACGGAGCGCATTTTTGGCATCCTTGAGTTTGGCGAAGGAGTCCACGAAGCAAAGCAGTGTGTCTGCAGAAACATGGAGATTCCATTGGATAATTTCAGCGAATGAAGAGCAAAGGTGCGAATGGTCCGCATGCTCGAGAAATATCTGTAATCCGTCGTCGTCATGAACCAGTGGAAACCGACTCCGTTGGTAACAGCGTTGTAAGACCCTACGGTAGAACCAGTTGGAATATGCGTCTGCCGTCAACTCATCATAGTGGAATGCTTCGAGATAGCGAAAGCAGTCAGAGACCGTGCGGAATGGCGGCCATGGATGGCAATTGGTAGCAAGGAGAAAGTTTAGAGCATCTCGCGGAGAAGTATGCAACAGCGATTGTATAATATACGGCCAGCGCTTGGACTTCTCCTTTCGAGGCAAATTCTCCCAAGCCTCAGACATCTGCTTCGCATCCATCCCACCGTCGGGCTGGAACTCCTTTACCCATGCCTTCGCATCGTCCTCCTCAAATAACACTTTTTTCCAGATTTCTTCAACGGTGATCCCTCTTCCATGTCGTTTGCTTCTCCACAGTTTCGGAAAGGTCGAACGCCATCTACGATGCTCAACCGAGTAGGGGTATAATGATGACCATCTTATCTTCAGCTCTCGATGGCGCTGGTGTATGTTAAATCGAAGATTTCGCTTCCGTGCTTCAAGTCGTATCTGGCGGGCAATTGGGCCATTGTGAGAAGTTAATGACCAGACCTCAGTAGGGGTTGGTTTTCGCAATTTGTATCGTTTTGCCGGCCCGTCGGATTGCCTGGCTTTCTCGCGTTCATAGCGATACTGGAATCCTTCGGCGCTGGTTCGTTGCGGTAGCCTTCGCCGTCGGACATTAAACCCATTCCTCTCATCCTCGTACCTCCCGCCGGATAAAGGCGAGTTAATCGGCTTTCCCGCTCCCCGCCGAAAACCCCTCGCGTGAGGCCGTGGCCATGTCCCAACACCAGGTCCTTGAGTGAATGTAGACAGTCGAGTGGGACGTAGGGAGCGGAGGACGCATTGCGAGCAAATGTACATTCAGGGAACCGACATGAAGAACCTTCTATAGGTAGTCTTCAAGCTCCGGGCTGTTTAAGTGAAGTGTCACCCGAATGTGATATTTGTAACGAGCTGTTGGACTCTGAAGCAAATAAATCGCGGATTCGCAGTTGAAGGTCAAGATATTTTTTAAGCTGTTAGAGTTGTGGCTAGTGAGATGGTGTGGCTGAGAAAAAACTGCGAGCATCAAATTCCGGAACGGAGGGAGTCAAGAGCTTGCTGTGTCTTCACTACAACTTCAAGAAACAGACGAATCTACTAAATATTTCCCTATCTACTCAAGAAATATCTAATTCATTGCAAGATCCTCAATTTTAAAAACTCCACTGCCCAAAACCTCTCTCCAACATGGCCTCAACCCACGCGTCTCTCGACGCCGCAGCAACAGATCGCAAAGCCCGCCTCGCCAAACTCGCATCCCTCAAACGCAAGCAACCAAGTACAGACCCCTCAGACGAACAAACCTCACAAAACGGAACCGTCGATCAAATCTCCTCCGACGTCGCCGCCACATACATCTCAGGACGAAACTACGACCCCGAAACCCGCGGGCCCAAACTAGGCTTCGAACAAGCCCCAACAGAGGGACAAGTCACCCTTGAAGCGCAAGCTGCGGAGATCGCAAAAGCAGCAGCCGAAGCAGCGAAGGAGGACGAGGAGGATCGACCGATTGACTTGTTCAAGTTACAACCTAAGAAGCCGAATTGGGATCTGAAGCGGGATTTGAATGAGAAGATGAAGATTCTTGATGTGAGGACTGAGAATGCGATTGCGAGGTTGGTGCGGCAGAGAATAGAGAATGCGCAGAAGGTCGCGAAGGAGAAGGGACCCGCTAGCAAGGAGGAGGGAGAGGAAGTTGGGATTGATGGAGGGACGCTGGTGGAGGGGGTCCATGTGAGGGAACGGGAAGAGGCAGAGGATGAGCGGCGGGAAAAGGAATACGAAGAGGAATTAACGAGATAATCGCCACTGGGGGAGTCTACGCATTGTGCGAGGATTTTATAGGAGTTTCTTGGGCTGCATATACCTGGAGTTTACGGCGTCACAGTGATCTGATCGAGTTGATAGCCTAGGGGGGCTTGGCATCTTGTTATTGAGAATGCATGAATTATCCTCGAGAGTCATCAATATGCTATGGCAATTGACTTAACAATACAAATGATGAAGGTTGAGACCCGTCATAAAATATCAACGAAGGAAAACCGCTCGGTACACAAAAATACAGAAACAAAACTCCTATCTTGCCCCTTTATCTCCCCATGTTCATTGCCTGAGTGAGAGCCAAACGTTTGCTGAATGGGCTCAAGCTTCGCTCCTTCGGTGGAGGGGGAGGTTGCCGTGGTTGCCGGTCATCAGCACCTCTTCGCTCCGGGTGACGGTTTTCATGACGTCCACGTGATTGATCCCTAGGTCGTCTCCTGTCACCTGCTGAGGAGTCGTGTCGGTCTTCAGGATAGTTTCTGCCCTGGGCGGCCATTGCCGGAGTCAGAGACCGTCGTTCCCGAGCAATGCGGCTCTTGTCCATGCTTCCGCTCCTCGATCGCGCTCTCCAGCTACCCCTTCTATCCGAATTATAAGATCTACCACGTTCATCCGGACTGCGGTCATTTCGCCTTCGCCTTGTATTACGATCCGGTTCCCTAGAACGTGAATGACGTCTTCCAATAGGGGAACGGGATGAATATGAATATTCTGAGGAGCTGTCACTGTACCTCCTCTTTCGTGCCGGAGATCTTGGTGCTGGTGAAGGTGAGTCTCGGCCGTGAGGAGATGCGCTAGCCCTTGTATCGTATCTCCTCCGTTTCGGGGATTGTGAGCGTGAGCGATCAGTGGAGATCGTAGAGACAGAGCCCGATGAATAGGATGAAACTGATCGGGCACGTTTGGCTGAGTTTCCTGGTCCTCCTGAGATATCGTCATCATCCTCCATCTCCCTCTTCAACCCGCGTTCTCTTTCTCTTTTCGCCAATTCCTCATCAGCTACTCCCTTTCTAAAGTCAAGAGAAAGTTAGCTGAGGCATTGTAAGCCGTTGAATAAGACCCAACATACGTTCGCGCAAGATCGTTTGGTACATCGCTTGTCAGTTTGGGTACAAGCCTGGGGTTCTGAAGTTGTTGGGTGCGAGATGGTCGAGAGGTGTAAGGTCGCTCTTGGGCGGATGCTTTGCATTCATAACTATAGTGCCGTATTTCTCAGTCAATAAAGTAGTCTAATATACCCAGGAGGAGACAGAACATATCTTTCTTCAGGCATTTCTGGCATAATGTCGTCGGAGTAGCTTTCGAAGACGGCTTGAAGCCAGGGACGTTGCGATAGATATTCATCTCGCCTACGCCCAGATATACGAGCGAGGAATGCTTATAAGTAAATAAGAAGATAAAGTAAGCCTAAGATAGAGACTAATGGCTGAAGTGGCTCTCAAATGAACAGTAATAGCTCCGAGGTTGCGATGACTTTCAAAAGTCTCGACCGGTGATAGGCATCAGGTGACCTTTAAATCTACCCGCGCGCTAATAGCTAAGCGAGGTCAAGAGAGACTAGTCCACAATAAGGAAGCGTCTTTTAACAACGCTTTCTTCGACGACCAGCTTGAAGAGTTCACGATCAACTTCGTCTTTGAAGAACTACAAACGATCGGGCAGACGTCGCTATTATTCAAGGGCACGATCGTGGGTGTCTCCGGGTCATCCAGCTTCCGAATCGACTACCCTGAGTGTCATCACTTTGACAATTCTTATCTGACCCTTCAAAAAATAGTAACGACCTCATCACCTCTTTAACTCCACACTTGGTGGTGCTCAATCCAATCCCTCCCAGCTTTTTCAGCATCACCGCGTCATTGACTACAATTTTTTACCGACAGACTCACTCCCCATTTAACCCTCAATCACCTCTTTGATCCTCATGGCGAATATCTGTGTGCAGAGATATGTCGTCTTATTATCTGGTCTTGTGTGAAGAGGGTTTTCCTACAGATTTCCATACCGTTTGAATTTCTACATTCTTTTTCTTGACTTGCTGGATCCCGCGCAAGCGTTATATTCACCGATTTTCATTGTGTCCGATCCACAAGTTCTTATAATGGAATCTAAAGCTGGTCAGGAGGGTCCATCAAAACCCTCTTTTGCTAAGGTTGGTTTGTCGCATGCTCCCTTAGTCTAAAAGTAGTCTAGGTTCTAACCGTTGCTATCCCATACAGGTTGCCGCAATGCGCCCACCGTCCAAATCGCAGTCCGCAACTGCACAAAACGAACAAAACACCAGCACACCAGCGGGGCCAATCACGAGTCCTCCAGTATCCCACACTTCAACTACTACAATCCCAAACGAACAGAATGCGGATAATGTAGAAAGTGCTCCGATGACTACAGGAGACGATATGGGAAACATCGATGATGCTGTGCGCGACCTGAATATAAATGCGCTGAAAGAGAAGGAAATCTCAGGGTCGCAGACAGAACCCCAAGAGGATACTGTTAACAAAACTGAGGGCGCGTTCGAGGACGACCAGACTCACCTATCCAACTCATCTACGAAGCCAACCAGTTTCGACTCCAAAAGTGTCGTCTCCGTCGCTACGTTCGCTATGGATGAGAAGGAGTCTTTGCGTCCGGACGACAGTGCAAGCGTTCAAGCTGCGGAAGAAGTCGAATCCCTTAATGGCCGGGTTTCGAGCGCGCCCAATAGTCGCATGGGATCCGAAGCGTCAGAACGACCACGTCACAATTACACCGATGGTCCTGAACACTTGGCTACCTCCCAAAGGACTCCCGGCATCTTACCTTCGGGCCCTCAGTTTAACGGTGGGCTTCAAATAGCTGGAGCCCCTCCGTCGAACCCAATCGGCGATAATTTCGTGATGTCCAACCCTGACGCGTTTCAAAATGACCCCAACCTTAATGGCTTTCCCACAGAGCCCGACGAGAAGCTTTTGGAAGCGATGAATTCGCCGAAGGATCGTTTATTATTACTTCAGCTTGAAGAGAAGATTGTATCGTTTATCAAAGATCCCAGGTACGTACATGTACATGATTGCCCACTTTTTTAGCATGTTTAAGTTCTAACTTTGTTTGCCAGTGAACCATCTCTAGAACTTCCCCCGTGCAATGCGTTTGGTCGACTCCTTGCCCACAAGCTAGGTGATTATTATCACCTCACGCATTTTGTGGACAATAACGTAACTTCTGTTCGTCTCCACCGGACACCATGGTCTAGATTGTACGTTCCATCCCTCGATATTATTTGGGTAACTACTAACGACTGCCAGGCCTACCCCTCTTCCTATGTTACAAGGTGCCAATGCGAATAATACCCCCCCGCCAAATGCACCCGCCATGAAAATAATGCGTCGTGTCGGGCAACCTGGAGAGAGAACGTCGAGCACGGCTGCGAGCTCATCAGCGCCGTCGAAAGCAACCTCAGAAATTGGTGAGGCTGGGAGCGAAGAGAATCGAAACGGCGCTAGTTCATCCGCTGGAGTGACTCCCGCCAAGGATCGAGCTACAATGTCTCGGGAAGAACGGGAGGCCAAATATCAAGAGGCTCGAGAACGCATTTTCCGAGACTTCCCAGAGTCAAAGTCCTCGGATAACCCTGCAAGTGCTGATCACAGTGCGAATATGTCCCGGTCAAGCTCTATGAGCGGCCGAAAGAAATCCCATCGGCAAAAAACCCCACATGATGATAGCTTCGAGGCGAGATCGCAGTTCAATGCGTTCTATCCTGGAATGCCTTACTCGAGTGGACAGGTTCCTATCAGTGGGGGCATGAGTGATGGTATATTCGCTCCCCAAGGGCACTACGTACCCGGGCCGGGTGCCTCACCGTCGGGGTTCAGTAACGGACACAATGGCCAGGCCAATACCATCTACACGTCGCATGTTAACTTCGCCTCCATGACTCAGTATCCCCAGCAAGGCATGTCTCCAAACCTTCCGCAGGGGAATATGTGGCAAGGTGGACAAATGTCCCAACAGACGCCTTACCCCGGATACATGCCGGTTAATCAACCGCCCCAGATGATGTCCCAGCAATCGTCCACTAGGTCTTCACCATCCATGAACAATTATGCTCTTCCGAATCCTCCACAATATCAACAGCCCGCTCCCTCGTGGAATCCGTCACCTTATCCTGGTGGACTACAACAGCCGCCAACCAACTCTCGAAACCCGCCCCCAGTCCACTGGCCAAACTACCCCCAGTCAGTGAATAATCAGATGCCCTATCAGTATAACCAGGTTCCAAACCAGGCATACAACCCCGTCATGCAACACCCAACTTCGCAACACCCTCTCCCTGGTAGTTTCAACCGCGCACCTTTCAATCCACAGACTAGGTCGTTTGTTCCAGGAAGTAACTCCCCAGGACGCTACCCTGGAAAATCACCTCAATCCACGCCTAATGCGCCTTACATGAAGCATCAAGGAAGCAAACCACAACCTTGGGGTTCACCACAGGATACACAAAGCTACCCAGCAATGATCCCAAACTCGCACCCAAACAAACAACCCATGCCCACGAATCAGCCCAGCCACGCATCCAACCAAAGAGGCTTGCCGGTAACCCGGGACTCCATCGCAAAGTGGGGAACACCATCCCATCTCCCACCAAAACCTCCCCCATCACAAGTGCCATCCGAATTCGACATGAAAAACCGACCCGCCACCCTACCCACCCAATCGCACCCTACTAATGCCCCAGCCAATAACAACAAGGGATCATCACCCCTCGTGGTATCAGGAGGCTCCGGGTTACCGAAGCCCAACAACGGCACTACCGGTTTATAGAATTACGCCATACCCACTGCTCTTCTTCTTCCTCACAGCAAGGCAACAAACTTGATCAAATAAATCAAATATTATCACCCAGTTATAGAGGCTGGGCTGTATTTGGGACAGGTTCTGGTTTATGTGGTACCTCATCTGTGGATGGTTATATGTCTTTATATTGACGAATAATCCAACCCTACCTATAAGTACGGGGAGATATGGATTGAAATCGTGTGGGAAAGGGAAATGTGGGGATTGGCGAAATGATAGGAAAACCGGGAGGATAAAAGGGATTCTTCTTTGCTCATCATGAATGTGTAATGGACGCGGGCGGGTGGAAAGGACTGTGTATGGTGTTAGAATACTGATGATATTGTCTGTTGCTTCTTTTCTTCGTCTAATATTGACGTTATTGTGGGGGAGATATCTTGGGCGTTTGGGCGAGCAAGATATGGGATATAGTAATATTAAACCTTTTTCTCTTGTGATTCATGACAAACAAACAATGGGCATATGTGTAGATGGCATGGGCTGTCCACGCATAGGTTGGGGCATAAACATGTGTAAGGAGTCGTACTCCGAGCACTGGGATTGGTGTTTATATATATTTCCATTCCATACCACCGCAGGCCCCTTCTTCTATTCACCCGGTTGAACCAACTGGCCGGAGTGATACTACACCCCAGCTTCTTTATACACCCATTACCGTAAATGGGAGATTAGGAGCAAATAAGATATACTCTAAGACGCTTCGAATATCCTTGACAAGGTAGTAAACCCCTTGAACGTGTATTATCACAAGCACAAGGTTCAGACGAGATAGTAAAATAAGACAAGCCATATATTTACATTATATCAGTACAGAGAGAGAGATAGAGATAAAGAAAATCACACAAAATGCAGCCAACACCCTCAACCAATCAGTCAACATCACTCTCCGACGCCTTCCCCCTCGCCTCCTGCCTCTCTATCTTCTTAACCTCCTTCTCCAACGCCGCCTCCCCATCCTTCCTAAACCTCGTCACCTTCATCACATTCATCGCCGTGATCTCATTCATCGCATCATCGCCCTGCGCGCGCTGCCTTGCGAGCGTCTTGGCCGTCATGGCGAAACGCATGTCTTTCGGGCCGTCGACGAGTTCGAGGATGGCGGATGGGGCTTGGTCGGGTTTTTTGGGCTCGATGCGGAGGACACGAGTGTAGCCGCCTGGTCGGTCCATGTAGCGCTCGCGGATTGGGCCGAAGAGTTTGGGGAGGAGTTTGTGGGGGGTCTAGGGGTGGTGTTAGCTTATATTCCCATACCAGTTGATTGATAATGTTGGCTGGTAGGTGCTCTGGGCAATGAATGCGAGGGAGAATATATCTTTGGAGAGCACGAGATCAAACAGTTGGGGTTGCTCGAGAGTAATATAACTCCAGACAACCACACCTTGATAGCCACATGCTCTCTCAAGTGATATAACCCAACCCACGCCATCACCCTCCCACCAACCTCAACAAAAAAACCTCATCACCTACAAAAAACACTGCCACAGCCCTCTGCTTGCTGGCTTCCGTATTCTTCTTCCCAAGCGTAATCAACTTCTCCGCCAACTTCTGAGCTTCTTTCGCCTTCGGCCAAGTTGTTGAGATGGACTCGTGTGTGAAGAGGGAGGTGACCAGATTTCGGAGCAGGGCTTTTCGGTGGGAGGACTTCCGCCCTAGATGGCGGTATTTCATTGCACCACCTGCCATTGTGAGGGTGAAGAGGTGTGGTTATGTGTGGGTAAAGGAGGGTAGGTTGCGCAGGGCGCTGGTTTGGTTGAGCACTGAGGCTCTGGGCGGAGGGAGGGTAGGGTATCGATTAATATATAGGTGCAATTGAACAGCGAGCACTAACTGCTGGGTTTATGAGTGCTCGAATCGTGCTCGTTGGGTGTTTCTGTTGCTGGTCGAGGATGGATCGTGAAGTTCTTCTTTTGATATCGAAGAGACAAAAAAAGAGAGAAACCCAGATCGAAGTTCTCAGCCAATCGGAAAGCTCGAACTTTTTTTTGCTGGAATTCCGCAACTGAACATCAACGAAGAAGAGGAAGAAGCTCTTTACGAGGGGATGGCTTCATCTATTAACAATTAAAGCGAATCCGTGGGGATTCTAACTCTCTTGCTGATTTATTATCTGCGGCTGCAGCCTTTTGAGAAAAAATCAATCCGATCCCGTCTTCTCTACCCTACTACCTCCATTATCTCCAAGCTCCTCCAATTCTACAATCATCATCGTCAAGTGTGAACAAGGGAAGGGCAAGGAAATCAGACCCTCTGGGCTACCAGCCTCTACTCTCGATTGAAGTGTCCTCTGGAAACGGAGCAACCATGGGATTCACATCTGGCTTCGTATGCTCCCTCTCCAGCAACCTACATAGGTACCTCCCAACCCCACTACCAGCACACATGGCTAACCACCTCCCCAGGCCGGCGGCCTCACCCTCACAACTTCAATCCTCTACCTAACCCTCCACCTCCACCGCTCAAACCGCCTATACCAACACACCCTCCTCCGCGAACAAATCGACATCCTAAACTCCATCGCATCCGCAAACACCGCCGAAGCAGACGCCCTCCGGGATGCGATTGAGCTGAGGAACAGTGAGAGGAGGAGGGGTGTGTACCGTACAGAAGGGGAAGAGGTGCAGAGGAGGCCGACTGTCACTGATTTATTGAAGGAGAGGTGGAATGGGGAGTTGATTGCGTTGGTGAGGAGGACGCACGAGATTAGGTGGGAGAAGGTATGGGAGAATGCTGGGGAGGGGTGGGATGCGGCGGTGAGGTTTGTGAGGAAGGGGTGAGCGGCTGGGTGGGAGGCTCTGGAGGGAAAGGGGGGAGTGTATGTTGTTGTTACCTGTATATGTCGGTTTAGCGTGTGGAGTTTTATGGTCAATGTGGGCGGTTTTTGTATTTTAAGTACGTATATTGTTGGAGCCTGAATCTCTTTTATTACCATTTCTATCTTCGAATCTATGGTACAACTAAAGATTATGTGGTCGTATAACCTTCTGTTCCAAGGCGAGCTCTTGAATTCTCTTCAACCCCGGCATCGTATCGGAGCCAGCTTATGGCGTCGAACCGATTATTGAGAGGTTGGCATTTCCGTACGGGGCCGGCTTCCCAGCTGGAGTGCCATATCGGGGGCCTGGAAACCCATTCTGCACTTCCACTGACCAACTTGGACTGGCTTCTAGGACGTTTAGTCTGCGAGGGGATACCGGTGGAAGTAGCATATATCGAGCTTAGCTCAAGATATATGGTCACTATAGTGCATCATCAATGCTTCACAACCGTGTTGGGAGGTAGTAGGATATCTGTTGGCCGAAATAGGTCAATGATACCGATATTCATGGTGTAGTTATCCTAGATCGGGCTTCGTTCGCTTATAAGCCGTCGAAACCTCAATCATCAGTTGGACCCGCAGCAATCGAGCTATTGCTCTCACTCCAGATATCTTTGGTCTCCTCCTCAACAACCTTCATAGCAAGAGCGACCTCTTCCAGCTTCGCCACCACGTCGAGGACCCCCGAGTTAACACGTCCAAAATACCGATCATTAGCCTCCCTTCTTTTCCTAGCAAGCAGAATATCCTTCTCGGACTCCTCATCCAAAGCCTTGGAATGATATTCTTCTGCCTTCGCAGGTTCCGCGCTCCCAGAACCAGCTCCAGTGGAGCCTTTAACTCCCGCAGAAATTTCCTCTGCATTCTGATGTTCAATGACCTCTCCAGTTTCACTCCCAGCCCACGCCTGAGCAAGAGCTAATTGCTTCTCTCGCAGATCTTGGACAGCCTGGGAATGATCGCTTCCGAAGACATGTTCGCCGTTCACAGCGCTTAGTTCCACCTCTGCGAGGGTATTTTGCATTTCCTCCCATAGGAGGTCGGCTGCATCGGCTTCATTCCGTAGCTGTGGTCGCGGTGGACGGTTGATCTGGGAGTGGGTTGCGCTGGTGTCCAAGGGGACGGAGTGAGGGGAGGAGCGGTTACGAAGGAGAGGTGGAGGCTGCGAAGAACCTGGAGCACCTATTGCTGAAGCATGGGCGCCAGGTAAGAGAGCGGTTGGGAGAGACGTATTGGAGGCATTGCGAGAGGGTGGTCCTTGGAAGAGAGATGGGGGAGGGAGACGCTGAGGAGGTTTGGTGCTCTTCTCAGACTTAGATGCCATTTCGAAGACAAAAGTAAAGACTTGCTAGGCCTTAAGTATGGCCTTAAACTAATAACCCTTGAACGAGATCAGTCCATTTCTTTGAACATCGTTCCTTGTTCGAAGAAACGAAGGCATCTCCAAAGTTGATGTTGGGGTTAACGTTAACTCCGACGGAACATCCATTTCTCCGAGCCCCCGACCCTCGCTTATCCAACCAGTTAGGGCGAAATCGCACATCCACATTTTCGATGCCCGAAAAGGGAATTTGAAGTTTTGAAGAGAACGAACGACTTCGACCTCGACAACGACAGCGACCTCCCACCTTTGGCTTCGACTTGCGATCACCACTCACGTCGGTACGTACTCCTTTCTTTCTTCTGGAGGATCTATCTACGACGTATCTCTCTGCCACTGCAAGGATATCGAGAATTGTCCCAATACACGCCACTTGATTAAACATCAACCTTCCTTGTGTTGTGTGGTCTCCAAAAATCCCATCGATCAAAACATCTCTAACATCTCCTTCCTCTGTACAGCAAATCCTCCACATCTAAAACACCGCCAACATGGGTAAAGGCAAGCCACGCGGTTTGAACGCCGCCCGCAAGCTCCGCAACCACCGCCGCGAGCAACAATGGGCCGATCTCTCCTACAAGAAGCGTCTCCTCGGGACCGCCTTCAAGTCCTCCCCCTTCGGTGGATCCTCACACGCCAAGGGCATCGTCCTCGAGAAGGTCGGTGTCGAAGCCAAGCAGCCTAACTCTGCTATTCGAAAGTGTGTTAAGGTTCAGTTGATCAAGAACGGAAAGAAGGTTGCTGCTTTCGGTATGTTGAATGAAACTACAGGATATATACTCGGTTGCGGTATTGTGTGAGAGAGAAATGGGACTGACTGGATATGATGTGTTTAGTTCCCAACGATGGTTGCTTGAACTTCGTGGACGAGAACGACGAGGTCCTCCTTGCCGGTTTCGGTCGTAAGGGTAAGGCCAAGGGTGATATTCCCGGTGTCCGATTCAAGGTCGTCAAGGTTTCCGGTGTCGGTCTTTCCGCCCTCTGGAAGGAGAAGAAGGAGAAGCCCCGATCATAGATTATTTTTCCTCTTAAAATTAATCTTGGTGGGATGGAGGGACGGGTTGTTGTGTACGTCCAATGAAGGGGGAACTCTGGAACGATGATGATGTGCAATTGCTACGAAAACTGTTATCGCGTGGCGTCAATGGTCGAAGGGGATCGGGTTTTATTAAAATCATCTGAAATGAAACTCGTTTGGCTATTTTGATGCGGTGCCTCGAGAAAGGAGCTGTCATCCATTATTCGCCTTAGCATAGTAGCAGACAGACAAGTCATGTCCGAGCTCAATACAAATCTACTTTTCAAAACTGTCATTACTCGTTCAAACCCATGGACTATTTCTACGGATACGAAGATCGTGTTGAACATGATAATTTTTATATTTTGTTTGGTTACCCGGAGTTTCATCTAAAAACTGATATCCTCCTTTCGGTAGTGGTCCGAAACAATTCTGTATAGGTATGATGGAGCATGTCCTCCCCTGTGTTCAACCGTTAGCAACTTACACAAGACGAGATACCCGGAAAGGGAACTTACAAGTTCGTGATATAAAGATCGATCAATTCCGCCGGAACGTAGTCATAAAGAGGATTCTCAACATCGATCTTCTCAACCATATCCCCATCCTCGAAGCTGACCACATCACTCGCATTCCCATACTCGATCAGAGAGTCGAAATCGAATGGATACACGGGGCTTAGCTTATATACCCCACTAACAACCACCACCGGTGTCTGATGAACCTTGGCTGCTTTGGCAATTCCGCCCGTACCAGCTGCAGCTACCAGGCCGCCATTGGCAAGGACAGAATGTGTCCCGAGAATCACCTTGTTCACTCGAGACATCATTGCGAACACGGCAGAATCTGGGATCAGAATTACGGTGATACCAAGCTCGATCAGGGGTTTCTGAAATGATTCCGCAGAAAGGTTTTCTTCGTCCCCGTCCTTTGAATTCCCGGAAATACTGGCGTGTGTAGCTTCATGGTTATTGGGATACGACTCAGCGTGAATGACAGTGAACTTCCTCTTAGCAGCTGCTTTGAGGAGGAATTTCTGGACTGTAGATGAAGATGTGTGGGTGAGAATTATTTCGTTTGAGTGGATATGTTCGAGAGCGTAGCCGGCGATTTGGTCGTCTACCTGGCCGAGTTCGTCGATAATCTCCCCAATTCCGTCAATAACTTCCGCTCGGAGGTCTTTGATGTTTCCTGGACCAGATATACCATGCATTCCTGTCTGCCCACTGGTAGATGCCAGAATGGGGGAACTAGGTTGAGGGGATTCAGTGTCTGGGTGTGAGAGTAAACTGAACATGGAAATCACTGGTGGAGCTGGAGTGGGAGCAATCGGCGGGTGAGTGGCCATGAGAGGCGGCCTTGAGGAAGATCGTTCCGTCTTCTCCTGTCGAAGGGTATTTGTGTCTTTCGAACGCCCCTCAGTTCTATCTGGTTCTCTCGAATCCGTGCCCGCGGGGCGCAATGGGCTTGGTACATTGTGGACTTGTAAACTCGGCCGTGATGGTGATTGCCCCTCGCCGACATGTGGAGTATGAGGTCGACTATCGGAACCAGCGTCACTCGATAAGCTGAACTCTCCCTCACGCTCGTCTTCAGCCTCGTCTCTGATCAACCCTAGGACACGGCGGACAATATTCCCAACAACCATCTCCCTGGGTTGCGCTGCGACAAGACTCCTCCCCACATTCTGGACTCGCTCGATGAGTTTGTTGGCGTCCGTTGTGCGGAAGGCGGATATAACTCGAAGGAGAAGGTATGCGGTCGCAACGGCGCATGAGCGTGAGTGCCGAATCTGGCGTCTCTTGAGCAATCTGTGATTATTAGCAAAATTCTTTCGTCGGGAGTTTCTGTAGGTGGGAGGCGTACGAGATCAAATTGTCTATTGACGTATCGATAGGGTTCGTCTTGAGCGACTTGAGATATGATGCCAGACCCGGGGTCAAGGGCGCAGGTGCTGAGGGCATCCTGATCAGATACCCCTTGGGTTGTCGCTTATGGGTTTCTTTCACAGAGCTTGTCTTGCACTTATCGACACTGTGTTGTAAAGCTTCTTTGAGCAATGTGGTTGTCGCACAGTCTTCACAATAATATTGTCTGTTTCTTGTATCAGCCCACTGAGTCACTTTAACGTGGGATGATTTGGGATAGACAAGAATTACCCTTAGATTAAACAGTCGTAAACTCAAGCAGAGACCAAAGTAAGCTTACTCTCCTTCAATAGTTGTTTGCTCCTTTGTAAATCTGTTGATCTGGTGGTTGAAAGCGATCCCTCTCTCAGCATTTCATTGTTTCTTTCTTTTCGCTCTTCTTGGCTCAACAATCTTCACTTTCTTTCTCCCCTCATTCTTCTCCGTCATCTTCCTACGATCGAGACCAACAACCAGAAGCCCTGGAAACTCGGTACCATGCTGTGATATTTGATATAGAGCTTCTTTTATTCATCTACGGACCTTCTCCTATTTCCCAACGGGCGCATTCTTTCTAGCATTGGCAACCCTCTACAAGCACGACGTGGCACAGGTTCCGAGGAGCTGCCGTCGGAGACTGGCGCATTGAGGTTAGTAGATCATTCTTCCTTTCATTCTTCCCTGCTTCTCCTCTTCTTTCCTCTTCCCCTAACGTCAAGGAGCTCTAACCGACCCCATCTAGATACCTGCGTCAGTGCCACTCTTCATGGCCTGTGTCGAAAGATGAATTCTTTGAATTTGCTCTCGTCCAGAGTCATTGGCCAGTCTGCATCTCCCCATCCGCCGCGCCAACGCTCCCGTTCTCAAGGGGAAATTCGGCCCGGAACCCCACGCAGCGAGCTATCGAAAAGTCGGTCGTATAGCGAGGATACCTTATATAAGGGTGATTCTTTTCATGAAAAGGAGGATACGCCAGGTGCGGCCGAGGAGGAAGAGGAGGAGTCGTACTTGAACACGGTTGGGGAAAAGACACCTCTGTTACAGGTGTTGGAAAAGGATGGCAGTTACCCACCTGTCGGACGATTACAGTCTCTCGCACAGCGGATCTTTGACACCCTTACGGAGACCCTGAAGGTCATATTGTCGACTCTCGTTGCGCCCGGTGTCTATGTTGCAAGGTGTTTTCGGGAAGACGATGGTCGCTATTCCCCAATTGCACCAGTTCGGAAGATTCGACGATCAGTCGCTAGACGTGATGGTAATGCTGTACCTTCCCCTGCTGCGGGAACTAAGGGACGAAATACGCGACGAACTCCTTCGTCAAGGTCAACTCGAAGCTCATCATCCCGAGAGTCATTGTCGTCTGCAAGCTCCGACTCCGAACCCGATCGTCGAGGCTTAAAACCGCAAAGTAGTAGTAGCAGCAAGCATAGCCGGTCAAAATCACATAACGCGGTAGCCTTATCTGAGGATACGCCAGCAAGACGATCAATACGCATCAAGCTTCATAATGAGGATTTGAAAAAAAGGAAACAACGAAGAGCCCAGAGTGAGGACTCCACACCACGCCCGAGGAGTAGCACCGGCGAGGAGGATCCGTCTAGTCTCGCCGCCGATAGCCTCAAGTCTCCCACGTCCCCATCATCTCATAAGATAACCAAGTATCCACACGCTCCAGCGCCGCCTCGTCCATTAATACCTCCACGACAACCATCATATGCTCCGTCGCGCAACCCTTCAGCAATTCCCCAGAAAACGCTCGTCTTGGACCTGGATGAAACCCTCATCCACTCTCTATCCAAGGGTGGGCGCATGTCCAGCGGTCATATGGTTGAGGTCAAGCTCTCTGCTCCTGTAACAACAGCCGCCACTCCCGGTGGAGTCCCAACCACCGTAGGCCCTCAGCATCCAATTCTATACTACGTTCACAAACGGCCCCATTGTGACGATTTCCTCCGAAAAGTCTGCAAATGGTACAAGCTCGTCGTTTTCACCGCTAGTGTTCAGGAATACGCCGAACCTGTCATTGATTGGCTCGAGCGGGAAAGGAAGTATTTCCAAGGACGATACTTCCGACAGCACTGTACTCTACGGAACGGAGCTTATATCAAGGACCTAAGTTCCGTAGAGCCGGACTTGAGCAAAGTTATGATTCTTGACAATAGCCCTATGAGTTACATTTTCCACGAAGGTATGTTATTATACTAAAGCTTCTACTCTGTTACACCTTCTAACTCAATCTTTAGACAACGCAATCCCAATTGAAGGCTGGATCAATGACCCCACTGACAACGATCTCCTCCATCTCATCCCCATGCTTGAAGCGTTACAGTATGTCACCGATGTGCGAGCCCTCCTGGCGCTGCGGAGAGGAGAAGCGGAAGCATAGTGTTTTCTCCCTATCAATTCCAACCCTCTTTACTCCACCAACGCAATTCTCTCTTCCATCTTCCACCTTCACGACTCCTCATTGTAGACGCTCCTGGTAGCAGATGATTGATTTTGTTTTTGCTTTGCATGTTCTTATCGCCCTTCCTTCCCCGTTCCCTCAAAGAACGGGTGAAGGAGTCACTACCTCCTTTGCGCTCCTCATGTCAGAGAAGTAGAAATACCCCCGATTGCTAATTCTCTATTCCTCTCAAACCTCACTTCATCTTATCTCAAGCAACTCTCCAATCTATTCCTCTCTCACATTCATAGCTTTTGCCGAGTTTCCGGGATTTTCCCATCTATTGTTTTTTTAATGCATCGTTATGTTCGAATTGACCTTTCTGATATTTCAATTTCAAGTTTGGGGATTTTTTTACTCTTATTTAGTATTCATTTGATTTTTATCTTATTCGAGTGAGCAGTGAGCATAGGTGTTGAGAAATCTTATCTGTTTATTGTTACCAGTTACTGAGATTATATATATTGGCAGTGTCAGACATATATATCCCATTTGCATCATATTTGCTGCTTCTTTGCTCGAAACCAGGATGTATATAGCTCTGTGCTATGTGAGGGTTGATGTTTTTAAAGCTCTTTTTCATTATTTTTATGGTCCATGGATGCACGTATCTATTTCAATCTTCTATCGTTACTGCTATGCGATGCCTCAAGCTCTCCAGTGACCAACCTAAAGGAACATGAAGCTTTCAAATGTACTTTTGCAAAGACCTTTATCTACAACCCCTTGTTCTTCTTAGCCTCAGCAAACGCCTCCTTCAACGCTGCAACGGCCTTATCGACATCGTTTCGTTTCGGGTCAGTGACGCTCACACCCATGTGCCCAAATCGGATATACCTCGATGCAATCTCCTTGTGCAACCCAGCGGCGAAGATCACTCCACGCTTTAGAAGCAAGGGAAGGATATCTGGTGGGGTCATACCCTCTGGGAGAACGACGGTAGTCATTGCATTGGCTTGGTCTTTGGGGTTACTCGCGAGTTGTGAGAGACCGAGTTCAGTAACGGCGGCCTTGACACGCTCAGATGCGGCGCGGTGGACGGCGAATCGCTCAGCGAGGGGCTTCGATGTGACCTGTGTGAGAGTCGTGTGGAGGGCGTGGATAAGTTGAGTAGCGGGAGTAGCGAAGTAGGAAGGTTTCTTCGCTTCGTAGTTTTGCATGATGGGTAGCCAGTTCTTCATGGAAGCGTAGTATGTTGCTGGTGGGGTCTTGCGGTTCTGGAAAGTTTCCATGGCCTTTCCGGAACACATGAGGATGCTGAGGCCAGGTGGGCAGCCGATGGCCTTTTGGCCGGCAGTGAGAACAACATCGATGCCCCACGCGTCGAATTGGATTTCTTCGCAGCCTACGCTGCAAACTCCGTCCACGACGACGAGGGTGTTTGGGCTGACGCGGTGGACGAGCTCTGAGATGGCTTTGATATCGCTGAGGACACCAGTGGAGGTGTCGACGTGGGTTACGGTGATGAGCTTGTATTGCTTCTCTCCGAGGGCCTTTTCGACCTCCGCGAGGGAGGCTTGCTGGCCGATTGGGGGGCTTAGTGACGTTACGGTCACTCCGTATGTTTGGAGGCAGTTTGCGAAAGAGTCGCCGAAGTAGCCAGTCTTGAGGACGAGGGCGTCGTCACCGGGTTCGGCCAAGTTGGAGGCTACCATGTCCCATCCGAGAGTGCCGCTGCCATTGACGATGAAGGGTTGTGCGGTGGGGGATGTGGTCTGGAAGAGCTGGCGGAGGAGTTTCAGTGTTTCGCCGAAAGTGTTGACGAAGCCAGGAGCGACATGGCTCTCACTGTTATTGCGCACATTGTTAGCTGTACTCTTGGATATGCCAATTGGACATTGCATGGGGTGAGGGGTACGGACGCATGGTAGGACATAGATTGTAACACTTCATCATCGAACTCGATGGGCCCTGGGATCATCAGGGCCGGGTGCGAACCTTGAGCAGACATCTTGGCTTTGTCGTTTGCACTTGGAGAGGCGAGTGTCTTTGGCGGGGTTCTCTTCAGAGGTTTATACTCGATATCGTCGGACTCTGTAGGTGGTACTGTCCTCTCGGTCGAGAATGGGGTGTTGAGTTCTGGAAGTGGTAGTCTTCGATCAAGGTGTCGTGAGATGAGACTCAGACGAGGGACTACCCGTGAAGACGCCACGATGGAATAGCCGCGGGGTAGAATCGGAGGGACCTAGAACTGAGTGCGGAAATATGAGATCACTGGACGTTTCTGCAAGGAAAGAATCGGGTCAAGCATGTGGTAAACTCACAAAAGCGGCAAAGATAACCTTGTCGAGAGTTGAGAGTTGCCGAGGTCAAAGTAGAAAGTTGAGTTTCTACTGTGGTATATAGAGATCGTAGGGACTCGATTGAAAGGATATCGACTTGGTTAATTCACTGAGCTCGTCGTCGCGACAATTTCAATTCACTCATTTTCTCGGACACTCAACGCTCCTCCGGTGAGGGGAAATTTATGCGAGTCAGTTCCCCGAGCATTTTGCCGTGGCTGACTAAACATAATCATGGAGAGTTTATCATCTCCGTTATCGCCGGCGCCAGACGCTCAGATATTTCGTATTATTTCGGCCGATTGATGGCAAGGCTGGGAGCGCAAATGGGCGATATTTGAGATATCCGCGTTTTACAGCATGTATGACACATCGTGGCCCTCCACGATATCGGCGTCTCAGGACCGGCAAAGGGAATTACCATTATTAGGGACAAACAACCGAAGTAGGGCCTACCTCGTGTCGAGTTCAATCTTGCCGAGCCGGAGGGGATCCGTAGGATGGTATTGGGAGACCCCTATACATGGAATCCTGCGGGAATTGGGCGGGTAAAGGGTGTGCTTGAGCTTTCGGTTATGGATCAGGGCTGGGATGCTCCAATCGGGGGCTCTTCTATCTTGGGTTTTCAACACGGGGCATTTCTTGTTAAGAAGTGAATTGTTGCGGTTTCTGCCCCAAATTTCTCCCAAGTGGCTTATCTGGGACTGTTTGCAGAGCGCGACCCATATTTTTGGGATTTTCGGCTTGCGGTTGAACTTTTCGGGGAAGGGGAAGAATGAAGCCTGAAAAACGAATTTTGCGACGGGCTCTACGGGGGAGGGATATTGCCATGTCACTGGTGCCGCTTGCGTTACCTCACACCCTTCTCGCTTGCCTGTGAGGTCCGATGGGACTAGGTCGGGAAACAATAGTATTCCCGTCCTCGATTGAAGTGCCTCTTCGGGAGGATCTGCTCTCAATTCTGAGTGTCCGACGCCCAAGCCCTGCAGTGCAAGGCACAATTGGTTGACAGGAAGGATAACACGCAAACAGCCTCTTGATGGCTTTTTCTCAATGATCTGGATGGGAGGAAGCGGTAATTGTAGGTGACGGGGAGGCCACTACAGCATGATAATCCGTGGCAGCCCTTGCTTCCTTGGATACACCAACTTTCCCCCTGAAGCTCTTACTTCATTGATAAATTTACCAGAAGCATCAGCCATGTCGCTCTCAATGCGATCTGTGCTTGAGTCCGTGATTCTTCAAGCAAGATAAATAGCGTTTGTAGTGTTTTCGGGGAACGGGATTGTCTGGGACATAGGATCTCGGCTTCCCTTGTTTCTGGAACCCAAATCGACTATTAATAATTGTGGGTCCCGCGATGCGGGAAGCTTAATTTTAAGCTTCATGCAACCTCCTTCCATCTATTTTGGGATAGCAGAGTCTTGGACCACAAACATCGTGTCTTCAAGATCAATTTATGAGACAGATCCTTAGCAAAATTTATTTGATATGTCACCGGCTCTAACCGCGAAAATGGTGCGTTGACAGCCTTGTGGGCTTGTGACTCGGCTCGAAGAAAATCCCGATGATGCATACCCTCCTCATTGGACTTCAACCGAACATAAAATTTTCCAGCTATCAATTTTCGGGCGTTCTATCATTTCACTCCGAGAACGAGAGGACATTTGCTGACACTATACATTCCTCTCATGGCCTCTGTCTCATTCCAGGTCATGTCCGATCTTCATCTCGAGACTCATCCATCGTACGATTACAAATTCAAGCAGACAGCGCATTATCTTGCTCTTCTCGGTGATATTGGACACGTTGGAGACGATAGAACATTCCAGTTTCTAGAAAAGCAAGTCAAACGATATTGGGCGGTTTTCTTTCTCCTCGGAAATCACGAACCAAGCAACCTGAGTTTCGATGCTGCAAAAGTGAAAGTGCGAGCTTTTGAAAGCAAAATGACGATCTTACGAGCCCATTCTACAATTGGTCGTTTTGTGTTTCTTGACCAAACTCGATACGATGTGTCTAGCACTCTCACAGTGCTTGGTTGCACATTGTTCTCGCAGGTTATGGAGGGCCAGAAAGCTGCAGTTACAAGCCGGTTGCAAGATTTCAGGAGTATCTCTCAGTGGACGGTATATGACCATAACCATGCGCATCGATCAGACCTAGACTGGCTCAACCAGCAGGTTTCGGAGATATCTCAAAAAGAGCCGGACAGGAGAATTGTCATATTTACTCATCACAGCCCATCTATTGACTCGAGAGCTGTGGACCCTAAGCATGCGGATAGCGAGGTATCGTCCGGTTTTACAACTGACCTGAAGTCTGAGAAGTGTTGGTTAAGCCCAGCCGTTAAAGCTTGGGCTTTTGGGCATACCCATTTCAATACCTTATTTAGAAACGACCACGGTGCGAAGATCTTGTCTAACCAGAAGGGGTATTATATGCTACCGACTTCCGACTTCCAGCCCCAGTTTGTTTACAGTCTAGGCGAGTAGGTCGGCTGAATCTTGATTCGGAAGGGTTAAAAGGGCTACGTGATTTGAGGAGTCTTTCTCTGTCCTTTATGGAAAGGGTGGAGAAGCTCTAATGGGTGTACTTTGGCGATACTCTTCTTCTGTGATCTGGGTTGGAAGCAAGAATCTGAGTCAATGCCTCCCACAGGAAGCGGACTATTACACTCGTGCGACAATCGACGGTGCAAATATGGCTTTTCTTGATGAGTATTTCCTGGTCTGCGCAAATTTCATATAATTTCCGATGTCTGTCGTTGTTAACATCTTCGAATCTCTCGACCATGATCCTCCCAACCATCTCTACTCTAGGCCCATGTGGAATCCTTTTGGGTGCCATTTTCAATTTGGCCACTGCTGATAAGCCCATAAGTGAGGCTTTCTAACGCTCGATTGATTGGACGCACAGCCACAGCCTTGCAGAAATCAGCCCCATGTTCATATCGCTGGCCAGGCCCTATAAAGACCTTCACATCTCTTTCCCAACTAGTTATGGCCTTCTCGTCCATAACCCCGGGGCCGCCAACTTTGAACCCATTTCCGCTGCCTCCCCGACACTACATCAAGTGCAAGAGCAATACAGTTGCATAAACCTTTCAATTATGGCGGCGTTTGGCTGGTCAGTCGGGGATATCATCCAGGGAATTCGAGTGGTTTCTTCAGTTTGCCAGGCTTTCAGCTCAACCAAAGGCGCGGAGGCTCATTTCGCTGATACTATCTCATTCCTCCGGGGCCTTCGAGCTACGTTGGAGGCCATCGAACAACATGTCTCCGACGCAGATGGGAATATGAAAGGGAAATATTCCGCCCATGTGCTAGGAATTCTGGAAACCATCGAACCACCGTTCAAAAAATTTGCAGAATATGTTGAGGGCTATAGACCGGCCTTGGAAGTGAGCTCACGGAAGTCAACTATTAGGAAAGCTGGAAAGAAGACCAAATGGGCTGTCGAACATCTGGATAAATTATCCGGAAAGACTGCAGAGTTGAAGGATGCTATTGCGAGCCCTCTGAGTCTCATTATGCCTCTTCTCATTTTGCAGGCAATGTAAGCTTCCTCTACATGGATTCGGGGGGGCAATTCATGCTACCTGCACCTTTAATGGTATCTGATGCTTTGATTATTAGTGACGACATCAGGAGTATCGCTCCGCCCAATGTGCAGCAACCTCTTCTAAATGGTGGGATAATCCATTTTTGTCACCAATCAGATGTGGTGCCCCGCCTCCTATCGACCGTCGAAGACTTGAAAACATCGATGGTAATCCACGAGAAATCGTTGCTATCTCAAATCGATTCTGTGAAAACTCTACTGAAAACCCTACAGCCTGGAAACCTAAGCATAAAGGGGTTAGCTTCATCCAAAAGCACTCAAGGCGATGGATCTCGGTTGCCGAATGAGGATATCAGAATGGTGATGGCTATCGAAATGCTTCGTCTGGAACTTAAGCAAGCTACTGAAGCTGTTCTGGAGCTTCTCGAAGATAGCCGCCGTTCCTCCTTTGATGATGAATCCGTGGTAGATGAGCTCGAACTATATCGACGGGCTTTCAAAGGGATACAGCAATCTCTTGAAAATTCTTGGCTGAGCCTAAGGGAGATCGAATCTTTCCTTGAGAGGAACGGAAGCTCGGGGAATGGAGCTTCAACTGAAGTTACCCGCGAAGAACCCTATACAAACCGGCCCGAGGCCAGGGCTGGGTATGGGTTTGGAAACTCTGCCTCCTTGGGTGTCACAGCCATTGCAAGCTTTTTTGGTTCGGCTATGGCAACTGTTGCGTCCGGGCTGTTCACACGGAGTCAGACATGTAATGAGAACTCAAGTAGCCCTCATCAATTCTCCTCCGACTTCGCAGGGTTAACCTATGCGCATGGGAGTGCCTCCTCCCCTGCATCACGATCGGATGAAAGTTCAGCGCCACAAAATACTTCGGGGTCCTCAGATAGTTCAAAAGCTGGGAGGTCGACCAAAAACGAAAATAGACCGTGTCAAAGTTCAGGGGGGTCACCAATACCTGTAACATCGACAACCAAAGCCCAGGGGATATTATCGCAAAAACGTATAGGAACTTCCCGATCCAAGTATAAGAATTCCCCAGAGCCCACCCCGACGTTTGATTCTGCGTTGGGAGCTCTATACAATGGTGCAGCAGCGGACCTCGTTCGGCCTTCTGCTTCCAACAGCACTAGGGCTGCTGGATCAACTCACCAAAGAGAGCCTGCTCATCAAGCTACTCAAGGATATTCTTCTCACACTCGTTCTTCTGTCTTGGACTCTACGAATTCGACCAGTTCAGTTTCGGCCTCCGGAAATTTCTCGATACCTTCTTGGGAATCTTCGACATTGGGAGCTTCATACAACGGGACAGGAACGACCCGCAATCACACTTCTGCAGCTTCCAAGACTACCGCAAGTACTACAAAAACTCGTCAAAGTGAGCCCGCTCATCAAGCTGAACTGGAATATTCCCGTAGCCGTCCTACTTACTTGAAATCTACAAATTCGACAATGCTGCCTCAAGGACCCCCTCGTCGGGGTACCCAGGGCGAGTCTGGGTCCCTAACGTTCTATTGCTGTTGCCAGTGTCATCATGTTTCTATAATGCCCGCTGCTTTGGGCGATAACTGTTATATGTGCGGCCATGTGATTGATTATAATTGTCAGCTGCAAACCGAACAGTATATGGAGGCGTCGTGATGTGACTCCTGTTTTGGACAAATTTGAGACAGTGCGAGTGGGAGAAGACTATTATAGCCCGATTACAGTTTTTGAATTATGATAAGGATATTATGTGGTGGCACTTCAATTGCTTGGAAGACAACCGGAGAAGTAGCGGAGGGAATTAACTTGTCTCAAATTATTGAATAATCTTTCCTTAGTATTGAGCTAAAATATACAAAGAAGAACCATAAGCTTGATATCTATCCTTTTATCTCTGACTGCTTAATACTCATTCATCAATGGCACCATAGAAATAAGTAACGGTGTCATAGAACGCATTAACATCGTTGTTTGAACCGTGCTCAATCTGGAAGTTGATACCATTGTCGAAGGGAATGGGGTCATTCACGAACCAGCGGTACGCGCTCACACATTCACCCTCGCAATCCAACTCCTGAGCCTCGTGGGCAACCATACCAGCAAGGGGCATGTAGTATGGCACACCCGCAACCGCGCTACCGGGGAAAGCGAAGTACCAGGCAGATTCGTAGAAATCCTCAGTACCGGTTCCCAAGTAGGTGGACTCGGTCTCACCGTTTACCCAGGCCATTTCGTCACCCTCGAGATAGCCGAGGGATTGGGGCTGTCCGATAACATAGCCACGGAAGGCCTGGGAAACACCGTAGACGATACCACGGCCGCCAGTCCACTTGAGGAACTCCCATGGAGCGCCGAGGACGGCCTCTCCGCGGTTGAAGCCGGTGGAGAAGTATCCCCTGGCCCCACCTGGCTGGACGTCTTTGGCGATGCTCTCGTCCTCGGTATAGGTAGCACGGACAGTAATATCAGTGATATCCTCGCCGCTCTCGTTCTCGATTGTGAGGAGAGCCGACTTTCCGAATGGCATGGGCCACCAAGAAGTGAAAGCCCCGTTTTCGGTGGCGTCGACGGAAACCATCAGTGAGCGGACGTCGAATTTGCCGAGGCCGGTAGCAAAGAAGGAAGCGAGGGGTGCTCGCGCAGTTTGGTGTCCATCGAAGGTGAATGTGAGGTAGAGGTTGTTGGTGATGTCAAGGGCGGCGTTGGCCTCTTCGACGGGGATGGGGTAATGGAACCATCGGTGTCCCTCCCAGGTTTGGTCAGTGATAGTGTATTCGTGGGCAAGTTCGTCGTTCAAGTTCATCGGTCCGACATCGAGACGGTCAGTCAAAACCCATTGCTTGTCAACCTGGCTGTGGACGGTGTAGAAGAACTCGTTGATATCCAAATCAGACGATCCGAAGGTGTTGCAGAGCTTGACGGTAGAAGTTCCCACAGTGACGTTGGCTTCGGCAACTTGATCAACCCAAGTCTCGAGGGTCTCGGGACCGCTCTCCCAATCTGGAATCTTTTCGCCATCCAAGGTCGCAGTAGTGACCTGGTTACCAACAGACATATCCACACGACGGACAATTCGGACGGCCTCAGCCTTCGGGTCGACGGTGAATTTCATGCAACTTCCACCGTCCGCTCCGAACGCACGTCCATCATCGTGAACATGGGGTGCACGAGCAACCTGGGGAACGTGAATATCGATTTGGGTAATCTGGCCGGATCCTTCGATTTTAATAGCATCCATAGACACACCAGCCGTTAGCGATCCATTAGCGGAGGTCTCATTGATAGGGGCGTCGGGGACGGGCTTGGGGTCGATAGATCCGTATCGCTTCATGTTTGCCAAGACATCGGTGCCGTCCTCCGAAGGATCGAAGGTCTTAACGCCTTCGGCACTTGGGAATCTGCGGTATGTAACGTGATAGAAGTGAGGGTTGTTTTTGGTGGAGATAAGCATAGATTCCTTGAAGGGCATGGGGATTTTGATCACGTTTCCTCCACGGGTGTCGCCGGTGTTTCCGACAAGAGGCCAGGAGAATGGGGCACCCTCCACCCCATCTACGATGTCTTGCAACTGGCCCTCTAGCACGGTGACCCCATCGAGGATGACTTGGAAGTCACCTGCGGGCTCGATCGAATCGCTCTCGTAGGTAAACCAGACTGAGCCAACTTCACCCGCTCCAGTGTAGTCGGCAATGATGCAACGTCCCGTCTCTTCAATAGGGCGAAGACAAGAATGGGTGCCTTCGAAACCGTCATCGTTACCCCCGTTGCGGTCGAAGCTTGAGAATTGGCTCGTCGTCTCGTTCGGTCTCAAAAGCGACAGATCATATGTCCGGTAGGTATCCCAACCGGCCACACTGTCGAGAGCCATGGAGCCGAGGGCCATGGCGCCCAGGGTGAATAATTTGGATGACAGGTGAGCAGGCATCTTGCTTGCGTCTTCGTCAAGGAAATCTGAACGAAAAACTAAAGAAAATAATGAAGAAAGAGTGAATGGCTGATGCTTGAAGAAGATCCAACATGTTCAATATGGCTTCTTCTTCAACTATTTATTAAATGTAGATCCATACCCCTCAGCAAGCCTCAGTGGCTCAGCCGAATTGGGGGAATATGGGTTCAAGGATGATATTCGTATTGACATCGGCGGCAGCAACCGATATCTTGGAAAGGCGAGACCTTTCGGAAACAAATGAGACAGTCCACCGGAGCCAGAACATTCTTCGACAAGTCTCTGGGGCTCAAAGACTCCGCTCCCCTCGTCGAACCGCCCCGTCAGGGCTTGATGGTGGTCGGATTGACGAATTTCCGGGCTGCGGCTCTTCCACTCTCGTGTGAACAGCCACATCGGAGGGGGCATAAGGGGTTGGCCGTCAATGCAGCGTGGTGCCCGTTCTTTAACCGAGGAGATGTGGTTGGTGTTTAAGCTTCTCACGACTCGTACCAGGGTTCATTCATACTCCATTCCCCTGGCGACATTGTTTCTGAAGTGTGCATTTGTCTTGGCTTCAGCTGGCGCTTGCTCGTATCCAGCGTATTCATGATTGACGGATAGATTGGCTTTCACCTTATTTGAATGAGGATCACCACAGAAACCCTGTGCCGACCAATTACGATGCTCTATCAAAACTTTGACTCCTCGTATCGATGCTGAGATGGATAAAGTTATCAAGATATTGGAACATCGCAGCTGAAGTCTACCTCTGGTTTGGTTTCGTTTCCACTCACTGTTCCTTTACTTTCATGGCGCAGCGTGTGCAAGAGCCGGAGAACCTTCAGTAGCAATGTAACGCAACGGCAAGTGAAAGCCACAGAACGACAAGCGCCGGTGATTCAGAGGAGGATATTTGCTGGAGGGGAAGCGGATGGATGTTCTTTGCTGACTGAGAAACGGGCAAATTTTAACTTGAAACTCGGTTCAGCTGGATGAGCATCTTTTCCGAATTTGCTCCAGGATCTGGGGAAATCCATCCTTGTTCCCGGATCTCCAACAGCTCTTTTTTTAGAAAAAATATGTCCAAACAGCGTCCAACTTTTGGGGTTCGAGATGACACATCAATGAACGACGAACATGCCGGGTGATCGGTGATAACTCCCTGGCTGCCACCCTTCGGATTGAGGTTGCACTGCATGGGTTCTCTTTTTCTCTTCGTTCTATCCTTCCCCCACGGCGCCGACCCCTAACAGGCGAGGCCGTGTCATTATCCTTTCCTCCTCCATGTGCTCACTCTTCCCAGCTTCCTCCTTACCAGTTGTCTGCGATATTATTGCCCGTCCTGGTTGAAAAGTACGGACTGGCTCTTGCAAGTCAAGAGGAAACCTCACCACCCACGAAGCCCTTGTACTTTATGCAGCTGGCGAATTTCTTACGTTTCTAAGTTTAGTTGCCAAATGGACTGTCCCATCTTCTGGGCTCAACTTTCATTCGGCCCCTGAAATCTAACCCGATGAGATCGGGAAATCTTTGCTCCTATATCACCTCAGGGCTCGGGTATGTCAGAAGTCTGAGACGCTGCCCTCGTCGAAGATCCTCGAACGACTGAGGTTTTTCACTTTCCCAGTTCCCAGTATTGCCGGTTCGTACGAAGATCCCTCTCATGTCCTGTTTGTCCCTATCTCGTTTCTCTAATTATACCCCGACAGGAGCCTCTGTTAATGACAGGCAGATTCCTCTCCCATATTGAGCGGGTATCCCCTTATCATAACCTGCTTATCCGTGACGTCCACTGATGCTTTCCCGACTCTTCCTAATGCGGGTTATACGGGCGGCGCACCTTGATTTCAAAGCCTGAAGTCGAGTTGTAGTCGATTAGTAGGTCATACTATTAAACCTCCAGACATGTCACTTCTCTTTCCATCAATTCCGATTGATTCAACCTTGATTTCAAGGTTGAATCCCTTGCCGGTTCAACAGGGAGGTCGATAAACGGCTATCACGTGATATAAATCGGCATCTGATGAAGATCGGGATCATCCAGATCTACAAATTCGTATCGTGAACCATTTGAACGGAATGACCGATGAAACTCGAGATCGATGATCCTAAAGTATGATATCACAGACTCCTGGCACAAACCCGATGCTTTGGTTCAGGTGGGCCAAATAGTGGTCACCAACTCACCCAGATTTGAACATCGAGGATCTGGATCCGGGGACCACACCTCTCGAACCAAGGGTTGTATCTCTACCGGGAGCTGGCTACACTTGTCTGTCATAACGGCGAAGATTGTCGAAAGGTCGTTTGACGGTATGACTGTAAGCGATTGGGATGGGATCTTGAAAGCTTTCGCAAATGTTTGGACAGATAAGTGCCAGATACATATAACCTTCCGTATTTATTCGTATTGTGATGTCGGGAGCACTTTAACTTGGATAGTAAGTAATAATCATCTTCAAGGATATCTCTCATCACCTAGACTCATGCAAAGGCCAATTCCGTCCCCTTTCCAGAAGCAGCCTGATGCTCTCAGCCGAACTAGAACGCCGCCCAACCCCCATCAGCGGTAATACATGCACCGTTAATCGTGTCCGAATAATCCGACATCAGATAGGTCACTGTTTTCCCCAAGTTCTTGGTGTCCACCATTGGGGCATGAACATGCATGCTCTTCTTCATCGTCGCAAACCCCTCCTCGTGTACTCCCGACTTGAAGCAATCCGCGATATTCGTGTGCATGCCTCCCGGCATGATTATGTTGCATCGAATCCCCTTTGATCCGTACATGGCAGCAGTGTTGAGGGTAATTCCTTTCAGAGCGTGTTTCGAGGCGGTATATGCAACGCCTGGGAGACGTTAGCATGATCCATATGTAGGGGGGGTAATCGGTATTTTGTGAATGGATAATGTTTCCCTATGGGTACGCACCTGCTATGCCACCCCTAAATGAGCTTTGGCTTCCAATATTTACGATGTTCCCAGATGGCGTCTCCTTTGCAAGGAACGCGTTGACAGCCAGTTTTGACAGAATCGCAGGTCCTTTCACGTTGATGGACATCACTCTCTCAAACTCCACCATATCAATCTCTCCTACAGGCTTGAAAGTATCCATAATACCAGCATTGTTCACCAACACATCAACCCCACCAAACTTCTCTGTTGTTCGAGTGAATATGTCTTGTGCGGATGACTCGCAGGTGACATCTGCTTTGACACTGAGCAGTGGTCCCTGAGGACTAAGCTCAGAATAGCATTGCTCAAGCAATGGCTCGTTGATATCGACAATGACGACGTTTGCGCCTGCCTCGAGGGCTGCGGTTGCGATTGCTTTACCTAGGCCGCCGGCGCCGCCGGTGACAATGACGGTCTTGTTCGAGAGGATGTTGGACATAATTTTTGTTCTGTGATTGGAGATATTGTAAATTGAGGGGAAGACTTATCCGGAATGCGGCTGAGTCTTCTTATATAACCTTCCCTCCCCCATTGAGGGGTAGGTAGGACCGATGTCCCTTGCATGGATTAACATTTCCTTCGTTCGTGCATGGATTAATATTCCATTCACAACACATTGTTCGGGGGAGTGGAGTGTATCAACGTGCTTGCATCTGCGGGGTGTGTCAAACCCGCCTACGCAGTTGGAAAGTGAAAGGAATCATCATGTCAACCGGAATCGCGCCTTCCCGAGTTCCCCTCTTGCCGAGGTTTCGGACCCCATCTTCGGGGAAGACCTTTCCGAGTCACCTGATCCCGGGTGCTCCTTGAAGGGAAGTTTACTAACCATTTATGGACTAGTTTCAGTGTGAGGTTCTCCTGCGCGTATCCACTTGCAGGTTCGATATCAAGTTCCAACATTCGGTCCGAAGGAGGCCAAGCGGATCAAGTCGACGAAAGACATACTCTAACAATGACAAGAGCGGTGGCAGCCTATACCAAAGGACAAGAGACTTTCTCGAAACTATCTACCTGGTTGTGATCGCCAACTCATCGTCGATAAACCCCATCTCAAAAAGTTCACCTCCGAACTCGGTGTACTTCGCCTCACTGTGGGAATTTTCCGTGAGCTTTGGAGCTGTACAGGGGATATGGTGCGAGAGGAGCTTCGGATTTAGTCCTCATGCTCGTCATGCTGTTCGCTGACTGGTATTTCTTCATCATTATCAGGATATTTGTCTTCGGGTCGGATGAAAATCGAAGATACTATCTTTGTGTCAAGCACAAATTTAGAGCACCCTGTGTCTCTTTATAATTGATGACTGTGCTCCGATTTCCTCAAAGTTATTCTGCAATAATATGACTAAAAATGGCCAGCTTATACATATCTATGCCTGCTCATGATGGACTGTGGCTAGTAGATATAGGTCTTGCAAACTCGGAGATATTTACCTCCTCTGGCGGTAAATATAAGTAGATACCAGGTGCCTTGTATCTGGGATATTCTTTCTCTCTCTCGATACCAGATGGCCTCTTTCCAAGTTCTATCAAGTTCTAACGCCAAATCGTGCTTTCCTCTTCAGTTCGTCCCACTGCTTTGGCCCCTGCGACTTTATTGGGAAGGCTCTACCTTCTTCCTGCTCGTTATGGCTCTTTTATATTTACGGGTCGCCGCTATTCTTGAGGGATCATCCCTTCTCACTGTCTTCACGATAGCACCATAGTTATCAGCCCACTTTCATTCACGACTGCGAACTACGCTTCATTCGTTTTCCCCCAATATATTATCCCGTCACGTATACTTACAATCGTTTCAAGGTGGGAAATAAGTATGAATCGTGAGTGCCCCTTGTCACCTTGGGAAGATCAGTCGGTTCCTGCTGATTGACATATCGATAGATCTCAAAAAGCCTGAGTATAAAGGGCCTCGGTTTCTTCGTGATGGTGAATACCGTGAAGCTAACCGGTGGCTTAAATTCGACTATGAAGCCCTCTGCAAGAAAGTACTTGACTGTGTCGCCGGGGCTTCCAGTATTGTTAAATCTCATAGGATCGACGGGATAAATAACCGTGTCTTTATCTTGGAAACCAACAACCGTAAAAGACTGGTCGCAAAACTCCCCTATTCTTGTACCGGCCCCGCTGTCTTGACTACCCGATCCGAAGTGTCCACCATGAAGTTCAGTAGGTTCAACCTCAGCAAGTCGGCTTCAAATTAATATTCGACCACTAACAGTCAGGTACCCCCTATCTACAGTCAAAGAACGTACCAGAATACCTGTCCCTGAGGTTCTTGATTGGTCCGACGACCCTCACAATGAAGAGGTCGGTTGCGAATACATCATCATGGAATATCTGCAGGGCGACAGTCTTACTGATAAGTGGCCGACTATGACTGCCCCCCAGAAAGATTGTTTCGTGGAGAACTTTTTCGCTGTCATCAGACAATTGTATGATCTTGAATTCAACGCTTATGGGTACATATACACACACAGCCGCGATCACGAAGCGTATTTAAATTTGGACGGTACCTACTATGTGGGGCCTCATTGCGGGAACGATTTCTATGGTCTTGATGATCCCGAGCCCCGGAATTATGACAACGTCGACCGTAACTGCGGACCTTGTAAGCTACCTGAGACGGAACCCAATCTCATACCTTTTAATTAGATGGGAAATGTACTGACTCAGGTAGGGCCTAATTTTTCGGAGTGTTGCACAGCGATTGCAGACGCTGGCATTTCGACTATACCTGGTCCTGACTATCCGGCGATACACAAGCCGTGGTATCACGGAACTCATAGGAGCCACACGCGCGCGATGGACGACGCTCGTGTGGTTCTTACTGCTCTTGGTAACCATTTACCCCAGGATATCACTCGGCCAACCCTAAACCACCCCGACCTGCACATGGGAAACATAATCGTTGCTTCAGATGATCCCACGGTCATCGTCGGCATTATTAGTTGGCGATCGGCCTCCATTGGGCCGGCATTCTGGCAGATGCGCCGTCTCCCAGGGTTTGCAGAATATGTAGACCCTAAGGAAGGGCGTGGTTTTACATACAAAGCATTATATCTGTGCTATATCGGACGTGGCTACCCTGGGCTATATAAAGCTAGGACTATTGACCCGCTGTTCTTCTACTTGTTTTCTAGCTGCTTGAGGGCTTGGAAGGATGGGGCGACTTTAATCGAGAGGGTGATTTTGTTCCTTTCACACCGCTGGGGAACATTGGGTTTCGATTTGGGTGCTTGGCCACTCCCTGCATTCTCCGAGAACCGAAAACATAGGCTTCAAGTGAAAGAAAAGGCCTACAAGGAAGTAGTGGAGCTTCGTGAAACGGTGGCGGGAATGCTTAACCTTGGGCTCGATGATGACGTTCGAGTCCCGTTGGGCCAATTCGAAAGAAAGAAGGACCTGAATCGGAAGTTATTTGATGGCTATCTCTGGCACTCCCAGAGTTCACAAACCAGCACTGCGCTCACTGGTCCCTTCCAAAGTACCCAGCTAGCTGTTATCTGGCCATATGACATGCCTTGAGCTGGTTGTGGACGGTGGACCTGGGCATTCTATCTCGGGTGGTGATCGTGGAGGATGCACGTCGTTTTGGGATTGTTTTGTTGGATATTTGGTTCAGCTTTATTCTATTGGTTTTCCTTTGTTGGGGCTGGTTCTTTACCAGATGTTCGCTCGCTTCTCAAGTTTCGTTGACATGATCATGCTGCTGTAGCAGATGGGTGCTTCCAAGTTAATATTATTTAATTCTATGATTTTACCAGTCCAGAACACAGCGGGTATACCAACCGATAGCTCCCTAAATGGGCAGTATATCTATCTAGCCATGGGTATGAGGCAGCAGCCCATTCAAGTCTAAAAGAAAACGGGGAGTGAAAAAAGAAACTCATCAAAACATCATACTATTCCCATAAGCATCCATCATATACACCGCTTTCCTAGCTAAACTCTTACACTCATCACTACACTCCGTCCCCGTCTCCTCAGCTACATTCTTGAACCCATCCCTCCAGAACCTCCACCTATCAAGATCAAGTAGCGGTTCCCCATCGTAAAGATCCCCAGGTGCCCACAGTTTCCTCTGGTACGGGGATACGTCACCAGGGAACTTGAGATGGGTGAATAAACTCTGCCCATTCCAGAGGATCCACTGTGCGGCAATGAGGATGCACGTATCGCGGGTGAGACCAGGCTCGTTTTTGATCTCGAATGCGTCGTGCATAGCCCATATGGCGTATGTTGGGTCTGAGCGGAAGATGTGGGATTCGTGGAGATTGGCGATGAAGGCGTGGAGGTTTATAAATTCTGTGGAGCTTTCGATGCTTGGGGCTGTGGGTTCTATGTTAGTCATGCGGTGGGAGATGGTAAGGGGGGTGAGGTAGTCGCACTTCTGAGGTACTGCCCCATATATTCTGCTAGGCGCTCAAAAGGGTGATAGAACCCATTATTTGATTGCTTGGAGAAAGTTAGATGATTAACATAACAATAGGGAACTTCGTGCCGGCTATTACCCCATAGTATAAGTTCACGATCACTTTTTCCGACTTCGCCAGATGCTCTAATAGCCGAACTAGCTTTTGCTGAGATGGGTGTTGATAGGGGATCTGCTGAGCTAGTTCCAAGCAAACAACACCGAACGACCAAACTTCAGTCGATAAGGCTGCATTCCTTGGAAAGAGGCCTGCAATGGTGTCGACAACGTAATGAAGGGGTAGGTTTGTGTCGGGCTGTAAAAAGTCTTTCAAGATGAGGAAGACTTTGTAGTCTGCATAGGACGACGTTCCTAGATATCTGTACGCTGTGCTTCTAGGGTCGATTCTTGACTTCACGGTCGAGAGGATGGAGGATATTCTGGATGAGAGGGTTCCTCTGGCTTTGGCAGACTCTCTCTTGAAGTATTTCTCATTGGGCATATTCTCGATCTCGAGGTGTAGGCGTCCTGCTGATGCCATATCGTTTTGAGTGTAGGGATAATGAAATGGGAGAGAGAGCCTTCGCTCGCTAGGGCTCGTAAATGAAAACTATGGAAATTGTACGGGTGAAGTGACTCTTAGAGGGGACGTCAATCATATATGACACTCCCTTCAGGTGCACAGTTGTATGTATACACACGCCGCAACAATACCCTGGGTATTGCGGAGTAGGGCAGGCTTGTGACTCCAAAAGAAGCCTTACCGGCGGCGAAGCGCCGTTGTGCATGAGCACAGCCAATCATGTCGTCCTCGTACATGGTTCATGCCGGAAACAAGGACTTCTCTCGTGGTAAAGCGTTAAAGCCAACAATGTAAATGGCTAATTAATTGCATTTAAGAATATCCTATTGAAAGGAGAGGCTGTGGTGTATCCATAGCCATCCAGTCTCTGTGCGGGTGCTTTGCGTTTTATTGTCGACGTCGATGAGCATTGATCGCATCGCGTCGGCGGGATAAGCCTCTAGGATACGGATCATAATTTCTCCGCTTTACGGATCAACTACCCACTTTAAGCTCAAGGTACGTCAGGCTTCTAGATTCCATCTCGAGATAGAACAATAAAATAGCAATTCCTCTCCAACTTATTATCCGAGTGACTCGGGAATGGGACGTTGAGCTGCGGGAATTGTGTAAGGATGACCTCGCGTCTGGTGTTGGTCATTGGTGACCTCTTTATCCCCGACAGGGCTCCTGTATGTCTTTACCCTCCCCAATCCCGTACCGCATTGTTGAGATAGCTACTGACCCATGCTTTTAGGATATACCAGCAAAGGTGCGCATATTCCGGCATACATAATTCTCGATCCCCCAAAGTCTAGCAGCTCTTTAGTGATTCCCAAGCTCACATCAATCCAACCCCCCACAGTTCAAGAAACTCCTCACACCGGGTAAGATCGGCCAGATCCTCTGCCTAGGGAACCTCACAGACCGAGAAACATTCGAATTCCTCCGCCAAGTAGCGCCAGACCTCCAGCTCGTCAAGGGCGACTTCGACGTTGACTCCCCAAACCTCGCACTCTCAAAGGTCGTGACGCACGGCAGCCTCCGGATAGGTTTCACACATGGCCACACTATTATCCCACCGGGGGATGCGGATTCGCTCCTGATTGCAGCCCGGCAGATGGATGTTGATATACTGCTTTGGGGAGGATCGCATAAATTTGAAGCGTATGAGTTGGAGGGGAGATTTTTCGTGAATCCGGGGAGTGCGACGGGAGCGTTTAGTACAGGGTGGTGGCCTGAGGGGGAGGATCCAGTGCCGAGCTTTTGTTTGATGGATGTGAGTTTTTAAGAACTAGTTTCGTCTTTTACCAGGTTCTTCCATTAGGGTCATGCTTACTGACTTTCCGACAGGTTCAAGGAGACGTGCTCGTACTCTACGTCTATCAGTTACGTACAGACGCAGAAGGGCAGGAGACTGTTGCTGTGGAGAAGGTCTCGTTCCGGAAGCATGGCGTTACTACCTCATGAATTGTTTCTTTTACGGCAATTGTACATACCATACCCTAAGAGTTGTCGAATTATCCAAGTTCTATTTCTCTTTCCACGCTCAAAGGATCAAGCCACAAGGTCCGCTAAAGGCTAAAATTATGACCTAACAATTTATAACAAGTCCTGCCCTGCACCTTCCCCGGACCTCGGAATCCTCCGCAAAAGCCCATCCCGCTCTTGAGCTAACCTCGCCTTCTCCTCCTTCAACTCATCCCTCTCACTCTCGAGATTCTCAATCTCCTCCCACAACCCACCAATCTGATCCTCACTGGCAGCAGACAGCTCCTCAATGATTTCAAAAACTCTCCATAACCGCAACACAATGACAAGCACACCGACTTCCTTGGTCACTCCATGGAGCGTGATATCGATAACGAACCCAGCTATAATCACTGCGGCGTCGAAGCAGTGGAAGCGGGATTTGAAGTATCTGTAGGATGCAGATTATCAGTGGACTCAGGACGATAGATTATTATTTAAAAAAAAATGAAGAATAAACATAAAGCAAAACCATACTAACCCAAGCCCAAACCCCCAAACCGAAACCCCCAACTCAAGCATAAACAGGCACGAAAACATCGTACTCAAAATCCCCAGTACCTCCCTTCCCACCCCTAACTTCCTCACCTTCTCAACCTCCCCCGCATGCTCACAGATATACATCGTGAGCAAAAAGTCCGCAAAACTACAGGACACATCCAGCGCCACGAGGAGGATCACGGCGTAGTGGCCCGTTTTTGAAGTTAGGGATCTTTGTAGACCGTTGCGGATTTGGTGGAAGGGGGCCGAGGGGGCGTGGAGGGTTAGGTGGGGGGAGGTCCAGATGGTGGTGGTGTGTTTGCTGTGGGATGGTTCTTGGGGACCGGATTCTAGGGTTGATGGGGGTGGGGAGGTGCTCATGCCGGCCTGAATATCGCGGGAAGCGGTCAGCTTTAGGGAGAGTAGGTGCTTTTCATATGATTATTCCGGGGTAATCGATATAAAAGTACTATTCCCCGATTTGGTGTAGATGGGGTTGGCAAGTAAATCTGTGGGAGACGCCGTTCGCCAATGGAAGTTTACTCCAAATCAATCAATCACAATAACCCCTAGAAGGGCCTACAGCGGATCATAGATATATCTACGATGCCTGGGGAATTTGTATCCATGGATATTATGATCAAAATGCGCCGTGAGGGGAAGCTGTCACCTGACACGTACTTTTGGATAAGAGCAGCACCGTAAAGACAGGGGGTGGACTTAGTGATCTCTACCATCTATAATTTATTGTTTAAGGTCTTTCCGGATTACGACTGTTGATAACATTATATTTTATGATCTCGCCGCTGGCATTGGAGTGGCCTAAAGATAGCTATAGAATGGCCTCTGACGGCTGGTAGAGCATCAGAAATAATACATGAATTGGGTATAAGAGCATATGAATTAAAGCCCGTAAAATATAGGCTGTGATGAGGTAACTCGTGGGGAGCTGTATATCAAGTTGGCGATAGACAAATCAACGGATCCAGACATTAAGGGATGGGAATTTATTCAACCTCAGGTTCCGGCGACACAACCACATCAAACTCCACCACCGCAGAACCGTCCTGCAAAGCCTGTATCTGGTTTGGAGTGCATGTAACTGCCACATTCCAGATACTACATTCCATAGGGACCTCTGGCGGGAAATTATGTGGTACATCCGAGTCCGGTGTAGTGATAGACTGATAGGGAGGCCCATAACGATCGGTGGATAGTTTTCCGGTTGGAACATCTTTGTTGAACATTGCACGCATGAAGATTTGGTAGACTGTTTCGGGTTGGTAGGATGCAACTAGAAAGAGGGTCAGCGTGAGTTGATTGAGTAGTGTAGGATTTGGGGAGAGTAAACTCACCAGAGTGGCCAGCGTGGAAGACACGCGAGAATGAAAAGCCTCCATATTGGCGTGCAAGACCACCTACGTAGTCTTCATTCGTGGAGATCTCCTGATAACCACTTTCTCTGAACTTCTCCGCCTCCTTATAATCCAGACCCATGCTAACGCTCTCTGCGCCCATCCCTATCGCGAGTCAGAATTGGGATGGAAGATCGGGGAGTAGAACTAGAGAAGCCACTCACAATTACATCTGTAGTCAAGATCGCCATAGACAAAGGCAATCTTAATTCCCTTGTCCAGCAAGGTTTCCAATTTCTTCTTGGTGGTGCGGGCAGGGTCTCCAGTCACGCTGAAGAAGTTTGCAACGACAAGGTTTGAAGAAGTAGTGAGGTTAACAGGGACTCCCAGAGCTGATTGGACCCATCCTTGATTAAGGAAACTGGTGGAGTACGAGGGCGGTAACCGCTGGGTTTTGGTTTGAGAAATGTCGAAGGGATTTCGCTAATAGACGTCTTAGTCCCTGTGAACTTGAAGTTTCACTGATATATAAATGGAAGGAGACTCACGCCTGAATATTCAACGTAGGCACCTTGAACATAGGTCCAACAGTATTCTGTCGCCCCAGCACAAAGTTCATTGACGGTGCTATTTATTCCGAGATTTCCGGGGTCGCCCAGTGCTTGAGCTTCTCGGCATGCATCTAGTAAATCATTGCACCCTCCGGGTTTAGTGAGGTTATTTGAGGCCTCCTGGAAAACTTCATCCGGGATAGTTTTGATGCCGTAGGTGTTGTTGTTGGCTAGTTGTAGGTACATAGGAGCCTCGGACTTGATATCAAGGCAACCGTTCGTAATACCCAGCGTGTCAAGGTTAAGGCGGACAGCGGGACAGCCGTTCAATGTTCCATCGACAATGGCATCGTTCTGTTCTTCGAAATATGTGAAGTATGATTCACCGTAGAACCCGCCGTACTGCACAAGTCAGTAAAACCCAATAGAGGAAAACCACGGGGTCTACGCTACCGAGTTCCCCCAAAGACTTAGTCTATCATCGCTGGTTTCATATTCGGGGAATCTTGGGGGATCTGGTTAGCCATCAAGCAAGTTAAAAAGACTCCGTGGTATACATACTCAACAAGCCAAGTCTGGAGAAAGTACCACAAGTCTCTTGCACTATTCGTGGTAGTATTAGCGGTTGACTGGGGATCCTGAACGGGAAACGTCCCGAGCAATGTCGTGCTATTTGGGTGGGCGGTCCCCACCGAGAAGTTCGTTTGATCGATTGTACCGGTGATTAGGTCGAGTGTGCCATTCGCAAGCACATCGTATGTGTACCCGGAGAGATTTGGCTGATCAATATACAGCATATTAACATGATTGTTAAAGGACCAGGGGTTCAGGGTCGTGCTATTTCCATCAGGATTGGCAATACATGGGCCACTTTCTAATGTAGCTCCATAGAGTGAGGTTTGACCCGGGCCACCGCCAAGGTAAATCGACAACGGAGAGTTCCTCGAGTCATTTCTAGATTCGAAGTACCAGAAGAATGCATTCAGAGAGTATTCTTCTTGGATGATCTCTTTGGGAAGGTGGATATAACCACTATAAGAGTTTACACCAGGGGTTGTTTCGCAGATATACGTCTGTGAGGGGTATATGAGCAACCAAGCACTATAAATACTTTCGTAGATAAACTCACTTGTTTATAGGAAATAGTGACTCCTGGGCGAAGTTTGGACTCAAGAACCGTCAACCCCTCAGGTTTGGGTGGATAGTATTGAGCCGAGGCATGTGTACAACAGAGCGCGACAGCGGAAAGGAATGCAGAAATAATCATCTTGAGATCCCCGATTAGGTAGCCTCAGGATGAGTGACAAGAGAGAATAGTGATAATAAAGTAGATGAATGATAATGAAGCCAGCAAGCGATCAACTTCGTCCCACCCAAGGTCTTTTAAGAGTAAAAGATCTCGTGAAGACGCAAGTGCATTGACGAAGCCCAAGTAGTCGTGACATGCATCTACCCTTGAGCAGTTGGCTTCGAAGAAGCTGCTTTCCATCACCAGGCCAATGAGAAACTTGCCTCATTTCCCAGCGAAAGGATCACCTATTGTTCTCGGTTTAAAATCAACCATATTTTCAGATTTCCAAACATGAAGGGATCATGTTTGAGTATGTAGTATCCAGGGGCGCGTCGCCTACATCCATGTCCCTCGATGGCGAAACTAGGAGGAGCGTGATTGGGGTATCAAACAAAGGGATGGGAGCTCCATTGACGAGGAACTGCTCAGAAGCGAGAAAAGAGGATTGATCAAGGGATCAGCAGCATCATCTAGTGGTTCGAGTGCCCGCTAACAGCGCCCCAAAACAAACGTATGGCGTGTACGCAACCCCGGCAAAGCCACCCGAATCGGAAACATCTCGGGGAAAACATCTTTCTTTCAACTCCACCCCTTTCCCCACAGATTCGTCCATCTTGAACTTCTTCTGCGACAGCTACCTAACGGTCGGCGGCAAGCTCTGAAACCTCCTTGAGACTGCAAATCAAAGTCAAGCAAGGTTTCTTCATTTTTGCAGCGCAGCCTGGATCCCGTTTCCCGAACGCCCACCACAACAAAGAGATCAAAATGGCACAGGAAAGACATTCCTCAATGCCCACTCATTTAACCTTGAGCGGAAGGATCCTTCCACAACCCAAGCCCTTGGGACAGGGACAAGCAACTGCAGGGTGATGAACCGCCACTAAAGTGAACGTCAGACTCCAGAGGCACACGTTGGCGCCCGAAGATGCAACACGGTTTCTATGAATAGAACGGGATAAACGCGGAAGCTCCTCTTCGCGCCATCCAAACACTTTGACAATATTCCTGTTCTCTTCCTCTAATTTCAAGAGATGTGGGCGACAGCTCTTGACTCGAATTTTGAGTGTACACCGAGGGTCAATATTATTAGCTTGTAGGGTTCGCCGAAAGCAGCCCTGAGCGCTGCCCCTTGCATCGAACCCATCTCGACGGCTTCAAATACAGTCCCCTCGGTTCCCCTTGCTAGGTGCCAGCACCCACCCACACTATCTACAGTCGCATTCTTGCCCTTCAGAATCCACAGCGATGATGGTGGGTCCACCATTGTTGAAGGGATCATTCATCTCTTCTCTTCACCCCCTTTGCAGCCGACCTGGACCGCCCCTACGTTTATCAGAGCTGAGAAGAGTTGGCGATGAGTCTGTGGCTCGGTTCAATAAATTCCTCATGTCGCTTGTGATATGATAGAAAGACGCTTGAGAACAGAGTCACAACTGAAAGATGCGTTTCAAATCATGCGAAGAAGACTATTTGCAGGAACGCGAGACAGTGCTGTTGACTAAATCTTGATCGATCTTATCTTCACATTTGATCTTAAAGCTGGTACATACGATCATAGAGTGTGATATACAGAGCTTCCCGTTCGCCGTTTGACCACCAAGGTTCGGACCAGTAACCACCGTCCGAATCAATAGACTTGAACTGAGAACAAAGAAGCTAATCCGGGGATAGAAGAGAGGAACAGGATTAGAGCAGTACAAACAGTCTGAGAAAGTCAAAGAAAAAAACTATTAGGCCCAACTACTAGGAGGTAGGTCATAACATCCAACAATCTCTAACTGACGATGCAACTAAGTGTTATGTGAGCTTTTCTGACATCAAAATTGCAGTATTAAGCTTGGGAGCACAAACCTCTCTACCAGGTGCAGGGTGCTTCCTCCCACACCTTTCGCCAACACTCAATTGCCCAGCAACTGTCGTCCGTGATACGAGTAGTGCTCGTCCTGGTGAAGCAGCGCTTGGGCCCGCCTTCGTACTTAAATTCGCCTCGCTCGTTGCCATAGTCAACACAGATCCAAGTCATGCCAGGGACACTTGGGTCGCGGCATCCTTCTTCTGCATCGATCTCATAGACACTGTAGCCAATGTGCCAGTGGGCGTAGTGATATCCGCACATCCTGAATAAATCGGCATCACATCCTTCAACTGTCACCAAGTGGTCGGCGATGACGGAGGATGTGAGCACTGCAAGGCCGGAGAGGAGGATAGATTTGAGATGCATGATGGATGTGGTTGTTCTGAGTATAGCTATGCTTGTCAGGATAACGAGACACAATCTGAAGTCAAGAAAGAACTTTGTGTGAAAAGAAACACATACCGAGAAAATCTTTGATAGATATTGGTTTTGAGAAGCGGAGGGAGTTGATCGTTGAGTTACTATTAAGAATCGAAGCGGGAGAGGGCAATTTATACCTCTGGCTGAGACGCTGTCCAGAGATAAGAGGTCAACAGAGATGACCTCTTGTCTGATCTTGGTTTGAATTCATGCATGGCAAGGTCAGCCAAGGCCCTTCCGCGGAGTCGAATCACCATGTCGTCGTGAGGTTTGCCTGAGTAGCACCCCCAAATTCAGCCACCAAATGCAATCAGCTTGATACGAGCCTGGATACAGGGTACATGCCACGATGGTGATATGGATGAATCTAGCTCCTAGTAAAGAAAGATGGAGTGTCTACTCTGCACATTGAGACCTAGCTCCGAGTGCTTGACGAGAGGCTCCGAGTGGTCGGAACCCCTTCAGGGGCTTCGGCCAGGTGATTCGAGCGGTCGAGATCGGATAAGCCCGATTTCGATTCCTCGGCCCCAGTCCTCCTCTAATAGGCCGGTGCTCCTTTGGTAGACTCCGCGACAAGCTGGCTGGCTTTTTTAGGTACAGTGGGGGCTAGGAAATCGAACCCGCCCCTATGGCTTGGTCTGTGCGCTCCGAATATATGAACGCACAGGCCACATATACGAGCGGGTTCAATTTTCGGCCCCAACTGTACTGTTCTAGGCTATCGCTGGAGGCAAGAAGTCCTCGAGCTTGTTCTTCAAGCTGCGGTAGGGCTGACGCCAAGTCGCTTAGCTTGAGAGTCCATGTCAGAGGTCATGGAAAGGGCGGTGCAAATGCTAAGCGCTAAGGTCATCTGGCCCCGATGTACCTTCCTGCTAGTTCGGCTGTTTATAGATCCAAACCAACAGCTCGTGAGGAGCTCACCACATCAGGATAGATAATTGGGCGTTTTGGAAATGATTGGGCTATGAATGGTGGGTGTTGAATCACACTTTGTGAAGTGAGACCAATTACCCTAGGGCAACGCTCTTGCTGCCCTTGAACGGTCTCAGAGTAGCAATTGGCGCGCCCCTGTGAGATATACCCTATCTCTACCCCGCGAGATAGATTATACGAGAAGAAGAGGCTGAGTAATGGAATGAAATCAAGTTCATACTCAAACTACTAGGTAGCTCATCTCGGCGAAACCGCATTGCTCAGTCGTCGAAAACGGAGTCGCTAAATTTGGGAACTCTGTGGAATGAATCAATGCCCTTAGCACGTTCAACAGCCGAGAACATTTCATTTCCTTGCTCTGTGACGAAGAGAAGCCACCAATGGCCCCCAATGTGATTGATGACAATGCTTTCGATTAATCCCCTGCCCGATGAGCCACCAGGTTGGCATGAGCGTATCCTATACTTCGAAACCACAAACCCATGCTGGTAGGAACTACCGCTAGTTTGGTCAGACCTGTGGTGTCCGCAGAGAATGCTAACCTCGTTAAGCATTAATGACGCGCTCGGAATTACTGTTACGCTAAAATTTCTTGCTACCCCTGGCCGCGTTCGTAATAGCCCTTGGAACATGCGTGGCTTTCAGTTTAAAACCAGGGGAGACTTACCGTCCCGAAAATATCTCGATATCATATTCCACTTCTCGAGATCTGTGGGGCTATCAATATGGAAAGCAGAGCCCTATTTCTCTGTCTCACGGCACTGCGCTCCGATACCGCCGGGCTGGGGGATGAGGAGCGGACTGAAGAGCTAAATTTAAATCTCACTGATGCTAACGAGGGCTAGAGTAACGGAGCGGTCTCTCAACGTAGACTCGGTGGCAGTGCAGAGAAGGGTTCTCTTCCAGAGTTGCTCCTAGTGATCCTACTTTTCGAAGAGAACGTCAGCATCTACAATCGTATCAAATACGCCTGCAATGTCAGAGAAGGAATTACCAACTTGTGTGTAGTGACAAAGAACCTGCCGAGGGCAAATATCCAGTACCTTACCAACATGGCTCTCAAGGTAAGTCTCAGGCTCGGTGGTTGCAACAATTTTTGGACAGAAACCAAGTTTAGGGTGCTGGCGGATGGCAAAACAATGCTTGTAGCATTGATGTGACCCATCCGCCTCCTGAGTACTTCTCTCAATCACTCAATGTGACTAGCATTGTCGCCTTTATTAATTCATGGCTTTCTCGGCCCCAGCAGAGCTAAGCATTCAAAATGCTCGCGACGCAAAGGTTCCACGCCTTGATAGCCTTCTTTCATCCTACAAGGCACTCAACCCCACCCACCACGAATCGGACGAACTAGGCGTAATTGCGGTAAACTTCATACGAGGTTGTGGGTCTATAAGGAGGAGGGTCTGCCACTGAAGTTGAGAAATGGCGGTGGACGGCCTTGGTCCGAGGCGGCAGGGTTATTTCCGGGCTTATATCCAGGTAGAAGCCCAGGGTCGATCCACGTATATGGGAGCACCACTCTCAGGAATAGAAATAGGAAGAATTGGGCGAGCGGACTTCCACCGGGCCCACGACAAGGCAGTCGGGGCGAATATTACTGATTCCCCGAACTATGAATATATTTTTTTTGACTCGGGGTCCATGATATCCACGAACGAGCGGCTCGCAGACCTGCCCATGTTGATACATTCAGACTTTGCGGGAACAGGACATTAGTTCTAGGAACATTGTTTGGTTTCGTAAAACTCTTTGTATCTGGGAAACGCTTATCACAGTCCTAGAACCATTATATCACTCCTAGGACCACGATGAGTGTTCGTTCGTACGGATGAACGCTAGTTCTCAGAACCACTGAGCCGATTCTGAGAAAATTGTTGCATTCTAGAACGCATATCACGATTCTGGGAATGGTATGACGGTTTCTAGAAACTTGAGAAGTGTTACCCGAATGCAGTTATTTTCCCGCAATGAACTTGGTGTTTCTGGGAACCAGCGCCCAGTCCCTAGAAACCCCGTGATTTAGGCTCACCCGTGGCCATGACGTTGGAATGTCGGGACGTGAAGTGAGGGCGAGTGTAGGGAAAGAGTATTCCCCTGGAAATGGTGTGGGAGCGCGACGCCGTTTGCGATTCTGTCCCCCAGATCGCTACAGTCCGCCGTACTAGATACGCCTATCGCTTGCAGTTTTGAGACTGTCCATCGATGGTTCTGGAGTATTTTCTCGGAGCCTAATATGTATGGCGTGACAGGTTGAGTGCTGCGAGTCAAAGACTCAAAAAAAGACATTTTTTGATGACAATAGCGAAACGAAGGAAGAAATAAAATATGAAAGAGAGATAAGAAGAGAACTTAAGAGCGAGAGAGGGATTTGCCAGCTCATCATACAGATGGAATACACAGAGGAAACAGTAATAAATTAGTATTAGAGCCGACGTTTCGTTATCAGAATGACCGAGTGACTTTTGTTCCTCGCAAAATCCTTATCCGTAGCAATCCCTCTTTGTCGAGTGTAGATGGCAGCACCGACAAGACAATATGAGCACTAGAATATTGGCCGGTCAATCGTCAAACTGGTGATTTACGCTCAACCGCTGGGTGATAGGGCGGCCGAGGGCTTCTTCCTCACTTTGAGCCTCAGTGAGGCTTATATCTTGGTGCCTCCTCAACTGCCGGGCATTAGCTAAAAGTGGCGGCATACATAGCTAGACAATCTTACCTTTTGAAGCCGAAAGAAAAATAACTCAAGTAAGGATTTTTCCCCCTTTGTGCGCCTCAGGAAATCTTCTCTCTTGCGTATGGGAAAATAACTATGAGGCCATATTTTTGCAGAGCTAAAATCAATAATAAGCGCACGACCTTGATTGGAGACCATGATATTTCGTGAAACTAAATCGCCGTGAGCAATATCTAACGAATGCAGATGATCTAGTTGATCTCGTAGACTTTGAGCTTCTAGAGCGGTAATTGAAGCGTCGGCAAGAGAACATCCTTCAACGTATTCGAGTAATAATCCACGAACAGGATCATTCTTCGTATCTGATCTTCGACGCCAGTCTGGAGCCGGATGTAGCTTTTGAGCTAATTTGTGCTCTTGATTCTTGTCAATCGTGAGCCAACCGTGACAGTGAGGGCCAACCACTCCAACCAGTTTATGCTCTATCAAATAGTCATACACCCGGCTTTCGACAATGAATGGATCCATCTCCAATGCATTTGTCTCAAATCTTGAGGGTCGCCAGTGGGTCTGCAAAAGAGTGTACTAATCAGATGGTAATATTAGTATCAAGTTTTGACTGCGATGACGAATGATTATATCGCGAGGTACTGTACTAATTTGAGGGCGTATATATTGCCTCTGAGTTTGACTTTGATGACATAGCTGTGCCCAGCCGCGGCCAGCAGTTCCAGAAATTCAATATCAGAAGCGACAGCACTCATGTCTTTGAGGAAGGGACAATGCTCCTTTCGATGCTTGACCCACACATCCCAACATGTGTGACCCGGCGAGAGATCCATATAGGTAGGTAGGTATGATGTATAGAGCGTAATGTCTGTTTGGAGTTCAAAAAAATACTCATTACCGCATATCTATGAGAGAGGCCAAAAATCCAGTAGCAGTGGATAGCAAATTCCACTTCACAAGCAGAGAAAAATTACGCGATGAGTTGGAGAAGATATGCCATTCTGAGCGAGCGAGGTCTTGCAACAAACACTGATCATGTGATATAAATAAGCTTGGCGTTTCCACCTTCCCATGTTGGTCATTGCCGATTTGTTTGTAAGGCAACTTTGCCTCCTTTTCCTTTTTCTTCCTTTCCCTCTTTTTTTAAAGGGTACAGATGAAATAGTGGCCTAGCCTTCTCTCCCGTCATCCGGCGCCAACGTCAATAATGCGACGTGGTCAATGGATGCGGCGTAGAATGACGGCATAAGGCGCTCCCATCGTCCCATGAATTGGCTCCATGTTCACTCCAACCCTTGGTGAAAGGTGTTATCCCTATGGCAAGGCCAAATATTCATCAGGAACGTTGCATTAATTGCCTCCGGCTGATGGATTGGTTAATATCGGCCCTTGTTGGATGCGGATATCGAGGCTGAGCAGCTATGCTGCTGTGCCGTTGGTCCCATTGGATTTGATATCAAGTGCCCATACATCTCACAAAAATTGGGCGGCCTCCCTTTTGGATGCCCCTCCAATTACCTGCCGTAGTAGAAGCACCGATCCCGGACCAGGTACATATATGTTGGTTTCATTCACCAACTAATGTACGCCGCAATGTCACCAAGATGGCAGTGAAGCATCGAGTGTGTGGCTGCCTCGGTTTTGGTAAGGTGTTGGCAATCATTGCTACCCCTACTTAAGGGGTCTCTCATCTATCCATCTCTTACTCTTGCATCACTGTCCAACTATCACCCTACGGCTTTGAAGCTCTAAGAAAATCGCAAAGCCGCCTTTTAACCTGATCTTGCTTTCCAAAGCTACGCTTTGCTATATTCGAGCCTGCTTATCAGCCATGCCTACATTACTTCAATATCTTTCAACCGTTGATCCCGATTTGGACAGAACGAATGTCAAGACTGGGATGAATTCCTTTAATCCGGAATGGGATGTCGTCGAGGGAATCCGGGAATGGACTGATTTCACTTACGAAAACATGATTACCATGTTAGGTGACACCCTGACCTCTATGTATCAATCGAGTCAGTTTGATATGCCTACGCAACTACGACGCCCTACTCTTCAGATTGTTGACGAGACCACTGTCGCCGCTGTTCTCTTAAAGTGGAACCATACAATAGTTGATCGCGCTCTACAGCTCGCATCTTCTACCCGGAATTTGAGGTCGATGTCTTGGGCTTTGGGTGCTCACGCAGATATTTCCGGTCAAGTAATTTTTCCGGACTGGGCTGGAATAGATCTTGACTCGACCTTTCCCGCCAGCAACCGGGTACCGGGCGATACCAAAGTGTCCGGTAAATGGAACACCGATATGCAACAAAAGGAGGAGGATGACACGGACGAATTCTTCAAACCCCTACGCCAGGTGATTCATTATGCAAGGCTGTTTAACACTCGATACGCGTACGTCATCTCAGATAAAGAGCTAGTTTGTATTAGAAGAACGCTCTCGGAATATGAAGAATCTCCCTTGGCTCATCGTCGCACCCGTCGCAATAATCATCCCCCCAGTACACCGACGAGAAGGGGTGGCCGACTTTCACAAGCACTCTTGATGTCTTCGCCTATAAACCAACCCAGCCCCTCTTTTGGAGCAGAGACTCCAAGTTCCCGGCTGCCGCAAAGCCCTCAACGGTTTCTTACACCGCAGCGTCAACCCAGACCTAGACAGGGGAGCATTACCTCTACCATGTCGGGGATGTCTATTGATACTCCCAGTTTTATGCTATCCTCACCAAGCAATATAAAATCTTCCCCATCGGCCTACACAGACGGTGGAAACCCGGATGTGAATGAGGCTATGATTGAGATAGCAGTAATTCCCTGGGGAGAAAACAGGCCAAATCACCTCACTATCAACCTGGCGCTTTTTTGGATTCACGTCTTGGCGAGTTCCGATATTGATTTGAGATCATCATACCCTCCTCTAGGAGAAAGCTTGGACGTGGCTGAGACCGGTATGTCCTCTAGTTTTATAAATACCTACTTTACAGGAAACATTTACTTAAAATCACAACCTCATTTTAGAAACAGATAGCGAACCATAGCTGAACTAAGCTGCCGGAGTATTTTAGCCTTTAATGTAAGGTCGAGAATGGTTTCTTTCTAGTCGGGGAGGGGCCAATAATTAGATCCATTATGATCGTTTCCCTATCTCATTGTTTCTGGTTTCTGTTATCTTTTGCCTTGCTGTGCTGTAAGTTTTGTTTGTACTACTTCTAGAATCATTGTTCCTTTGCCCCTGGAAAATGTGAATCGATATAACTCCTCTCTCTTTAGCCTTGGCATCCTGACCGTCACAGAGAGGTATTTGAAGAGGTCTTTTGAATCTTCGCCTTACGAAGTGGACGCAAACAGATCAACTCTATTTAAGAATGAATATAAATACGATATTGAGTGCAGTTCCAACATTTATGTGAGCATCAGAATAAAGGAAAATTATCAAATCTATTTCTTCAAGTTCGACTTCGTTAAAGCTGATTGATAGTCGTTGATCTGCGAAAATTGATAAGAAAGCTCATAATCCAGACCATCCCCAATCGGGCCAGTGTCGTGACCTCCATCACCAGAAATTCACAATTATTCACTCCTTCCACTTCCCCAAGTAAGGTCAAACAAGAACCCTCCCTTACTTTTCTTTTCTAGCTAATCCTCTTTCACGATTCTCTCACTTTATCCGAAACCATATCCATTCGGGCACAAGCTCCTTTTGGGTTCTGATATCTATTTTATCCTCATATTTTTATAATTTCCGTGGGTTTGCAGGTGTTTGAAAGCTCCTCAAGTTAGGAGAGTTTGAACTGTCAAGATGGCGGCGGATGGTACCGAAATCCCCAATGAGAACCTCGATACAGCTCTCGAGGAGGGGGGCAATGATGAGGTATCTACTTGGTTCCCTTTGCTCTTGAAGATGCCCTCCCACCAGACCGCTCTGCGTGGAAGGGCTACGACTAGGTGATTTAGTAGGTCTTGCTAACCCATTTGTGCAAACACTGTAGGAAGAGATTGAAGCGATGAAGAAGCGAGTAGCGGAGATGGAGTCAGAAGCTGCAAAGCTACGAGAGATGCAAGAGACCCTCAACCAACAGTCCGAGAACCTGCGGGAAGATAAGGAAGACATCGACGCCAGGAGTATCTTCGTCGGAAACGTGGACTACGGCGCCTCTCCCGAAGAAATCCAAGCCCACTTCCAGAGCTGCGGCTCGATAAATCGAGTAACGATTCTCCTGGACAAATTCACCGGTCATCCAAAGGGGTTCGTCTTTACCCAACTGATTTCAAGATTCAATGCACTATCGGGATTCTTTGTCTCTGCCTCGTGAAGATTTGGGCGGCATAAGCTGTTATGCTTAGTCTTATTTTCTTTCGCAAGTACGCTACCTGGCAAGAGATGGGTCGCTAATGGTATGGTGTTGCAGGTATGCGTATGTGGAGTTCAGCGAACCTAACCTTGTGGCTCAAGCTCTTGTGCTCAACGAGAGCGTCTTCCGTGGAAGGAATCTAAAGGTTCGTCTCGTATTCTACGACGGTATATAAAAATCGCCTTTGCTGATATTCTGCTCTATCTTTAGGTCGTCCCGAAGCGAACCAACCTACCTGGAATGACCCGTGGCCGTGGTCGAGGAGCTCCTCGAGGTCGGGGCGGGTTCGGCCGTGGTGGGTTCCTTCCCCGGGGCGGAGGGCCAGCATACAGGGGAGGAGGTTTCCGTGGTCGTGGTCGAGGCTACGCACCCTACTAAGATCGAATCGGTACCCATACGACTCCATTGGACTTCCAGAAGAAGCCCATCTTCTGAAGAAGCGACGGTCCAGTTGGACCTCCTCTCTTGAATCGAGAATCAAGCCGTCAGGACTTGAGCAGGTCTGTGTATGATAATCTCCACGAAAAACAAATTGGGGTAAAAACGGACGGGATGGCAGGATCTTCTTTATAGTCTTTTTTCTTTTACTTACTCTTTTCCTATGTACCCAATCCCTTTCTTGTGCCTTTCTTTTTCCAATTTCCTTTTTTCGGTTTAAAAACGCGCAGGAAAACATCTATCTATCTACCCGGGAGAGCTTGGGATTTTTAACAGCGTTCTACCTACTTTTTAGAAAGCTACGGTGTTGTATCTAACGACAATGCCGGTCTCAGCATATGGCCCAATTACGCCATACGTGAGAATGAAGAAGCATGATTATCCAATTCAGGATTGACCGAATTATGTACAATTTCTTTTCTTTCGTGCATCTCAGCGTGAACTTCACCGTCTCTTTATTCTTTATCATGAGATCGCCTTCCTGGCTTATCGGCTGTAGCTTTTAGCGTGTTTAGAGACTCTCCAGCGCGGGGTTAAGCAAGAAGGACCATCAGCATTAAACCGAATCAGGCGAAAAGAGAGAGACGAGAGAGAGAGAGAGAAGTATCTCAGTCATCACCACCAGAAAAGTAGCCACTTTCTATTTCTCTCTCTCTCTTCAAACTCATTCCATCAATGAACACAACTTTCTCTCTTTCTGTTCTATATAAATTCAATCCAGATAGAATCGTCGTTGTCGGTGTTTTTCCTTGTTGCGCATCAGAAGAATAACGCTCGAGACGCCCATACCAGCATTTTCCCTCCCCCTCGAATTCGTTCTATTGGCCAAGGTCACGTCAATCCTGCTCAGCCCCATTCCGGCGGTTTGATAGATTCACCTTCTCTCGAGACGCTTTCACCGGAATATCGTCACTGCTTTTTTTGTTTGATTTTCGAACGGGTTTCATATCTCTCTTCCGACTTTCTTTCAGGAACCCTTCATTCGAGTTTTTTTGATTTTCCGACGAGAAGGCCACTGCGTTTTGGTAGATGTGCTTTATCTTTCGTTGTTAGGCAGAGAGGCAATATACCTTATCCGAGAGTTACCTAGCCTTGCAGGGGAACAACTGGAAAATAACACCACGCCGAAAGACGGAGAAGAGAGCGAGAGAGAGAGAGAGCGTGTGTGAGAGTGTTGAGCGGAGTGAATGAGAATAGACACCAGATTCCAGAATGGGTTCCAACCTACCAACGTGAGCACTTCCCTTGGCTGGATTGCGTGGGGATGGAGGTGGGATGGCTAACTATTTTCCTTTTGCTCTTTAGCCAGCCGAATCTTAGGGTCACCAGTGAGCTATTGAATCCCGATCGGTAGTTAGGATAGGCGTGAGGGTACTAATTGTATGAAATAGTTATCGCCGCGGATGGATTGTACAAGCGCGATGTATTCCGTGAGTGAATAGTTCCCGAACCCCTCCATCGATAATGAAACCGAGCTAATCCATGGATGGCGGCGTCTAGGGTTCCCGGATCCCTTCGCGGTTGCTACGGTCGGGGGCGAGCAGACTCATACTACCTCCGTGATAAAGAAGACGTTGAATCCGTATTGGAATGAGATGTTTGACTTGTACGAATTACTCCTCGACCTGGTCATATCTGCGTGGTGGCGGGCAAGGTTCTAATATACGTGAATAGGAAAGTCTCGGAGGACAGTATACTCGCGATACAGATCTTTGACCAGAAGAAGTTTAAGAAAAAGGATCAAGGGTTTCTGGGAGTCATCAATGTCCGAATCGGAGATGTGCTTGACTTGGAGATAGGTGGTGATGGTAAATGACTCCTGTGCTCGATATCATTCACCGAGGAAGCTAATATTTATCCTCGACAGAAATGCTTACGAGGGACTTGAAAAAGTCCAACGATAACCTAGTTGTTCATGGGAAACTGATCGTAAATCTCTCTACTAACCTTACCGCATTACCTACGCTCCAAAACGGAAACGGCAGAGCTCAAGCTGCCACAAGCCAGACGCCCACACCGAACCCCCAAGCCGCTCCTACTGACGCCTCCACACCATCTGTCCCGAGCCAACCACCAGTTCCCGCACAAGCACCATCATCGTCGACCCTAGCCGCCAACGTGACGCCACTCAACACGACAGGCGGGCAGCCCAACGGGGCTAACTCCCGCTTGAATTTGAGTTCATTCGAGGATAACCAGGGGAGATTACCGGCAGGATGGGAACGACGGGAAGATAATCTAGGCCGTACCTACTATGTTGATCATAATACAAGGACCACCACCTGGACGAGGCCGTCACAATCTTATACCGAACAAGGTCAACGGACACAGCTGGAGGCCAACATGCAGATGGAACGACGGGCTCATCAGAACCGAATGCTGCCAGAGGATCGAACTGGTAATAGTTCACCGAACCCGTCGGAGCATCAACAAGCCCGCACGCCGTCCCCAACGAACAGCAGCAATGCGAATGCCGTTTCTATGATGGCAACTGGTGCAACAACAGCCGGAACTGGTGAACTTCCTGCAGGGTGGGAACAACGCCATACCCCTGAGGGACGTTCATACTTTGTTGATCACAACACCCGCACTACCACATGGGTAGACCCACGCCGACAACAATACATTCGCATGTATGGCCAGAATACCAACGGTAACAATACCACCATCCAACAACAACCCGTTTCCCAGCTTGGGCCACTTCCCAGCGGCTGGGAGATGCGATTGACGAATACTGCCCGGGTGTACTTCGTCGACCACAACACCAAGACGACTACGTGGGATGATCCACGACTGCCGTCGTCCTTGGACCAGGGAGTTCCGCAGTATAAGCGTGATTTCCGACGTAAATTAATCTACTTCAGATCTCAGCCCGCGCTCAGGATCATGCCTGGGCAGTGCCATGTCAAGGTTCGCCGTAGTGCTATCTTTGAGGACTCCTATGCGGAGATTATGCGCCAGAGTGCGACAGATTTGAAGAAACGACTTATGATCAAGTTTGACGGTGAAGATGGTCTTGATTATGGTGGACTCTCTAGGTTTGTGCTGCCCTTTTTTCACTCCGTTAGCATACCACTGACAATGCTTTCAGGGAGTTCTTTTTCCTACTCTCTCATGAAATGTTTAATCCTTTCTACTGTCTGTTCGAATACTCGGCACACGATAACTACACCCTCCAGATTAACCCCCACTCCGGCATTAACACCGGCCACTTGAACTACTTCAAGTTCATCGGGCGTGTCGTCGGCCTCGCTATCTTCCACCGCCGTTTCCTTGACTCTTTCTTCATTGGGGCATTCTACAAGATGATGCTGAGGAAGAAGGTGTCCATTCAGGATATGGAGGGTGTAGATGAAGATTTCCACCGTAATTTGACGTGGACTTTGTAAGTTATTCATTCTTGTTGGATATATCCGTGCGTTGGCTAATATTGTGGTAGGGAAAATGATATCGACGGTGTTTTTGAACTTACCTTCTCCATCGACGATGAGCAGTTTGGTGAACGTAACACTGTTGATTTGATTCCAAATGGAAGCAACATTGCCGTTACCAACGAAAACAAGAAGCAATATGTTGAGTAAGTCTACTTGGTTCCAGGCAGTATTCACACCAAAGACTAACAAAAACAGGTTGGTCACGGAATGGAAGATTCAAAAGCGTGTGGAGGAACAATTCAACGCCTTCATTGCAGGATTCAACGAGCTCATTCCCCCAGAGCTAGTCAACGTCTTCGATGAGCGTGAATTGGAGCTCCTAATCGGTGGTATTGCGGATATCGATGTGGATGACTGGAAGAAGCACACCGACTACCGTGGATACCAGGAGCAGGATGAGGTGGTTCAGAACTTCTGGAAGGTCATCCGCAGCTGGGATGCGGAGCAGAAGTCTCGCCTCCTGCAATTCGCTACCGGAACTTCTCGTATTCCTGTTAATGGGTTTAAGGATCTTCAGGGAAGTGATGGACCGAGGAGGTTTACTATTGAGAAATCTGGGGAGCCTACTGCGCTGCCGAAGTCTCATACCTGGTATGACCCCATTGTTCAAAGTCGACAAAAAAGTGAAACATGCTAACGGCTACTGTAGTTTCAATCGACTCGACCTTCCTCCGTACAAATCATACGACCAGTTAAATAACAAACTGTCCATCGCGGTTGAGGAAACCCTCGGGTTCGGTCAGGAGTAAAGCAAGGCAAGGAAGTGGCTTGCATGTTGTTTATGTCAAATTTCATTTCCTTTCCTTCAACCTTTTTTGGGAACCTAGGCACGGATAACGAGAACTCTTGCACACGATTTGTGCTCCCTCATGTTTGTACAATTGCAGAGGCTATAATTGCCGCCTCGTCTTGTTTTCTATTTTATTGCTTGCTTGCTCTCTCTGTCATTTCCAATCACCATCTTTTGCCTGCTTACTACTACTACTATTGATACGGACTCTATGTGTGCCCTTTGTTAAACCCATTTGCTCTGAAACCCCTTTTTACGCCACTGCCCATATTCACCATATGATCCTCATTCCTTTTTATAACTGGAGCAACAAATGGGTTTCGGGTCCGGGACGGGGCGGGTATGTTTTTTTCCCGGGAGAAGCGGGGAGAGGGTTTAGAGTGAGGAACTTCTATCAAGTGATTTATATCTATCCCTTGAAGAATATATCATGATGATGGTTTTTCCTCTTCTATTTTCGCTTTGTGTCGGGATTGCATTATGTGAATCGGTGGGTTGACTAGAGGTGATGGATGGGACGAATGTTATGGGAATAGATGTAAAGATGAAGGAGGGGTATGAAGAGAGATAAATTGAGTTGAAGGAACGAGGGATGTCTGTTTCCTCGTTGACGACGCGCTCCACCACACCCGCGATGTCTTTCGTCTTCGCTAATTATTGTGGGTCAAAATAAGCATATCGCAGAGCCTCTACCTTAAATTCTTTTCTATCTTGACCTCATTCATCGTTGAAACGAATCCCTCTTCAACTCTTTGCCTGGAGAATCGTTGATCTGAGGCTCGAAAACACGCCCAAACCCGGAGGATAAATGGATGTTCAATAGCTTATCTTGCTACCGCCACTAAAACGCTTAGTTGCAAGAATTGTGGAAATTTGGATCTCCTTCGCCAAGGACATCTCTCAACACGAGGAGAAAGCAGCCACACATCACAACCTCCGCCACACGAGAACTCTCAGCCCCAGTGCAGGATGTTCGACCAGAGCAGAATCTGCCAGGAGCCTCCACAAGAGCATACAAAATGATCTCCCCCTCCAAATCATGCTCCCCGCAGCACACTGCGTTGTTGTCCTGCCTCACTTCCAAGTTCTGACAGGATAAACGCTCTCCTCGCCTAGACCAGGCCACCCATCCATGAACAAGGGGAGTCCATGAATCCCTCCACCACCAATCAAGTATTGTTGGGGGGTAGAAGATCATCAATCAGAAAAGAGCACAACAGAACTATTTCTCGTTTGAGCTGTCCGTGCTCTGTCAGCCCTCTGGGTTCACACTCGTCCCCCAAGCGTTGAGATTGGACCGTTTGGACGAGATTGCTTGTTCGTGCTTAATACGGGTGTGGCTCTCGTATGATTTGTTTTCTTTTTTTGGTCGATTTTCTCTTTGTACCCTGAGCTTCAGCCTTCAACATGCGAGGCTCGAGCTAAGAAGGTGTTATTTTTTGAGGCCCCCCAGATCCGGGGATCTGCCATGCTTTCTCCGTGGCGGTGTTGTTTTTTTAATTCTTCTCCTCCTCTCGTTCCTCTTTCTTTCTTTCTCTCTTCTTCTTCTTCGATTTGAAGATAAAAGGCACATCTATCCCATCCATTCGCTCGCTTGTTCGCTCTCCAATTCCTCACATTCGCTGTTTATAATAACCGATCTTCCCTAATATAACTTATTTTTAATCTAAACCCCCTATTTCCCAACCTATTCATCAAAATGCGTTTCTTCAACGTCGCTGCCGTTCTCCTTGCTTCCGCGGGCATTGCTGCCGCTGCAGACTGCCCTGCTCAGTAGTGTGTTCCTACCCCAATTGCCTTTCCCCGCGTCATGAGACTTACCATAGCCTCCTAGCGTCCTTGACACCTGTCTCAAGACCACCGAGCCAGCCGTGAAGAAATGTCCACCCAATGACTATGAGTGTCTCTGCACTAAGAACAAGGCTGTCTTGACGTACGTTTTCCACCTATCCTACCTTACTTTCCCCATCCAAGCTAACCTCTCCCCCACCTCTCCAGCTGCTACGACAACTGCCCCGACCACGAAGGCCGCTTCGGCGCCCAATCCACAGTAACAGCAAACTGCAACGCCGCAAAGTCATACAGCGGCACATCCAGCAGTGATGCTGATGCCGAGGAGGCAGATGATGTCCCCACCGCCAGAAGCGGCAGCAGCAGCGGCAGCAGCAGCAGCAGCAGCAGCGGGAAGGGTAAGGGTAGCAGTGGTGGTGACTCGGGTGAAGAAGAGGAGGAGGAGGATGAGGAGGATGAGGAGGAGGAGGGTACCGCTACTGGCTCTGGAGAGGCGGAGACTTCCACGGGAGCTGCGTCCGCGATGTCGGTTGAGGCGGGAGGTGTTGTTGCGGCCGTTTTCGCTGGGTTGAGTGCGGTGTTGTTGTAAGTGTGGAGAGGGTAAGGGAGTAATGGTCGTTGATTGCGTGCGTGTGTTCGTGGTGCTCTATTTGATTTATTGGTATATATTGACCATTTAGTGGTGATTTAATATAATATCTTTGGTTTGATAACTTGTTAACAGGGATGTGTGTGTTTATACAATGGGTGAAATACAATGCGTCCCGGAAAGAGAAGTTACAGAGGAGTATATCATATCAAACCCTCCTTTTCTTCCCCCCTTTCTTCAATGAACCCTTGTCCTTCTCCTCTTCCACTTTCACAACTTTCCTCTTTCCCAGCGTCCTCCCACCCCTCTCTTTCACCTCTTCTTCTCTAACCTCTTCCCCTTCTCCTTCCTCCTTTCCCTCTTCCTTCTCACCCCTCTTCGCCTTCTTCTCTTCCGCTCCCTCCTCCCCCTCGTCCCTCAAATTCCCAATCACAAACCCCACTCTCTCAACTTCCCCCATCCTCACATCCTTCCCAACCCTCTCCCTAACCCTCCTAGCCCCCCTCCACAACGCCTCATACTCCTTAACCGTATACTTAATCCCTCCCTTCCCATTCCCACCATCCCCACAAACCCACTCCCAAACCTCATCTCCAAAAAACACACTCTCCTCCTCATCCGCAACAGAAAGCAGCAACGACGCGGTAGCTGGTCCCACGCCGCGGAGGGTGCAGAGATGGTTGAGCGTTTCTAGTGGGAACGTTTCATCCTCTGCTGGAGGAATAGATGCATACGCCTCGCGTGTAACATCCTCAACCGTCTCAGCCGCATTCGAGCGGATTAGAGACATTAGAGTGGGGCGGAATTTGCCGTGTTTCCTATACATATGTCAGTACACATGACCCATACATGTTGAAGAAAGGGATAAGCATGCATAGATAAACTCACAACTTCCAGTCCATCAACTTCTCCAGTTCCTCTTTAGTCAAATACATCCCAGCCCCCCCTCCCTTGCCCCCCTTTCCATCCTTCTTCCTCTCTTTCAAAATACCAGGAATAACATCATACCGCCAATCATCTAGACTACGAAACTCGAGGACTTTCGTGTTAAGATCCTTCTCTTCAGTTTGCCCTGGCTTCTTCGCCTTCTTGGATTTCGAAGTGCTGGGTTTTTGTTTCTCGCGATATACCCTCTCCACGGTTTCGGGGTAGAGATTGAGGAGGTAGTTGAAGGATTCGGGGGTTATTGTTGCAGGGGAGATGGGGGCCGGAGATAGGAGTGGGACGGGCATTGAAGAGTTATGGTACCTAGCTAGGTACCTACTTAGTGCCTATCTATTCAATTGTCTAGAGAAGAAGTGATATTATTCAAAAATCTACGAGACACTCGCTCCTGTCTCGGCGGACAATAGTTTAATGGGGTTGAGTGAGTCAGGTGATCAGCTCATCTCGAGACAACCTCACCTTGCAAAAGAGAAAAAAATGCTTGCAGAAAAGACAACCTTGGAAGCCAGGAGGTCTACTATATTGGTTCGTAACTGATATACTACTTTTTGAGAAAGAAAGCCAACATTTCTTGCATTTCCCGTTCTCGTCTGTCGTAAATAAGAAAATCAGAGTATCTATCCTCTTAGCATCCTCCTAGACAACAACATTGCGCAGCCTATTTCAACTTGCCATTCCCTCAGTCGGCAGGATCCCTCGCCTGATAGCTATACTAGCTGACAAGAGACAAAATCCGAGCTATCCACTCAGAATAGCTAGGGGGATTCTCAATTTCAAACACATCCCAGGTCAGCTTCACATGCGTACCATACATTTTTTCCAAGGCTTTTGCCCCTGCCGACTCCGAATTACGCTGCACCTGCAAATTCCACGTTCTCAATGTCGAGGTACCGTGTTGAATATAACCCAGGTCAATTCGGTAGCTCTGGTCAGACCAGATCTTACTCTTTTGGTCGCCGTTGAGGAAAGCCATCAATTTCTCAGTTTCTTGAACTCTTTCTTGGGCATGAGGACTGGCTTATTGGGAAAGGGGGGGTCGCCCTGGGGATCTTTCCACCCACACTAATGATTATTCCCCTTAAACCAGAGGCTTTTACCCCCTATCCTCACACGGAGTTTCCTCTCGTAAGAAAATAACCCCAAGGCCCAGAATACCCCCCGAATCCCTGTTAAAGCCCCATAACCCGACCGCCTCCCCACTTGGTAACTCCCCGACCATGATCGCCCTCTGGCTGTGGCCTTCCACAACGTAGTTCGTCCATCGAGAGGCGGACAGTTCTATACTACAGAGAAAGGAACCAGGATGCTTGCGAGAAACCTCTTGCCCGCCATCGAACGTGTGAGACCTTCGGGCGTGTTGGCTGTTCTCTACTACTGAGCGTTCGAGGTGGAGCTTGCGGGTTTTTACTATTAGCATATTTGCCTCAGACAAATGAAATAGGACGAATAAGAGCTTCCATGCACGAGGGGAGCGTACGTACAGTTATTTTCAGCAGAATGCCATTCCATCCCGAGAGCCAATCGATTCCGATGATGTCCTCCCCAGGTATGATAGAGTGTGTCTCCTCGCTGCTGGGTTCACCTTGAACGTGACCGATATTGCGGCTGAGTCCAGAGTCATATGTAAAGGCCATCCTTGTGATGTGGTGGGTTTGGCCATACGGCGATCGATAAACTGTTATAGATCTAACTCGATCCCCTCCTTGTTCTTCCCAGAGGACTTTGTCAGGAACAAGGCCAGGGAGAAGGTTCGCGCAGTCCGTTGGGTCCCAGAGGCGAATCCCTTCGGTAGTTGGCGATGAGAGGACACGAGGGTGATCACCTCCACTGTTAAAAGCCCAAACAATGGAACTCTACAGAGGTAGGATATCAGTAAATTGTATAAGCCATGTGACTTTTGTTCGGGGGTAAACGTACCAGCTTCTCCAACCTATTCTCTCGGAAATCGCACTTGGTGCAATCGTCTTTGAGCTGAGCTCCGCGAACAGTCTTCAACTGCTCCGAAGTCAGAATGGATATAGAGACCACTCGGCCGACGTGAGTCTTCTCGCTAACGTTAAAGGCGAGTCTTGATATGCATATGGATATTTCGACGATCCTCTCTCCGGGGATAAAATCCATACGCTCAACCTCCGAAATCCATTGGCCAACGATCTTCGAAGGCTTATCAAAGTAGTAGTCAAATCGCAGTCCAGATATCTCGTTTAGTCCCCTAGGTCGGCCCATGGACCCGCGCGAGATTCGGATAGACCTAACGTTTTCCAGGGAGGCATACGTGTACGCCTGGCAACCCGCTGATGCTCGTCGAATAAGTTGTGCACCCGTGGAAGAGCAAAGTTCCGCCGCATACGAGTCTTTGCCGTTCGTCGCACACTGCTTATGGACAGTCGGCATATTAGGCTCTGCTAGGCATTGCAAGCCAAAGGTCTGAAACGAACCACTCTCAGCCTACAGGTGTCAGGTCAGTTTCGCTATACATACATCAACCGAAATCTTCCACATACCTCGAGGACGGATGTGAAACCGGTAATGACTTGACCGTCAAGGGCTCTCATGGTCTGCTTGGTGTAGTTTGATTCTGCAGGCTCCGTCTCAGCCGGTCCGGGTGCAGTATCAGGACTATTAGACGATACGCCCCGGTGAATATCTTCTCGAAGTTCGTCTGGCATGAAGGTGGCGCTGTTCCCAAAATTTGTACAAATCTGCGATCCAAATTTAGCCCTATTAGTCGTCCGAGGGGATTTGAAAGATACTAACATAGAGAGATCGAATCCCTAAAGAGGCGGAGACTTGTTCAAAGGTAACTTCTGAGATTTTTTCTCCGTTACTCCCGTCGATTAGAAAAGAAACCTCCATTCGACCTTGTCGTCCAAATAAGAGGGCATCGTATCCATCGTATTGAAAGGCAAACCCGACGAAAGCCACTGTCGGTTCATTCATATGTACAGTAATTCGTGTCAGCGTTTGTAATCTTTCCCCTTGACTTCCACCGAAGTCGATGTTCAAAATTGGACTGAACGTTTGATAATTTGGCATTTTAGGCATCTGCACAAGCGACTCTTCTCTTGGATACCATGGAGTCCAAAGAGGCTGCGGAACCAAGCCTTTACCGTTGTAGGCGATATCGTTGCTCACAGGCGTCTCAAGATGTGTGATCGCGAATGACACAATTTTGAAGGACTATGAAAGAATTCCAGTCAGCTTTACTCCGCCGGAGTTTGACAGACCTACACGTACATCAAATTCGCAAGTAATGTTGAAAGGGTGTATTTTGTGACCGATACTAAATGTTCCGAAGGCGACTTCGGGTTCGCCCTTGCCTATGTCTCCTGCCCATGAGGAGTGAAACCCGTCTTTTGATAGGATTCTCAAACCGACGACACCATTGACGCAAGTTGCCAGCTCATATCCGTCGAAATGATTTGGATCTGGGAGCCGGAGAAGAATTTCGGAGTCCTTTGCGATATAGCCCAGAGAGGGACTAGCATGATCGGCGTTGGGAGTATCTGTGCCCTCATATAATATACGAAGACCGGAAACAAAAGTTCGCGAGTTGTAAAATATCGTAGAAACGGCGATCGCATGCATCCCCTGCCGAGTTGGCTGTGCTAGGAGAGATCTGACAAAAACTTGTCGACTTCCAAAATACAAGATATCTGAATCTCTAGACATCAATTCGGCGCTGATTATTTTACCTAAGCTTTTCCGAGAAGGATATGCCTTATCGTCGGACACCGAAAGACCACGGAGCCTGGTTCCTTGCATATGCAACGAAAACAGGCGCGCGTTCTTGCTCACCAGTTCCCATATTCTTTTCCTGTTTCGCAGTCGTGGAGACCCAGACGGCGCTCGTAAAAGATGTCTGATGGCAAGGTAAAGAGCTCTCCAATCTTGAGGTTGTTGATCTGCATGACTTGGTAAGGCGAAACCCATCTCGAGATCTGGGGCGAAGCGACTCCGCCAGAAAAACTGTGGTAACTGAAGACTTGTGCGTGTTGCGCAAGCAACTGATATGGATGCTAAACGCAACTGCCGTATATCGTGAGATGGAAGCAGCGTCAACAACAAGTAGAGAATCTCGACGGGCAGCTTGGAGAAAATATCTGGAACATATGTACGAGTTACCTGACCCAGAGCAACAACAGAATTAAGGGTTTCCCGGGAGACCACTGATTCTTCATTTGCACAGCGAAAGCCATCATCCATGCTGATAAGTTTGGTGGGTTCGGTTAAAAAATGAATGTTTTCTTCATGGGCCATCCTTTGCAAAGGATCCACAGCCGGCCTCTGAAATTTTGCAGCACCACCAAAATCGTGTCCGGGCTGAAGGTACCTGTGCTTGTCACGGCAAGTACAATGGATCACATCGTACAATACATGAGGGAGAAGGTGCTTCGAGAAGGAATCTCCTAAGATCCTTTCATTCAGAACATTCCAGCAAGCTGCATGACAGGTAAATGTCCAGCTACCACTATCTTCGAGAGGTGGAAATGACTGTAGAGAAGATCCCACAGCCCTGTAGGAACGCTCTTTATCGGACGGCGCAATGATACTTGCAGATGAATTGAGATATCCCACACCTGTAAGCGTTGTTATGCCATTTGGATCATCGCGCCGAACTAAACATGAGGCAAGAAAGACAAGAATCAGCATCCAAACGCCATAAGAACATACGCTGTACGAACCTGCCCGGAGCTCCTGATACCACTGGACATCCTCCGTTGGGAGGGCAAAACCTTGTGCGGAAGTTGGGCGAATAAGTACACCACATATGGAGCAGAAGTTATGCATCTGCTGAGTAGCCTCTTCCCGAGTAAATAAAAAGTGTCCCTGGTTGTTGGAACCGTGGTGGTATGCAGTTCAGGGAACGATTTCGGATCTATGCAAAAGGGCACAGCGGTGCGGTCGACATTTGTTGCCGATAAAATGAGATTCTGACAGAGCGTAGCTTGAAATCGGGAGAAATGAGGTATCCTAGCCAGGCTCTTGACCGCGTACGGGATTGATGTTCCCTCCTTGAGCCTAATATCACCGTGAACTGTTGATGTCCACAAGAGCACTTGAACCGGATCAAGAAGTTGTATAGTCACGTGAACGCTATATTTAGAGCACCACTTCTGCTGTGCCGTTTGACGACGTTCAATCCCAGTTCGATGCCACGGAACCAGTACATTAGTATTGGAAACACTTCCTGAAATGGAAATTCCTGACTGGGTTATTCAATCCCGCCCAAACCACAAGAGTTTCATGGGAAACAAACGTGAACCAAGAAGATCAAGGGTGTCATGCATAGCCCAAAGGTCCGCGGCTATGTATCAGATTCATACCACCTACATGAGCATAATATCGACTTGTTGGTTGGGTATTTTAGGAACCCAACCTGTTCCTGAGTTTCTCAATTGCCATTGATACCCTGTTCTGGAGAAACCAGTGGGGGTTTTCATTTCCAGGCACCACTATTCGTTGGCGGTCAAATCCCGCTATTGCTCATCGAGCCCTTGCATATTCCCCGTTCTGCTCCATCTCCGTTCTTTCTCCGAGCGAAATATGAGGCGGCGAATGGGAGCCCGTCTCATTGAATTGCCGATTCACTTTTGTGACTGTTATAAATAGGCATTTAATTGCTACTGGCTACAATTCTGGCGCGCGGCACAACCAACAAGTTTCACGATATCGCCGATCATGGGTATCTGCATCGCTTTCAGGGTCGTGCTCCACACGGCGCTTAGGGTAGAAGACACAGACAACTGGAATTGACCAGGCCGAATTGTCGATATAAAGGGCTTGGTTTCTCCCGAAGATTAATTTCTTTCTATCAAAGCGATTACCCTTACCCACGTTCAAGCTATTCCCTAGACTTACTCTCCATCTTTATTCCTCGACGTTTCAGCTTTCCTTCGACGTTAAAGTCCGACCTTAGCCCTTTATACCACACTCTATAGATCGTTCGACTTCCACTATGGCTGCTCCACCTGCTACGGCCCTAGTCATGTCCAATATGGGGATTTTCAGCTGTCTAACCGCTATCAAACCCGAGTCGGCCGAGTCCCCCGTTTCCATCCTATGGACGAACATATGCGCCACATTCTTCACCACCAATGCGGGCTTCAAAATAGCCGACAAAGAGCCCGTGGGCCAGGACGAAATGATACCAGACGCCATCGTCTTTCAAATCAGGATGAGAAACCCAGCTGCTGGGCAGCCGCAGCAATCCTGGCAAGTGCAGGAAAAGCAGATTTTTATTGTCGAGTGCAAACGACCCAGCAAGGACACGCCGGCTGAATGGGATTCCGCTCTCGACCAACTGGCCCAGTATTGCGAAGCGAACGTGAATGGCTCCCAAAGGATTCTGGGGGCTACGGCAATTGGCACGAAGGTCAAGTTCTGGAGATACGATGCACCTAACATGATCCCATTGGTCAACGGCACTTTCGACCTTAACGAGGCTGCTGGCCGGAACGAGGTCGAAGCGCAACTTATCTACGTCCGCAACAATGGATGGAACTGGACAGCTTCCGGGTAAAGGATATGGCTGGAGGTTTTATTCGGCTCGGAGTCCGATACGGTTTTTCAATGTCGAACTTGAGGGTCTGGGGGAAATACGAATTTGTGCGCACCGGGGGAGGGGTTGGATGATGGGAATGCAAAGCCTCCGTTGTATTGTGAGCAACAGCTGCTTGCTGGGCAGTTTCGCGACCATTAGTTTTGATTTATACTGTTCGAAATAAATTGTTTTTTCGCATATTCTGTCACCGAACCGAAGTATGTATCCGTAGCTTCGGTAGCGAATACAATAACAAAGATTCTCGTGAAAGACGTACCCGTCCGTACCCAGCCGTGGCGTTTGCTCGAAGTGGATGTTGTGGGCGCTGAACTGCTTTCTTTCTTTCAAGCTCAACAACGTCAACGAACAATCGCCCAGGTTCTTAAGTTAAGACCCAAAATGCAGGTAAGATTTAGGTGGTGCGTATACATTTTTTTTGCCACCATGTTTTCATTGAAGCGGTGCCGCTGGCGGTTGTATGTAACCCGAGAGCGAAGTCAACATTGTCTGATATATATATTTGAGGATACGTCCTTGGACTTGACGCCTTGAAAGCCACTGGCCACCGGTGTAACCAGATCAATCGCACCGTATGCTAAGAAAATATATATATTCGAAATCTCAATTTCTATTCCCACTGACACCACCACTTAAACAAGTATATATATACAACAACCCCCCCTCCTCCACCGCACCTCACACAAATTAAAAAAGTCTTACAGAGTAATAAATGATAATGATAACAAAGAAAACACACACACACACTTTCGTGTCGGAAACCCCACCCTACCCCCTTCATGCCTAGGGGGAGGAGTAGTAGTGAAGAAGTTGAGCCGGGAGAACAATAATGAAACAAAAGAGAAAGAAAGCAAAGGATTAACAAAACAAAAGAAAAGAGAATAGCCTCCCTAACCCATACCCCGTCCGTCCGTACCCTTTACAAGTAAGTTGCAACAAAGAAATATGAATCGAATCGAATCGGACCAAGCAAAGCAAAAGGCAAAAGCACAAAACACCATTTCCTCAGGGGATATCTTCCTATCTTAAGGACCCGGAAAAGAGATAACGCAAAAGTAAACGGAACAAATGAAAAGATGAAGCAAATGGGAAAAGGCACGTATTTGTTGCGGCGACGGCGACGACACTCAAGAGCTACAGCCCTGCTGTTTCGTCGAGGAGACGAGGACCTGAGCGGCGGCGGTGGAAAATGGCAAAATGAGAATTGTTGAAAAAAAAAAGGAGACGAGAGTTAAACATGTATAAACGTGGGAAAAAACAACAAGAGTGAAGAAAAAAAAAATCAGAATGGAGTAGTGTAGTAGTCGAGACAAGTAGAGATGAGGTACCGTCAAGAGTAGAGAGTATGCATGGAAGTATGCAACGCAATCAAATGCACACGTATATCACCGCCGACCAGGGTATCGTAGAGGAACACCACTCCTCCTCGTCACCAAATCACTCTTCCCCCCTCCCCCCTTCGCCTCCGCAGCCGCAGGCCCCCCACCACCCCTTCTCTCCTCATCATCCTCAACCTCAACATTATCAAACCTCCGATCATCACCCTCCTCATCCTCAGAGCTGGGACTCGGACCCTCAGAATCAGACGGCATTTCATAGTCTCCGTCATCGCTGACGAGGCTAGGAGCCTGGTTTGATTCGATGGTGTTGGGGCTTAGATTTGCGGATGTGATGTCTGTGATGGTGTCGGGAGGTTGTGGGGGTGCGGATGTGGGTGGGTAAGAGGGTGTGTTGTTGTATGCTTTCGGGGGACCGGAGGGAGCGAGGGTTTCGAGGTGTCGTGGTTTTCGGGCGGAGTTGTCGAGGCCCTTGCGGCTGTTGGGTCGCTGCATGGGGGCTGAGGATGCGACTGTTCGGGCCGGTAGTCGGCTACCACGCACATCCGCGTTGGCGAGCGCGTTCTTCTTCTCATCATCGCTAGACTCGTCCTCCCCTGCTGTTGGCGAGTCCAGCATATCGAGTTCAGATTTCGTCTTCGCGTCGCCAACGATACCGAGAAGATCCAACCCAATGCCTCTTCGTTGCATTAGTGCAGAAAGATGTGGAGTTTCCGGCGAGGCTTTGAAGGCGGAATTGGGAAGAGGACTGTTGACAGCCTTGGGAGTCGCATCAACCGAGCTTTCTTTGCGTGCGATTGGTGCTTTAGATTCGGATTGGGCATCACTCGGCGTTGACGACTGCCCACTCCCAGCCTGACTCGATCGCTTACTAGACTTTCTACGAGACGCGGAAGCCTTCTGCGGGGTATCGACCAGATGCGCGGATCGAATCAACGGGTGGATATACCCCGGTACAACACCAGGATCCTTATTTTCGCCAATAACCATCCCAGCCTCGTCCACCTCAACTTCCTCCCCAGATGCGATCGCAGCAGCGTCGTGGCTTGCGAAGTTCCGGTTATGTGCGATTCGACAGTGATTGATGAAACCCTGGGTGCTGAAGAAGTTGTCTCTTCGGCAATCTAAGCAGACCAATTTCACAAGATGGCCATCGGTCTTTCGCTTGATTATCGTAGGGCCTGTTTTGTCCTTTGGTGGAGGATAGCCGTTGGAGAGTGACTGTAGACCAGAACCAGTGGAACCTCGTTGAGGTCGCTTAGTAGCGCCCGTAGAACCAGCGTCGCCCACGCTCCCGCGCGTTGCCCGCCCATCCGTAGGTGCCTTCCCAGCAGCAGTCGCAACCGAAGTAGCCGCATTGTTCGCTCCACTCGGAGCCACACTCCCACCATCAAACCGGGGATCGGGTATTAACCACTTCGCATAATGTCTCCCATACGGACCATCACGAACACCCCACGGCGACGGGGAGAGCGGTGGCCGACCATTTCCAGGAGGCAGAACCGCTCTCCCCGTACCTACGCTAGCGGAATCGAGAACCCCAGCAGCATCTGACCCGGGATACGGGATCTCAGAGCAGCGACGGAGTTGTTCCAGCGCGATCTGACACTTTGCGATCTCCTGATCGATTAATCGGAGTTCGTCATGTTTCAGCAGGACCTCCAGACTAAGCTGTGCCTCAACAGATTGGCGCACCGTTTCTGGATCCTTAGCTTGGGGTTGTTGCGACGACGGCGTTGATGTCTGAGACTGCTGCGGCGCGGAACCCTGCCGAGCGACCGTTGGAACATGATTTATCGAAGGCGTCGAGCCATGCGACCGATCCGACGACTTCTCAGCCTCGCCCTTATCCCCACCCACACCCTCCACCGAACCCGCGTTCGCGACACCACTACCTTCAACAATCTCCGGTCGCGGCGACTTCGCTGGTCCCCGTCCCTGCCCAGCAGCGATCACCGACTCCCCAGAACCCGCGCGTTTCCGCTTCTTCTTCTGCGGCGCAGGAGTCGTCGCAGCCACAGTCGCAGGCGTATTATTCTTATCCATACCCGACTGTTGCGGATGCAGCGAATGCGAATGCGACTGTTGATGCGACGACGACGACGAGGGCGGCGGCATGGTCAGAATCTTATTGATCCCTTCCTGGTGATCTGGCGTCGTTGTCGTTGTTGTCGTGGTCGCGATAGTAGTCGTGGAACCCGTCGTCACCTTGTTTCCCCCGACACCCGAGGACCAAGGAAGCAACCGAAACATGCCATGCGAAAATGAGGATGACGCCACTTTTAATTGCGATCGGGCTTTCGGGGAAAGGGAAAGGGAGAGGGTGAGCGATTATTCTTGGGAAGGGTAAGGCGTGGGTTATATTAAATGTCTTTTCGCGACGTTTACGGTCTGCATTGAGGGAGGTGTATGTATGTAGGTAGGTAGGTAGGTAGGTGTATGTTTTGAGGGGAGTTGCGAGTTGTTGCTTTAATTAGGTTGGTAGGAGAGTTGGAAGTTAAGATTGCGCATTTGTTCGGGGGTTGCAGTTGTTGTTGATGGTTGTCAGTGGTTGGAACTGGGTCGGGAAGGGTTGGGGGTCTTTGGTAGTTTGGTTCGGTCGCAAAAGAGAGAAAAGAGAGTCTGAGTAAGTGAAAGAGAGAGAGAGAGATCTGGGATGTGGAAGGAAGAGAGAGAAAAGAAAGAGAAGATGTCGAATCGGAAGAAGGCAAGACGCCACGAGAAAGAAGAGAAGGAAGATTAAGAAGAAACAGGGATGAACATAGAAGACGAAGAGAGTGGAAATATCTAGTTTGAGCTAATTAACCGCGAAAGAAGGGGACGAAAAGATAGGAAGAATGAGGAAGAAAGAGAGAGAGAGAGGGAAGGGAAGGGATAGGAGAGAGAGAGAGAGAGGTTGAGGTCTCACGGGTAAAACGGGTGGGAAGAGAGATGTGATAAAAGCGATGAGATATTATATATAGGTTTATAGGTTGGTAGAGATAGGAAACAAAGGATCAAGAGCTACGACAGTCAGATATGAAGCTGCGAGAGTGTTGGAGACGTTGAAAGAAAGATGATGAAGATGCGACGATGAAGGTGAAGTCGAAGTCGAAGAGAGAGAAAGTGGCTTGAGGCTGAAGACGAAGACGATGAAGACGATGGAGAACATCTACAAGACACACAGTTTCTACTTCAATAAACACGCACTTTATCTCTCTCTTTTATTATCTCCCATCATGCCTCACTCTACCAATCTCTTACATAGAAGAAACTCGGGGAATTCAATCTGAGAGATTAAAGATATCTCTCGATGCGATCGATGTTGAGATATCGATGTAAGGGTTAACAATGCGACTCAGCACGACGGATCCATGGTTCATTCCGGCTCTGTCCTAATAACTACCATTCTCATCGACTCTTTTCTTCATCGTGTCTTGAAGGCATCCTATCCTTCCTATCAAGGCAAGGCATGGCAAGAGAGGGCTTTTAAAGGCATGAATCTCTCCCTCCTCCATCGCCCATGATCCATCCATCCAGACCTTTCTTCAGCGACATGCCACGTTTCGGGGTTGGGCGGGAGCGGTTCCACAAAATTTCAAGGTCTCAGACCATCGCCTGTCTCACCTTGACTGAAGCCTAGAGGGACCTTGTCAAATGTTTGACTCAAGCCAATTTATAACTGCCAGCCTGAGCGGCAAAAGGCCGCAGCAGCCACACACATGATAAAAGCGATTGCCCCAAGGATGCGATGCCCAGAACTGTTTACCCACACTAACGTCGGAACACGGACAAGTAAGAATGCAAGGACAGAGCCGGGGTGAGGGAGAGGTGTGGTGGGAAAGGTGTGTGTGGGAGTGGGAGGGGGAGGGGATCCCAAACGCCTTTGTATCATGATTCTCCCTCCAACTCGCATTTCCTTTGCTTCTCTCCTCCTCCTCTCGCCCGTATATGGCTGTTCTGCCCGATGAGATGAGATGCGATGCGTGTAACCGTCTCACCTTCATATCAAACTTCCCGTGCTGCGAGAGAGCGCGGCGGCCGGCAACATGCAACCTAATTAGCTCCTGCAATGTTGCTCTTCCGGTTCGGCCGATCGAATCGTATTGGCTCTGGCCTCTGGCTGTGGCTGGGACACGGGTAGAGCTGTGGTTATGATGTATCTCTCTGGGACGGTTGACGTACCTTGATCAGAGGGGTGAGATCATTAAACTCAATCCGCGAAAAAGGGTTCTAGAAGGTGGGTATATAAAATAGGCGCTGGGGAGATATATATAGTCGTGAATTGTCCCCCTTTCGGCGGGTTTGAATATTAGCGAAAGGACTCTCTCTGCTTTGCATGCGAAACAGTGAGATATGGGGAGGCATTCTGCGCTCGCATCGCATTCTCAGTGAGCTGGAGACTCGCCCGCTCGACAAATATCCATAGACCCAATGACCGCAGCGCAAGCCTAGCTAGATTTTAAACATGCACTCTCGCAGCATTTCTGCTCTGTCATCGATAACAATGGCCATGAAGCCTTGATTCGACTGGTATGATATGCAACGATGATCAAAAAGCATCCAAAGCTCAACTCAACGCCAATAAAATTTCCCGTAGCGATTTCAAAAACATGTACGTGGAATCGAACAGAGCATAAGAAGTACAGTACATGCATAGCCAAAAAAAGAACGAACGCTACAAACAGAAAAGAAACATCTGCCTCGTGGCCGTATGAATATAATATCTCACAATCACAACCCTAACCTTCATTCGTCACTCCCGCCCGTCATGATCCAAGCATATAAATGAAAGGGTATCCCCCTCTTCATCATCCCAGGCTTTTCAAAAGGTTTCACTTCCAAAAGCGATCAATCAAGCACCTCCCTTCTCATTCCCAATATCCTGAAGCCTCAACACCAAATTCACCACCACAGCCGCCAACAACGCGAGCGCCAGCACCGTCGGCCCAAACCGATCGTCGAACCCACTCTGCCCCCTCTTCCGTATACTATTCGCCCTCCAATGGAACGTCACGAGCGCATACACCATCGCCGCCATCGCCACGACCGTGAAGCAAGCCGCTGAGATGCGGCCGATGCGATCACCGAAGTTGAGGAGGCCGACTGCGAGGCCACCGAGGATGACGGTGAAGTTTAGCCATGAGAGGAAGGTACGTTCGTTTGCGAAGAAGACTTTTGGTTCGACGCGGGTTGGGAGGGCGATTCTTTTGCCTGGTGATGGGTGTGAGTGTGAGTGGGTGGGGTTGTTTCAACTGGGGAGCGACAGAGGGAGGGAGCTTACCTGGAGCGGTTTGGAGGAGTGGTTGGCTGGACATGATTGTGTGTGTAACCAAGAGGCAGAGGTAAGGAAAGTAAGGTGTTTAATTAATATGAAGTTCAATTGACCTCTGACGATAGACAGAAAGAGAGAGAGAGAGAAGAGAGGTCAGGTCAGTCTGTTGTTTCGTCGTTGTTGTGATGGGTTTCTCAAGCTTTGCTTTTTTGCCTCTGTGCTCGATGTCCGGGATCAATAAGTGGGTGGCTCTGCCAAGATGTGATATTAATCTATTGATATGGGTAAGTATAGCTTCGGGGGTTAATTATATCAGATCATCCACGGCAAGGTGAAGAGGAAGTCAAGTAATTTCTTCTCTTTGAATTCTCATTCTCTTTATCTTCGTCATCGTCGTCGATGTTTCTTTCTTTCATCACGCCGAAGAGAGAGAAGGTCACGGGATGATGTGTCAGAGCTGAGTAAGGAGACAGCATCTCCTTCGTACAAGGGATGTAATTGGCCGAAACTACAAAAAGTCCAGATACATCTCCCTCTGCCAGAAACCACCAACATGGTGTATCGATTAAAAAGTAGCTACTTCCCCCATGTCATTTCGACATAAACTTCTGTCTGAAGTGAGTTTTTTTTCCAAACAAAAATTCAAAAAAAGAAATGACAAGGGTGGGATTCGAACCCACGAGAGTTTCCTCACACGAAAGACTCACCCTAATGATTCAGGGCGAAGATCACGTGATCTGATTACGTAAGCTTGAGTCGTGCGCCTTAGACCGCTCGGCCACCTTGTCTTTCGTTATTAGATCGGATGAAAAGAGAGAAGACTAACAGAATGACACGGGCGATCACGTGAAGCTTTTTGCGCAACAGTCGATGATACTGTTTCGAGCGTATCGATGAACAGTCTTGAATATCATGAGAGACAGTGTAAACGGCCAAGCTTCTTAGCCAAGGGGTTGAGCGTTATAGAGATGAGCTTCAGAGTTAACTGAAGCACGACAAGCTAATCAAGAGTATTCAGCGAGCAGTAGGGTATCCAGCGAGTAGTAGACGAGCTGGCTATGTTGCGTGAGCGATAGTGAATTATACTAGATCAAGAATTCAAAATAGTGAAGTGCAAACGTAGAGATTCAACTGTCTTGAAACGAATTGCTAGTTCTCTATAGAAGAGGGGATCTTGCTGTATATAAGATAATTGTCAGTTGAGACCCAGCGAAGAGAGTTTTTAAGAGAGGGTTCTGCATATAAGGGATGTAAGAAAGGAAAGCTCAATTGACTGGCGTGAAGAAGGGTGCTCGCTAGCCACTAGAAAAGAGGGTTCCTGTTCCGGCTGTTACAGACAGACAAGAGAAGAGCGTTCGACGTACGAGATCAAGAGCTGTTCAAAACATACCGAAAAGCCTAATGCGCAAAGCTCTCGACGTTGATGATTCGGCGAAGAACAGCATGTAGCGACAAGTACTATTCGAAGGGGCAATTGAAATATCGCGAGGCAGAATCAAAGAAGCGATAATGTCGGAGTGAGAGACATTACTGCCTGACTGCAGCAAAGCAAGGAGACGAGAAGTGATGAGAAAGAGAAAGACGGAAAAGGAAGAGGAACGGCAAACCAGACAAGTCCATGGCGAAATACGGTGGAATCGAGAAACGTTGAGACGTTTCGATGCTAGATCAAGCGTATTATAATCCGAATAAGAAAATGAGTTGATAACGAAGCTTCTCTGAAGTATTTCTGCTATGCGAGTAATGTTTTCATCGTGCCCAAAGGCTGCCAAGGCCCATGTTCGGTTTGGTATCTTCAATCCGCCACCGACGCGATCCATGAACCAGATAAACAACCAACAGCCAAACAACCAAAACATCAATTGAAGCTTTTTCTCGACAGCTATATTTCTCCGGGATAAAGCCTCAGCTTCTTCTATTCGCACCTTGCGCCCTTCTTTGCGCAGGCAATATCTCTATCAGAAAACCTACGTCAAAAATTCATAACCAAACAACCATCCCACGCGACCTCCAATCCCTCCCCAGCAACCAGGCACAATGGCGTCGGAGAATAATGTATCAAACTCCGTACGTCGAACCCCAATACCCGCAGGAACTATACTAACCGCCCACCCCATCTCGAACAGCCCGTCCCTCTCATAGAACTAAACCGGATCGCAAAGGAGGTGAGTTCTGCCCCCTTCACTCTCTGATAGCAGTAGATATCTAACCCATACACAGGCCTGCGACTCAACCCTCTCCCTTGCAAAATCCTACGACCACACCCTCGTCTCAGACTGGAACTCACAAATAATCGTCCGTCCCCCACCCCATCTACCGCCCCTCCATCTCCCCACTAACCTTCTATAGAACAAAGTCCTCACCTCCCTAATCCAATCAACCTCCACCCCCTCCTCCGCCACCAAACCAACAGACCCCTCCTCCTCCACAACCTCCACAACCACCACAACCACATCAACATCAACCCCGACCCCACCCCCCTACCGCTTCAACGTAAACAGCACCATCGTCCAACAATCGCCTCCGCCCTCCTCACCCCCTACAAACGGTTCCTCTCCGGAGGAAGAACCCTCCTCATCGCACGCTGCTCCGGAAACAGGGAAGAGGGGAATGCACTCCGCTTCCGGCGCGTACTGGGATGTTAAGCGCGATGGGATGTGGACGTATAAGTATACCGGGGCGGAGGAGAAGGGGATGGATGTTGTGTTGAGTGTTATTTGGTTTGCGATGGGGTAGTGCTGTTGCGCTGTACTGGGTAGGAGTAGCAGTGGGAGGGCGAGGGGGAGGGGAAAAAGCTTGTTCCTTGTCTGTGTTTGGTTTGGCTTATTTCTGGTCCTATGTTTTTGATATATCGGATTTTGCCTTTCTTCTTCGATTGAGCGAGTGTATTACTATTTGTTCCTATGGATGGAGGTTAGTTCTACTAAAGAGCAACTATGGATTCAAGCGTTGAATGAACATTCCGTCTCGTTTCAGCTCGTCGTTGACTTCAGTTCTGAGCTGCCGGATTGGTTCTCTCTCAAATATAAACAGTTCGACCATTGGTGGTGTGGGCCTGCCCCCCCCCCCCCCCCCCCCCCCCCCCCCCCGCCCCCCCCTCACGCACATCTCTCCATCCCCGCGGTCTTCTCCCAGCA
>JANTQE010000014.1:281668-479411 GCA_032988195.1 Arachnomyces sp. PD_36 | reverse complement strand
CCTCTTTTTTTGTGGGCCCGGTTTTTTTCCCTCTCAAAACAAACATCATGACCCCTGGGGTGGGGGGGGCGCCCCCCCCCCCCCCCCCCCCGATTTTAGAATCCGAGTACTTCTACCTACTGTGCCTCATGGCTAAGCAGATGCTTAACAAGCATCACTTTCTCAATAATTTCTCCCGTCAAATTGGCTGGGTCCAATTTAATCTCCCAATGCTTGCAAGGTTTTCTACTTCAGCGCGAAAGGGCGATATTGCAAAAGGTATGTCGTTCTACCAATTAGACGATTGCGGGTGCTAGTTGCACCCAGGTTTACAGACGTTATCTTATTCTCTCGGTATAGTATAGTGAGGCAAGACACGTGCACCCTACCCCCCAGAATATGCTCCAGAGTAGCTGGTAGCAGTGCGCGGGTGAGAGGACCTTACTACCCTTCACTGTGCCTGGAGGTAATTATTTTGTGTATTAAAACCAACACAGGCAAGCACCGGGTTGATGTCAATATGCCAACACCTCCCATGTTTTTACTTTACCATCTTAAGTTTATTTTGAGAGACGAGTATATTAGGAAGGCAAGACAAGCTGATGCGACAATACTTCGTATGGTTCCATTTCCTATTGCTCATAGTTTCATTGCATCATCATCATCTCTCCCACCGTAGCTAGTAGCTAGATAACACAGTCCTGCGAATATGTATCTGCACCTTCATTCATATCCTTTCCGTAAAACAAAAAAAGAGAAATAGAAAAAAGAAAAAGGAGACAAAATGAGAAAAATTGGAGGGCCTGGGGGGTATTTACGTCTCTGAGTCCCTTTCATTCCGGAGAATAAAGCAAAGAAATATGGACCATTACCACCGGCCGATACCTAGCGCCTCGCTAACAAAGGGGATCTCATGGAAGGTAGTAGTTGAATAAAGGAGAAGGGGGAAGGGGTGGTTATGAGACCGATACGCCATTGATGATTGAAACAAATGCATGAGAAGGGAACAATGGGGGATGAGATCATCTGCCGTTGAACAACAGCTTCAACTGTGGTGAATCGCTGCGATTTAACGGGGCTCGGAGTAGTCGTTCAACGCGACGCAGACGCAGCCACGGTGGTGACCGCTGTACTGGCGGATGATCGAGCCGGTGGAGAGCTCCCAGAGACGGGCGTAGTGGTCGCTGCAGACGGTGACCAAGTAGGCAGAGTCGGCAGAGAACGCACAATCCCAAACCCAGCGCTGGTGGCTTGTCAAGGTGGCCTCCAAGAACAGGGAGTTGGTGGAGGGGTCGATGGGTGGTCCGTCGGGGAGGGCGGGGAAGTGGGTGGACGCATCGTTCTCTTTGCTGGCGGAACCTTCTGCGGTGGGAGTTGCATCGGAATCCTTGAGCTCCTCTCCGTGTTTCCAGATCTCGCGCGCTTGGCTACTGACGACGTTTGCAAGAGTGAAGTCGTTCTGCACAGGGGACGGACTGGCCACGGCATCTTCGTTCGAGGTGCCGTTCTTCTGGGGCGACTTGTCAACAACTCCAGCAGCAACTTTGGCGGCATTTTCTTTGGCGAGCTCCTTGGCAGGACCGTACTCGGGATCTAAAGCCCAGACCCTAGCGGTGTGGTCGGCAGAGCAGGTGGCTAGGTGCTTGACGTCGGGAGAGAGCAAAACACGGGTCAAGTAGTCCTTGTGAGCCTGGAATTTGGCGACGGGGACGATCTTGGTGACCTCATCCTCCTGGAGCATGCGCCAGATATAGACATTGCCCTGTGATGTGTTTGTTAGCAGATCGATTAACACAGAAACGAATAAGTGTTACCTTGTTGTTTCCAGCGCAAAGCAAAGACCCATCACTTGCAACACTAACACTCGCAATGGAAATACCCTCCTCGGGGATCAACTGGTGAGTGCAGCAGCTTTCGGCAAGATCCCAAACACGGATAGTTCCGCTGGCGTCGCAACTGATGAGCTCGCCCTGGTTGGGATGGATGACAACATCATTGACCGCAGCCTTGTGGACGTAGTTGCGCTGCTGGCTGCCTGTACGGGTATCCCAAACCTTGACGGTCCCATCCTCGGAGCTGGTGACCATCCACTTTCCCTCGCAATGGAAAGCAACGCCGGTGATATTTCCACCATGGCCCTCGAAGGTCATCGCGGGGTTGGGATTGGTGGACTTGATGTCGAACAACTTGACATGGTGACGTCCAGCTGCCGCGAGGAAACGCTTGTCGGGAGTGATGCAGAGACGGTTCACCTGCGATTCGGGGTGCTGGATGGTACGGGAGCAAATTCCAGAGAGAGCCTCCCAGAAGCTGTAATTCCAATGTCAGTAGCTGTAGCACCCACTTCCCGTGGTAATCGAGGCAGTGGTAGCGTAAACAACACCACACTTACCGAATCGTATGGTCGTAACCAGCTGCAGCGCGATAAAGAGATTAGCTTCCCGAAGACCCTCGACAACAAACAAAGCTCGCCCAGACGGAGAAAGAAGGCATCTAGAAAGAGTAGAACTCACCAGTACACAAGATCACACTCATGATGACTTTGGAAGTGGGATCCTCAAGAAGAAGCAAAGAATCGATCGCAGAACGACGAAGTCCAGCGGAGAGTGTACTCTTGATCTTCTTGAGAGGAAGGACGACTTGCTTAGGAAACTCCATCTTGCACATCTGGTTGGCTGGAAGGTGAAGGGCACGTGAGTTGCACGTGAGATGGTTGCTCGGAGGTTGAAGAATGTTTCTCCGAGAGAGAAAAAGAAAAGAAGAAAAAGCACGTGAGAGATGTGTTGGTCATGTGATGATAAGATAAGATAGCCGTGTTCTTGGCGTTTGTTTAGTCATCCCAGGCTCACCGTCATCAACGACTGAATGAACCTCATTCTTCATTTTTTCCTATTCAAGCCTGTTGACGAGGCGATTCCGGCACGTTCTACCAGCCACGCCGTTCTTTGAAGTCTCTAGAACACACTGTGAATGATCCTTCAGAATGTGCAAGTAACACACTTGAAAAAATCTTCACTTGGAACCTCTAGTGAATGTTACAGACTCGCTTAACCTCGAGCACACTCTTGAGCTTTATAAGTACTTCAACTTTTCACACAGCTGAGCAACTTTAGATAGTTCACTCTGTCAAGTTCCTCTCTGTTGTTGATCATGTACTCTCCATCCCTCAAGATGATGGCCAGCTCAACTACAGAAGGTATTTATGCTTCTTCTACTACCATGCAAGACTCTTCCTGCAATCAAGACAACAAACATCCTTCTTCTTATCCTTCTTCCTCTTCCCATCAGCCTGCAAGTCAGGATACAGGGCTTACACAACATCTCCCTGGATCACAGCTACGGCCTCTTGGAATGGATTCCTCATCTTTCGGTTCTCGATCCGATAGCAGTTCCCGCGTTGTCGATGATAATCGTAACGGCTTCCTTCCAACCTTCCATACCTCCTCCACGGTTCCTCCTGCGGGTTACCCCACTACAGCCGAAGATACACGCGCAGAACAACCACACAGACGCGTCGCTACCTCGACCCCCGCCTACCAATCGGTTCCTGCTTCATCTTACCTTCATAACACCCAAGCAACACCGATGCCCCGCTCCACGAGCCCAGAAGCCCCAGTCAAGATCGAACATACCTATGAATACCATTCGGAAGAAGATACCTACCGCCAAGCTCTAGATAGTGGCTACAACACTACGGCAACATCGTTCTCCCTCTCACCGACACTACGCCCATCTATTGAGCATGACGATGACGATGACGAGTTTGAGTCTAGTCCTTCTCTATCTCCAGAACCATATCACACCAACCTTACTGCTGCAAACCTAGCTTCTCCAAACTCTCAACGCTCGTGTGTTACTCAGTCACCGAGCCCTGTTCCGTCTCATTCAGCTGCCGAACATCAGCGACGTGGAAGCAATAAAAGAGTTATCGATTTCGATCTCTCCTCTTTACCCTTGGAGTTTCAGCGAGCAGTCAAGAAGCAGCGCACTGGTGATATTTCCGAGACCTCCAGACTCGACGAAACCTACGACCTGAACTTCACCATTCAACCTTTCCCGTTTCTTCCCGCTCAGTATGCAGGCAAGCGGTCTCATGCCCAAGCTGAGGGCACCGACCCGAGCGAGTACGCTCCCGGCCAAGTATCCAAGAAACGACGAACCCAGAAGTTCAGCCCAACCTCCTCTCGTACCTCACCATCATTGCGCAGTCTTCCCGATCACCGTCAAAAACGTTTCTCACTCAGAGACTTTCTCCGAATGAGGAACCGATCGGAAGTGGATCAGCTCGATATATTCCAGTACGATGGTGCCTCCGATTCGCCGTCAGCCAACGACCACGGCGATCATGAGAGAGAGACTTCGCGGGATACCCCTTCCAACGACGACGAAGCATCACCTGCCCAGAACAATGTCCCAGGTGAACGGGCGCAGACCCCCGACTCGCTTTTTGGCGATGGGGAACCCTTTGAGGAAGACGATTCCTCAGATACTGCAGTGACGCTCCCGGAGTCGTCGACGGTCGAAAAGGAACCCGCCAATCCTCCCCAGGCAACGACACCCCCGGTCCAGGCCCAGGACACGAATAAACCCACCGAGGTTGCCACCAGTGAGCCGGCTAGTCTACCGCCCGCGCTCCTGGCCCTCATGGGTGCCAATTCAACTGCCAAGTATGAGTCCCCTTACGCACAGGGGCTTGACCGAGTGCCCTCTCAGAGGGCTCAGCCTGCTCCCGCCAACCTCCACCAGCCTGGTGTCGAGGCTGCAACTACCCGGGAGCAGCGCATGATCGATCGCTACAGGAATCGGATCGCTGAGCTCACCAAAGAGAGGGATGCTGCTCGCAGGAAGTTGACGTACTGGGATTCCGTGGACCCAGTCACCGGGAAGTCAAGGGAGCAGATGCTCAAAGCGGAGCCCCTACGGTTGACAAGGGCATTAAATGCGCAGGAGAAGAAAACCGAGCAAGCTCAGAAGGATGCTGAGGAGTACAGGCGCCTCTACAATCTTCTTGTAGGGGAGTACAATGTGCTCTTTAGGAAATACTTTGACTTGGTAGGCGGAAATCGTCTTGTGCATTTCCCCACTAACCAAGAAGTGCCCGGGCCGTCGCAAGACGGCTCGAGGCCGGTTGTGGGAACGGCGCCGGGTTCTACTCAGCGTCGTCCAATGCCACCTCCGGGGGACAGATGTGCGGGGGGAGCGCCAGCAGTGGCCAACCCAGAGCGTGGGCAAGTCAGTATTGACTTGACCGGCGAGGGTGTCGGCGCTGCAACTCCCACCCAGCACTCTGTCCCTCGGCCAGAACCGTCAGGGGCCCCTGCTCCCGGTGTCGTTGTTCCTACTGCCGCTACCACCACCACCGCCACCGACACCGCACCCACCCCTCCAACCCGACGCCCGCGCCGTCGAGCCCCCGCCAAATCAGACAAGCCGAACGCTAGAGCCTCGATTCCACCCCGTCAAAAGGTTGACCCCACCCAACAAGCCGCTACCGAGCAACAGCTCGTCGCCAGGTCGGGGTCCCCGGAAGCCGAGGAGCTCCGCACCCGCTTCCAGACGAAGGATTACAGCTGGCTCCAGGGGTTCAACCACATGACGAATCGACGGAAACCCGCGTTCGGACCCGATTGCGTCCAGCCTTGCGCTCCTCCCCCGGTCATTGTCCCTGCTCACAGGTTCCGAGATGCTGAGCGGACCCGTGCTCGTGCTCGCGCCAAATCCTTGTATCAGAAGAGAAAGGAGAAGAAGGCGCTTGAGCAGAGTGGTGGTGTCCCCGCGCTCGTTACTGAGGGTGAAGCTTCGACTAATGGTCCTGGGGTGAGTGACGATGCCGAGGCCGTTGGTAGCGATTGGGAGAGGGATCTGGAGCTGGAGATGGAGTTCGAGTTCGAGTTCGCGAGGATCGCAAGTGAGGCGACAGATGGCAATTCCGGGGAAGGGGGAGATGCTGAGCAAGAGGAAGAAGAGGAGGAGGAGGAGGACGAGCAGCAGCAGCAACATCAGCAACAGCAGGAGGAGGGGGAAGATATCCAGCCCGAGATTCAACCCGAGGTCCCACCTGACTTTTCTCTTGAGTTCCCGCCTGAGCTCCCGTTCGACGACAATTTCGGGGAGGGGGTTCAGTTGGAGAACTTGAGCCAGGCTGAGATCATGAGAATGTTCGATGCGACGATGGAGGGGGGTTTGACTGGGTAGCGGTGGTGTGCTGTCGTGCTGTTTCTGTGGTGTGTGCCTTCGGGCAAAATATTTTTTCGAAGCTGGTGTTGTTGTGGTCCAGTCTGGTCCAGTGTGATGTGATGCGACGTCCTATCCTCGTCTCTTCCCTCTCTTCTCCTCTCGGGGTGTTTTCTCTTTTTATTATCATGTACCTTGACGACGAATTTTTTATGTATGAGATACCCAAACCTTTTCCTACTCCTACTACTACTATTACTAGCTTCAGCATATCTTACAGAGCAGGGAGAAGAAAGAAGAACGAAGAATCAAGAGTCGTTTTCTTTATGAGAATGGTCATTTTTTCATTGTAGATTTCTCGTAGGATCGATTCCTGGCAGGCTTGAAAAGAGCCTCCTTCTCAGCCGAGTTCTCCTCATGATATCGCTAATATAACCTGCACCACTTAATTGGGACGTTGACCGCGTACATGTGTACCTGTGTACCTTCTCCCCCGGAACGGCGGGAATTTGCCCTTCCTCAAAGGACACCAAATAAATAGCCTGTCCGACCCCAACGAATCCATAGACTTCAAGTAGTAAAAAAGGAAAAGAAAAACGCCAGTCTAAATAAAATATCTATATGCCCAACCCGCTTGCTGCAAGCCTTAAAATCAAAAAGAAAGACACACAAATTAAACAACAGAGACAGACCAGTTCAATCATATGTCTCAAACATCAGCACCCCCATCCACACCTCCATTCGCATTCGAATTACCCTTCTTCTTCCACCTGAATCTACTCTTCAACCCGCCACCACCACCACTACCATTAGCCTTCTGTTTCTCATGCATTTCAGCCCCCGTACCGTTTCCGTGCGGGTTGGCTTTTAGTGCTTTCCTCGCCTTACGACCCCCGCAGCACGCGCAGCAGCAGCTAGCTACCTGCACGATGAACGCGACGAGAACGCACCCCGACGCGAACCACATGTAGACTAACATCCTGGTCCCTATCTCCGCCGAGATATTTAAGTCCTGGCCGTTTTCCACGAATACGTTCTTAAAAATCATAAACATGACCGTCGCTATGGCGGAGGCCACGATCGTAGTGAGTGCCGTGAAGAAGGAGAAGATGGTTAGCGGGAGAGAGCGGAGGAAGATGAATGTTCGGCGGCGGTGGGGGTGTGTGAGGGCGTTTGTTTCCGGGTTGGAGGATATGGATTGAGGGGGGTGGGAGGAGACGGCGAGGGGGGAGAGGAAGATGGAGAGGAAGGTTAGGACTGTGCCTGTTATGAAGAGGCCGAACATGTAGTGGGAGGCTATTCGGGCGATGTCGAGGGCGTCCATTATGTCGCTTGGGAGGGCGACTGGGGTGTTGTTAGATGGTGGTAATGTGCAACAGGGGGGTTATGTATGGTACTTACTAGTAGCTCCGGCGAGCAATTCATTGAGTAGAATCTCGACGGGGTTGAAGAAGTAAAGCTTCTTCGGCTTCGAGCAGAAGGTGATCCCCTCGTCGATAAACCCCTCGCAGAAATTCCATAGCCCGACTTGGTAGAAATCATGTAGACCGATTGTCCGAGCAATGGAGTTCAGGAGTGTCGCATTCGGTACAGACTGCGGGACAATATCTGAGAGATCGATCTTTAGAAAATAGGCATCTCGCAGCAAAGTCCTGTCGCTGAGACTCCCTGTTAAAACGAGGATCAGGAAGATAAAGGCGAGGAGGTAGAGGAGGGATCGAGCTAGACGGTGCCCGAGCACGACGGAGGGTTTCCGGGCGGAGGGATGCCTGGTGGTTTCCTTCTCGGCGGACGCATGTCCACGGCCGAAGACCATGTTGGTCGGTAGCCTTTATTTACGGGTTCCAATTGAGTAGATGGGAGCGTTGAGCTCCTTGGAAGGTAAGGTGAGACACCCCCAGACAGGTCAACGAGGGCAACGTTCAGGTAACCTTCACGGAACCACCATGTCAATGAAGCTTGATAGAAGTAAGACGGAAGAAGAGTTAAAAAGATCAGAAGAGATCAAAAGAAAGTCGGCTTCTCAGAGAAAGAAAGAAAGACAACAGCTGAAAGGTGAAAAGGAGAGACGGAGGTACGTGAGTGATATGTTGGACGCTGACGACAGCAGGCAGAGTTGAGCTTCCACAACAGATCCACGAGAGCAAATGAAAGAGTCTATTATCAGATCCCGGATGACGAGACAACACATCAGTTCCCGTATCAAGTTGATCTTTAAGCTGATCTCGACGAAGAAGAAGCAAAAGGGCAGAAGGGAATGCTCGGAAAGGTTGAAACTAGATCCACACGGTATCCATGGTCGATGAGGCAGTGTTCACATCGTTGTAGAACGGTCTGTACATGTAGAACATTGAACTCTTGAAGGAATTGAAGACTCAGCTGGTGTCTTTTCATGCTCTTTTTAATATATGAAGCTGCTTGACCCGTAGAGTAGAAGTGACTGCAAAGTAAGAGCAATTGAAGCTCGTCGTCGTGAAGAATTGAAGAACGAACGAACTCGACTTCAACTTCACTTTCTCACTCTTTTTTTTCTTTCTTTTTTGCCTCTTCGTAAGATCCACGCAAAATGATCCACAACAACGCAGTTAAGGACAAGGAAAAATGCTTGCTTTTTGTTAAGGCGGGCGAAGCAGGTGGGAAGAAGATCCGTGGATCAAACCAGGCGAAGAGAGAGAGAGAGAGGGAGGATCTGTTGGTCTCGAACAAGGGGAAAAAGGAAGACAAAAAAGAGTCAGACGGGAAGTGAGATGAGATGTTGATCGGATTCTTTCTTTCTCTTTGAAGATGCCATGATAAATAATAATAAGATTTGTTTGCTTGTTGATTCTCTTCTCTTTGCTATCATACCTGGATGGCTTCAACGACTTGATCACTTCCGCTCTTCCACGCGCTCAACTTGATGAACACAACTGTATCTCATTGCTGAGTAGCTACGACGGCTACGATAGCGACGATGAAGCTCATTCATCCCATCCTCGCGATCCTCGCCTCCGGGGCGTTGGCCCAAGACGATGTTACACTCACTGGCGAAAGCACAGAGACGGCGACCACTCCTCTAAACGGGCTTCCGACCGGGCCACCAGAAGTCCTATATCCACCACACTCGTCCACCATTATACTCTCAACAGCAACTGAGGAAGCGGCGAGCACAGAAACAGAATCAGGGAACAGAACCACAGTCACCAAGGACTCAGTCACCCTGCTTGTTGGTGGAAAGGGAACGACCACGCTCACGGGGACCGAAACCTCCTTAGTCGGCAATGCGACCTCAACATCGACCACCTCAACGGCGGTGCCTACCAACACCAGACCATGCAATGGATACCCTGAATTCTGCGAACGCAAGTACTCCAACATCACCGAGGTTGCGGCACATAACAGTCCTTTTGCGCGCACCGGAAACGCTGCCAGTAATCAGTATTTGCCGGTGACAACCCAGTTGAATGATGGAATTCGAATGCGTGAGTAACACCAACCAGCTTCAACTCTATAACCTGCTAACGATCGCTATAGTCCAATTCCAATCCCACTACATGAACGATACAATCTACCTCTGCCACACTTCCTGCGACATCATCAACGTCGGAACCCTCGAAGACTACCTGAAGGAAGTAACCACCTGGTTGAAGGAAAACCCATACGATGTCCTCACCATCATGATGGGTAACTTCGACCTCGTCTCACCCAAGAACTACAGCGCACCCATCGAAGCGTCAGGGTTGATCGACTACGTCTACACTCCTCCAAAGGCGCCTATGGGTTTGGACGACTGGCCTCCTCTCTCGGAGTTCATTCTCTCCGGGAAACGAGCCGTCGTTTTCCTAGACTACATGGCGAACCAGACGGAGGTGCCCTACGTCCTAGACGAATTCTCTCAGATGTGGGAGACACCGTTCTCGCCGACGAACCGCGACTTTCCCTGCAACGTCCAACGACCACCAGACCTCCCTCCCCAACAAGCCAAGGATCGGTTGTATATTGCGAACCACAACTTGAACACCGCGGTCGATTTGATGGGTACCAGTCTTCTCGTCCCAAACACCGTCGTCATCAACGAGACGAATGCCATTGAGGGATATGGCAGTCTAGGATGGATGGGTAAAAACTGTACAGGTATGCATTTCGTCCCACTCTACAATCCATGATAGAGAACTAACCCCACCCACAGAGGATTGGAACCGTCCACCAAACTTCCTCCTCGTCGACTTCTACAATGTCGGAAGCAGCAACGGCTCCGTCTTCGAAGTCGCAGCCAACCTCAACAACGTCACCTACAACGGGAAATGCTGTGGATCGGAATCCGCTGCCTCAACGCTCCTCTCCGGAAACTTGCTACCAGTAGCTATCGCTGCTATGGTGGCTCTCTTCATCTAAGGAAGTTCATTGTCAACAGAAACAAAACAAACATACTGAGCGGGGGCGTTTTACATAGCAATGTCGGACCGGTTTTTCTTTCACATATCTTCTGCTGTCATCATTTTTGTTATTCTTCAGCGGGTTTCACGGGAAGGGAATTATAGATTATATCCACATAGTAATTTGAGTCGAACTTCTCTATTCATTCTAGAAGTCCATACCATCGTCAATCAGTTGCTTTTTCCCTTCTGCAACCCCGGAGGTCGGTTTTCCGTCCTGCATGTACAAAGACCTAACCCTAAGCCCTAATGCATATTTCTTGATTCGGACAAGTGTATCTTCAACTTTCGACCTCGCCGACATCGAAGGATAGACAACATCGAACTACAAACAAACATTGAACTCTTTGCGCGGAGGCCAATTACTTGGAGGGAATATATAGCCTCTCGCCTAACCTCAAGCTCTACTCCCGACCCTACCTTCCACCCTCGCCCTCCCCGCGCGCGAGCTCCATCCATACAATCTCTCACCACCACCCCCCACCATCCAAAGAAAGCTCCAACACCAAGCTCCCTCTCAACCCAACCCAACCTACCTCGTCCCATCCCTCTTAACCACCCCCTCCGACTTCGCAAAAATGGTCGACATCCTCCCTCTCTCCTCCTACCCATCCTACATGTCCCTCCTCCCCTCAATCCAAACCTGCAACATCACAAACCTCCCGGAAAACTACTTTTTAAAATACTACCTCTACCACGCCCTCTGCTGGCCGCAATTGAGTTTCGTTGCTGTCGTGCGTCCAAATCCAAAGTCAACCTCAACCTCCTCATCCTCGTCGCTGCAGAAGGATCGGTATGGGAAGTATGGAGCTGGTTTAGGTGGGAATGGGGTTGGGGAACAGTATCCGAAGGTGGTGGGGTATGTGCTTGCGAAGATGGAGGAGGAGCCGACGGATGGGATTGCGCATGGGCATATTACTAGTATTAGTGTGATGAGGACGCATCGGAGGTTGGGGATTGCGGAGAAGTTGATGAGGATGAGCCGTAAGCCAACCCCAAACCCTTTTCCAATCTGAGGGTTAGAAAAAGCAGACTACTAACGTAAGAACTAGAACGAGCAATGGCCGAAGTCTTCCGCGCCTCTTTCGTCTCCCTACACGTCCGCATCTCAAACGTGGCGGGTATAAGACTCTACCGCGACACGCTGGGCTTCGAAGTCGAGAAGGTGGAAAGCAAGTACTACGCTGACGGGGAGGATGCGTACGCGATGAAGAATGATTTGAAGGGGATGTGGATTGATTATAACAATGAGGAGGATGGGGATGCGGGGAAGGGGAAGGGGGAGAAGAAAGAGACGAAAGGGGATGCGGATGCGGATGAGGATGAGGGTGAGGAGGCAGGGGAGTTGGGGAAGAAGGATGATGCGGAGGATGAGAAGAAGATTCGGGTTAAGGTTGGGAGGGGGCTTGGGGTTGGGGATTTGGTGGAGAGGAATGAGAGTGCGAGGTGAGGAGAGGTGATGGTTACCCCTTTTCAGTCAGCGTATGGAAACGAGATAGACGGCATTATAAAACGAACGAACGATGCGATTTATTAAACATATCATACCCAGGACTCCTATTACAGCGATTCCTATCAGTCAACTCTTCTCCACTTTCTCACCCATCTCAACAACCCCACTCTCCTGCCCTCCCGCTTCCATCCCTCCCCTCTCCGCCTCCTTCCCCTTCCCACCCCACCGCGCTTTAATCTCCTTCAAAACCTCATCCCTCGCCATCCCAAGCAACGTCTTCCTCTCCTTCCTCTCTTGCTTCATCCTCTCCCTTCCAGCCTCCCACTCTCTCTTCCAAGCCTTCCTCTCCTCCCTCTGCCTCTCCTTCATCATAGCCCTCTCCTCCTCTCTTTTCCCCAACTCAGTCCCCCATCTCTCCATATTCCTTCCAAACTCATCACCCCATCTCTCCATATTCCTTTCGAACTCCTCACCGCACCTCTCCATATCTCTCCCGAACCCTGTCCCCCACCTCTCCATCCCCCTCCCAAACTCCTCACCCCTACCACCACCCACACCCATCCCTCCCCATCCACCCCCTCTTCCACCCCTAGCTCCCCACACGCCCCTACCTTCCCACCCACCCCTAGCTCCCCACCCACCTCCAAATGGTCCACCTCCGAAGGGTCCACCTCCGAAAGGCCCAGCTCCAGCCCTCCTCTCCCTCCTCCTCTCCCTCTTCTCCTCCCTCCGCTTCTGCTTTGCCGCCCTCTTCCTCTCCCTATCCTCCCTCCTCCCCTGCCTCTTAATCTCTCTAAAATCCCTCTTCAACCCCCTAACCTCGGTCTTCAACGCCCTCTTATCAGCCTTACTCCTTTTCATTTTCCTTTGGCTCCCACCACCAGCACTAGCACTACCACCATCCCCCCTCCCCTTCCCCTTCTCCCTCAACTCATCAAGTTCCTTCCGGACCATAGCTAGTGTGGCTAGGCGGTCACCACTCCCGCCGTCGGTACTGCCGGTACTGCTGCTGCTATGATGACACCCTTTCTTCGACTTCCCAATCCTTTTTCTTAGGGCAATTATATCCTCAATATCTAACCCCCCTTCCTCAGAATCTGAAGAAGACAAAGAGTCCAGAGAGATAGAGTCGTCGTCGTCATCATCATCAGAGCTCTCAGACTCCTCACTCGAACTCGAACTCGAGCTCACAGAAGAAATAGACGAACTCCGCTCCCAAGTATCAATGTGATATTTGTCTTTCTCCTTCTCGTTCTTTTCATTCTTCCCGCGATTTATTACATCATTCGTTTCATCCCCCTCAGGCTCAAGGCCCGGTTTGGATTCACCCAATGCTGTAGCAGCCGCTGCGGCTACTGAGGGGGTGAATGCATCTCTAGGCCGGGGCGGGAGGTCGTGGGAGAATGTGGTGCTGTTGGTTGTTGAGGTTGTTGAGGTAGTGTCTGTTGGGGTTGGGGTGTATGGGGGAGGGGGGTCAAGGGGGGTGGGGCCCGTTGTAGTGGTTCTTAATGTCATTGTTTGAGAAGAGGTATATGGATAGATGGGGTATACGACGTATGGAGATTCAACTGTGATAAATTTGAGGGTGTAGCAAGCAATTGAATGCTCGAAGATATCAATTCTCCCTTTTCTCAAGAAGAGGGGACAGACAGACGGGATGGCTCCAGCTCTTTTATCGCCCGTCAGCCCAAGGAGGTCGTATCCCTGAATAGAACTAAACTTGCGGAGCAATCAATCGCGATTACGTCCAAACAATGCAAGCCCGCAGCATAAAGCAAGCCACACCGTTTCGGTAATATAGGTGATATCCAATAGAAGAAGCAATTGGGAGAAGTTGTTCGTGAGGAGAAACATGGAGATGCTGGAAGCGAAAAGATCAGGCAACTGCATTCTTTGCCTCAGCTCCCTGCACCTGCACTCTCAGCCCTGGGATTTGTTTCTTCGACCTTTCCGTGGAGAACTTCGTTTACTTTCAAGCATGCTCGAGAGCCGATCGATCCAGGATTGTGGCTGAGGCTGAGGCTCGTTAATTTGAAAGTAGTGTATGAAATATAAATATTCCTCCAGGAGCGCAAGTGGATATCCATCCGCCCATGCACGATGACGGTGGCTCATAAAGCTTGGTAGAAAAGCTTCTCTTCAGATATCTATCTCTCTATCAACGCCCCCTCGGGCGCCCGACCCTCACCCCCTATCTCCATCCCCTCTACACACTAAACCTCAACCCCCCATTCGCACAAACCACACTCCCCGTACACCACCCCCCATCCTTCCCACACAACATCCCCACCACCCCCGCAATCTCATCCGTAAAAGCCGGCCTCCTCCCGCCCATCTTCTCAACCACATCCCTCCTCGTCCCCTCATCCAACCTATCCGCCTTGGTCCCCCCTTCAAACCCCTTCTCAACAACAATCTTGCTCAACGGCGTATTATCCTGCCACCCCTGCATATCCTTCCAGAACTGCTCGCCCGCAGCCCAGTACATGTCGCCCACCACTGGACCGGGGTTAATCGCGTTGACGGTCGCGCGGTCGGCGAGTTCGCGCGCCCAGGTGCGCGTCATGGCTTCGAGGGCGGCTTTGGTGCCGCCGTAGATGGATTGGGTTTTGAAGCCTAGGCTTGCGGAGACGGAGGAGAGGTTTACGATTCGGCCGGAACGGTCGCGAGGGAGGTACGGGTGGACGGCTTGCGTGAGGAGTAGAGGGGCGAGAACGTTGATTGTGTTTTGGCGGTGGAAGAGGGCGGGTGTTATTGCCCCCTCGGGGTCGTTGAGGAGGGCGTGTTCCGCGATGCCGGCGTTGTTGATCAGTATATCGATCGTAAACTCTCCTGTGAGTGCGCTCTTGGGGAAATTCTCCTTTGTGAAGGTGAGGATCTTTTCGACGGAGGCGGTGGCGTCTTCGAGGTCGGCTTGCACGCTTAGGCAGCGGATGGAGTGCTTTTCGGAGAGGGATTTGCAGAGGTCATTGGTACGGGAGGTTGAGGAGGGGGAGGTGTAGTTTAGGACTAGGGAGCAGCCTTTTGAGGCGAGGTTTTCCGCGATGGCGGCGCCGATGCCTGTCACGGTAGGTCAGTTCCGAGTCTCTTGAGTCTTTTGCTTCTTTATCGTTGTGTTGGTAGCGAGTATCTTACCCCTTGACCCTCCTGTGATGATAGCCAACCTTCCCTCCAACCCTCTAGGGACGAGAGGTGGTTGTTGTGCAGACATATTGACGAATATACCGGTGAATTAGCAAGCAAATAAGTAATTCCTCAAATATAGAAGTAGTAGTATGCGCTATAGTATATCAAAAAGTTCTATAGTTTTGTGGTTCTTCTCATTGCTCCCCCTTCCCTTCAATCTTTATTTATATACTCCCATCACCCCTCCCCCGCTCCTTGTAGATCTCCACCATAAAGCTTGGGTAAAGTACTTAGCTCCAAACATCCCACTTGACCACGAGGACAGAAATTATTTTATATGGAGTCCCTGGATCGAATTACTCCGTTCACCGAGATTGATAGTAGGTTAACAGCTACTTGCCAGCTCCACCGCTGGATAATAAGCAAACTGCCCACCGAGGCTGCGTAAAGAATTAGGGCACGGAGAAAAGCTTATGTATACATGCCTCGAGACGAGGCTTCTCCGTCCAATTTTCTTCAAATCTCTCCTTTTCTTTCTCACAACGACGATTATTAAATATTCAAAACGCATGGTATATTTTTTGCAGAGCCTTCTGAAAACGCCTTGCACGCAATGCTCCCTTCCCAAGAAAAGTATATATGGGATATATACAAACCCAATCCAACCAGCAACAGACAGACAGAATACATAGATAGAACGCAACCAAGATCATAATCAATCAATCAATCCCACGCATCTCCCCACCCATCATCTTCATCCTCATCCTTAGGTTTCGTATCAATCGTCTTCGCCGGCGTTTTCGCTTTCGAAGTCGTCGCCACACTCGAGGATCGCAGGTTAGACTTCGGTCTTGGCGGATTCTTTGGAGCGGGAGAAGTAGACTTCCCGAGGCCCTTGGGGAGAGGTTTCTTGGGCTTTATCTTTGCTTTTGATTGTGCTTCTAGCCAGCCTGCAAAGTCGGGTTCGCCTCCGTCGTCGTAGGGGATGGCGGGTGTTGAGACGGTTGTGGCGGGGGCTGTGTTGAAGCCTCCGTTGCTGTTGTTATTGTTATTAGTGGTGGAGTTGGGGGTAGCGTCGAAGAAAGTGTCATCGTCGTCGTCCATTGTTCCCCATGCTTCGAGGACGTCATCTGCTTCTGCCTCTGCTTCTATCGATGGTTGTTCGGATGACGGTCTCCCGGATCCTGGAGTGAGGGTACCTGGCTGTAGTGTTTCCGTGGGTACCTTAGGAGCGGATTGCGATGTTCTATTTTGAAGAGGCACTGAAGATGGGCGCAACGTATCACCTCCCGCCGCTGCTTGACTACCATTAGCCGTAGGCTGAATCTCACCCTTGGCAGCCGCAGCTTTGTTGGTGAAGGAGGATATGGCCCATCCAGCCCATGACGTATCGTTAGAGGTGCCAATCCGAGCGGGAGCATCTTTAGCCGCCGCAGCGTTGGGTGGAGGAAGTGCAGTCTCTGCCATGGTGCTACTGTGTTTCTGGATTCGCTGAAGATACAGATCCAATGTTTTCGTTGCTTGATCTCGAATAAGCCTGTCTTTAGTTAGCATCGTACATAATCCAAAGATAACTACGACGAAACCTACTTCTCATTATCAATCAAAGCAGGACATATCGCAGGTAAAATTCTACAAGCGCAATCCTCTTCACTAAATATCTCCAGCGTAGCTCCAAGCGCCAAGAGGGAGGCATTTCGAGCATGCACGAATGGATCCCTTAAGGATCGACAGAACGCAGCGATAAGAATTTTCGATCTCGTCTATACATTACACTGTTAGCAATGTCAATAATTGCTACTAAGCCATATACATACCGATGCGCTCAAGTTCTTCGCAATTTTCCCAAGACAAATAGTGGTGTTGGTTCGAATACCGGGCTGCTCGTCATTTGCAGTCTTCGCAAGATATCTGAGGAGCTCACCGTTGGTAGTCCTGTCGGAGAGCTTGGGGACGACCGTAAGAACAGCCTTCACAGTCTGCTCTCGCACCACAGGCGCGACATCGGTGAAACCGGTAAGCTGGAGATAGTTAGTCAATCATCCAGACCCAGCCACGGGGGAACTTACCATCTGTGGGAAAATCTTATTGTTGACAATCTTCTGCGGAAGATTATCGATCATCAACGGCAAGTTATCCAATAAAGATACCCTCAGTGCTCGGTCCGGGTTACCAAACAGCCTCACGATCACAGGAGTCAATTTAGTCGAGAATTCTTCCTCGGTAAGCTTCGTGCCGATTTTCATAATTGCACCAAACACCTTGGGTCCACCGCCACCGAACTCGACCGACTTGAGTAACTCGGGGAGGACTTTCATTTTAAAGAATTCTTCGGGGAAATCGTCGGAGAGATTATCCAACTCGCTGCGACTACCGTTAGCCATGACAATCAACCATCGCCTGGGTAGAAAAGTTTGACATACCTAACAAACGCATCCCGCTCGGCCTCATTCTTCAACCCCAAACTCTCAATATCCTGAGTCAACCGAATTAACGGCGTTTCAAAGAACCCTCCGCTCTTCCTCCCCTGATCAAGAAAATGACCCGTACTAAGCCTCAACTTCGGATTAGGATTCGTCAACCTCTGATAGCTCTGAAGCATGCTTGGAGGCACATTAGTAGTCAGCCCAGCCTGATCGGCTCTATAGCTCCCGTTGAAAACCTCAAATATTAAATTTCCAAAATTGAACGCGTCCACTGCGGATAGTGGGTTTCGCTTGATCGTATCCCAGCCGCTTTTTGATACTTCTGGGGGTGAATATCGGGCTGAGTCTGGGACTAGACTTCCGTATGTCTAATAGAACGTTAGCTTAGTCCTAACCACTACTACATCCGGATGCATGGCAACGAACGTATATGATAGCATCATCTTCCTTCATAGAGCTCAAGACATCGAACCCTCCCAGCTTCCACTCCCCGCTCTCGCTCGTATATATCGATCCCACGCGCACCGCGCCATGAACGGACGAGGCATCCTCGTTAATAAATTTGAGCGTTGACTAAGCCCCCAATTAGCATACGCTCCCCAATATCTTCGAAGAACCACCCCCTCGACTTACCGCGACAGTATATAAACCCCACTTAGCAGTCTCCTCGCTCAAACTCTTCCGCTTAACAGGCCAGGTAAGGGGTGCGACCCTTTCGGTAACGATGTAGATATTGGTGTCTGTCTACGTCCCCGTCAGCCTATCCGTCCATACTAGCATCTACCCTCCCCGAATCCCATCCAACAAACCCACCTCAATTGTATCCAGCACCTTCATAACCCCTGGGTGTCTGAGAGTTCGTAGTTTGCGCATGGCATTCTTAGCGAGGGGAAGGCGGGATTTATTCGCATTAATGTCGAATGTGAAAATACTGCAGGGCGAGTTATCTTCCTATGAGCAGAACCCGTTAGCTATATTTTATGTTAAGAATTGCGGGAGGCACCCACCCTTTTCGTTCCATTGTGAAGTGTCCAGATCGACTCGCCCTCATCCACACGGTCTCCAAATGAATAAGGGAACGAACTGCCTTTGGCGATAGCTGAGGCGACAGCAGATTTTAAGAAATCCATGGTCTAAGTCGTATAATTAAAGAGTACGGAGGAAGGGAGGCAGGTCTAAAGTGCAAGGTGTATACTCCTGAGTGCGGCGCATGTGAGTATGTACAGCCGTTCTTTCGTGATATCGTTCGTAACACTGTCGTAACGAGCGGAGTTTATGCGGGAAAGAGAGAGAAGAACAGCCACCAGGCCTCTGAATCACTCTCACCACCAACTCTCGAGGTAACAGGAATATCAGCGAGCAAAGAAAAGTACAAGTAAGAAATGAAAGAAAGAGTCTCCTTTCTCTTCTGTCTTCTTTGATAAGTCCATGTCACGGGATCAACGGTGGGCCGACCTGATAAGGCTTAGCGTCGATCTGTCACCTCTTTCTTCTTTCTTCCTTCGGCTGCATATCAAAACATCTCCAACATCTCCAACTACAACTACAACTACAACAACTACAACAACACGTTCGACTACAACCAACAACCAGAGAAGAAGCTTAAGAGCTCATCTAATGCAATGATGGCTTCTTTGCCTGCTTCAACTATCTCTTTGAACATGGATTTACCCTGACACTCGACAGCTCGAACCAACTAACCACACCCAACCTCTTAACACAAGCAGGCACGCGAACCCAACCCCCAGCTCTCAACACCACAATATCCAGCAAAACCATGCATAGTAAGTCCCCAATCTCATTCTCCCTTCCTTCCTCCCTACCAATCTCCAATGATGCCACCCTGGTAAAAGGTCAGACGCCCCTCGCGGGCCCGCAAAGAAACCTCCTCAAAGCTCTCACCCCTCTCCCCTCCCCATACAGCACACAAACCCATCCCATCCATGATCACCACCCAATATCCCACCTCCCCGCATCCAAAACCAAGCAAGCAAGCACCACACCATACCCACCAAACCCACAACTCAGCAAGAACGAAGTCTCGAGCATACCCATCTCTTTACTTCGTGGATATGAGTTTACGTTTAACTACGTACCTAGTACGTTTGTTTGAACCGTGAATATCAAACCCCCTTCCCTTCCCGCCACTTTACTGGGGCTCCTCCTCTTCTCCCCTCTACCTCCAAGAAGTCCGAGCGAGCCAATGGCAGTGGCGCACATTTATTCCCCTTTCCACCGACCGCCTGCATTTCGAAGGTTTCTTCCAGACTGTTCTTTCCCTTCGCTAAATGCACGGGCCCACTTTCACTCCCTATCCATCTATCTGCATTCGAAGGTTTTCTGTTCTTTTCTTCGCCGAATGCAGAAATGGAAATGGGAACGCTTTTTGGTGGTGGGGAGTGTTTTGTGGAAATTGTGTTGGTGTGAGATGAGATGGTGTATGTACGTCTGCTTGGGGGGAATGGGGGATTGTGGAGCTTTTGAGAGATGGTTTCTTCACCTTGAATGATGACCATTATAGAAACTGAAAAGACCTGAGGAGATACCCTATGCACCGTTTTTTTCGTCTTGGCTATGCGTGTTTACTATGAGGATGGATCTTGCTAACGAGACGATTTTTTTATAGGGATATCCACGAGGATCATCGGGGTGTGATGTGAAGGGGAGGGCTACGAGGTTAGGCGACGGGGAAATGCTTGAGGGACTGGCTACGATCTGGCAGCAAGGGTAATGGAGAGGATACGACATGTAAATAAATGCTCACTTTCAATTGACTACCATAGCCCAGTGCTCACTAGAGCCTAGCTAGCTAGCTAGCAATCAACTAAAGTCGAAAAGCGAGAAACAAAAAAGACCAAATCCCACCACACAGCTCACTCATCCTTCCACTTCCACTTCATCCACCATCCCATAACAGTCATCCCATTCCCTCCATCACTTTCCCTTATCCCTCCCTCGCAAGCCTTTCTTTCCCTTCCACGTCCGTCCCCAGCACGATCAATCTACCGATATCCCTCATCCGTCCACAATCACCAGGATCCTCCGCAAGTCGTCGACATCAACTCAACCGTATCACTCAAGGGGAAGAACAAAAAAAGGGGAAAGAAAAAGGGGATAGAAAGAAAAATAATACGCAGCAAAGAAGATGAAAAAAAGGTAGATAGAATAGAAGAAGAAGAAAAAAGTAAAGAAACCCTCCGACTACATAGCTAAGCAATAAGTTAAGGCAATTTGAGCACCCCGTTCCCATCCATCCACCCATCCATCCTCCCAAACTATCTTTTCCCTTCAACCAGCAAATGACCTACGTAGGTCACTATACCAGAACGAATAGATCTTCTACCTCCAGCTGCAAGATGTCCAGTTGCAAAACTGACCAGAAGGAAGACAGCTGGGGTAGCCGAGCAAAGAAGGTAATGAGGCGAAGCCCATTCAAATCTTAGCATGCCCTCTTCGCACACAATGTAAGCCGTAAAAAGAGAGCCCACTTTTCTCCCACCCCTCCCATTTCCAATCACTCCGTAATTTCACAATATCAAAAGAGAAGTGGCTCACTTCTGCAAGCACCTAGCCAAGTTCCAATAGCCGGAATATGTGATGCTTTCTTTCTGACCTGCGATCGCGGTCACTTGAGGGTTCGCGATTTAGTCTGCGTACGGAAAGATAGGTTAGTGATGAGGATTCACTTTCACTAAGAGGCAGGGCAGAACTCACTGATAACTCTGTCGATATATTCCTACGAAACATTCGATAATAAAATCGAACACATATCAAGGTAAAGACAAACGGTAATAAAAAAGGCGCGGAAGAAAGAAGAAGCAAGCTTGAATAGGCTATAGGAACTTTTCCCAAAGCTAAATAATGCACAACGGGAACGGGCTGGGGTGATGAGAGAACTGGCAGGCGGGCCTTGGATCTAGACACTGTACGCCTCGTCGGGAAATGCGTGGGCTTTACGCAGGGAAGACTTGTCTGGCTGAGCACAATCATTTCGCCTCGTCAGTGGATTCCGGAGGGTGCGCTGGTGCAACAGCTGGGGGTTGCGGTGGCATGTGAGGCGGTGGCATTTGCGGCATCTGATTGTAATTATTGCTTGCTGCGCGATGCTGGTGAGGAGGGTAATGGTGTGATTGATGCGGGCTCGAAGAAAAGTGAGGTGGTTGAGGCGGATATCCTCCACGCACTAGTGTACATTATTGTCAGCAGGGTAATCAAACAAACATGCCATGGGGTATTACTTACTGTGATTTGGCTGCTGTTGGCCATAGCCAGCCTGGCCTGGGGGGTTCATAAACATCACCGGTTGTGGAGGTTGACCCTGTTGCGAGCCTTGATGCATCATCATCGGTGCGCCGCGGCTAGGACTTGGATATCCACTGTGGGGTTGCGGTGGTGGTCCGGTATGTTGAGGATACGCATGGCCCGGGTTTGGAGAATACATTTGCATCTGAGGATTGTACGGCGCAGCCATACCCTGAGGCACTCCCATATATGGACCACTGGACGGGTTTTGAACCATCATTGGAGCACCCATTCCGTTTTGTGGGTTAACAAATTGTGGACCCCCGGGGTAGTGTCTTCCATGGTTCGGCTGTGGCCCACCTTGTCCAGCGAAGAATTGTGGCATTGGTTGCCCTCCGTAAGCAAGTTGAGCATGGTGCCCCATTGGAGATGGGTATGCGACGTGGCTTTGTTGAAGGCGTGGAGACGGGAAGACCTGGGACGAAGACGCAGACATCTGCATGCGATGATGATGATCTTCAAAATGAGGAGGGCCAGATCCATGATGTTGTTGTGATTGTTGTGGTGGGTGTAGATGCTGCGGTCCGTGAGGTGGGCCTGATGTAGGTGGCATGTTCTGGCCTTGCTGGAGATGGAATGGGAGTTGATGTTGGTGTGGAATCGGGGGGTTGGAAGCTGAGCGGTTCTGAGATGAGATGGGGGGAGGAGCAACTGAGTTCTTGAACATGTCCGAGTACTTCTTATTCTCGTTTGCTGCAGGCACGTCCCAAGTAGGAGGTGTCTTATATGCGGGTGGAATACCATCGTTGAAAGAGTAATCTTTTTCAGTCTGCTCCTTGGCTTCCTTCTTCATGCGCTTAATCGGGCTGAAGTTGTTTTCAATCGAAGGCCTCTCAGACGCAGGCAGGGGCTTCTTGGCGCCGAAGAACACAGACGGACTTGGAGCACGAGAAACTGAGCGAGTTCTCGCCGCAGACTTTGGACTTCCCGACATCACAGATGCGCCGCCTGGGGTGAAGGTACTGGCAGCTGGGTTCGGCTTGAATTCAAGTGCCTTGACGTTGAATTTCGTGGAGACCGCAGAGGTTGGTGTCTGTGTGGCGCCCTTCTGGGGGCTTCCGTGATCACCAGCCGGACCAGTTGGTGGGATACGGTTATCTGGGATCGGCAATGGCGCAGGGGCAGGTCCAGCACCACCCTTTCGCTCCTGCTGAATACCCGCAAGACGATGACTGAGCATGCCAGGACCAGCACGTGCGGGATGAATCGTCTGAGGTTGTCCCCGGCCACCGTGGTTAAAGTGAGATCCGGGAGCAGAAGGATATCCAGGGCGTCCACGGTTAAAACTCTGGCGATCCGAGGGGCCAGGCATAGGCGCATTGCTGACGGTATCATATCGTCCGGCACCTGGGCCACGAGCGGGAGGTTTCTGCTCAGCAGATGATGGAGGGCCAGCACTTGAAGAGGGGGCGGAAACCCGCTTCTCCTCATGCTGTCGCTGGGCCTTTTCGATGATTTGCTCCTGCTTGGATGGGTCCTTCGCCAAGATAGGGACTAGATCTTTTGGAACCGGGGTGCCTAACTTGAAATTCTTGGAGAATTTCATAAGCTCATTGAGCTTGATTGTCCTATCTTGTGTTGCTTGATGACGGCGGCGTTCTTGATATTTTAGTTTCTCATTGTTAGCAAATTGCCGGAAATGGTCCAGCACCTCCGTCTCCACGTTGGCAGATGCGTTCTCAACATTGCCTGTACGTTTCGGAGAAACGGTCGTGGTTAACGAAGGTTTACCGGGGGTGAGCTTTTGCTCTGAATCAACAACGGGCTTACCGGTCGGCGCTGCCTTTGTTGTCTGCGCTTGCTTTTCTTGTGAGTCTGTGCTTTGCGAAGGGACCACATTAATCTTTGGTTGAGACGCCTTCGCCGAAGCGTCAGGACGCGCGATCTGGGCTGAAATGATTGCGGGATCCACAGGAGCACCGGGAACAGTTGGTTGACCAGTTGGGGCCCTTCTAGCTGGGGGAGTGTACTTGTTGGGTTGGCCGGACTGTAGGGGAGGGAATTGGGCCTCATCACGGCGGACACCACTGTATTTCTCCTCCTCGTCTTGTCCCGCGTCGGTCTCGCAAACATGGCCACGTTCCTCTTTCAAGTGAACGTTATCAGTCTCGCTTGACTCGATCTCCCGAGCAATTCGGGCAGCCTCAGCTTCCTTCCGTTTATATGAGGGGTCGTTGCGGTCGATGCGAGTTGTGTACAAGTTCTCATCGTAGCTACTAGTAGCTCCAAAAAGCCTAGCATTGGTTTCGAATTGATCCCACGTGCCCGTTCCTGCGCTCTCAAGAGAAAGATCGACATCGGTGTCTGCGCTAGGCTCCCAGCGCTGGAGGTTCCGCTCGCGAGTTGCGTGGCGGCCAGAGATATCCGCATCGGTTCTGAAACCGTTCGAAGCCCCTGAGAACGTTAGGTGATGTAGTTCATGGCATGCATAGCGATGAGCTTACCACTATGTTCCTTGGCAACTACTTCAGAAGTCGAGACATTTGCAACAGAAACGTCGACAATATCCTTCGCATCAAATACCATGCTGTGGTCTGGAGCCGAACCGAGATAGATCTCATTCGCTCCGTTCGCACGACCCTGATCTGCGGAAACTTTCTGTGTCATTTTCATCATAAACGATGATTCGCTTGGCTCGAGCACCGAGCCTGAGAATATCCCAGTAAAACTTTCACCATTCTTAGTGGTGATGGTGGCAGATAGACCCTGTTACTAGTCAGCTCACCGTCGCGGAAGCACAAAATTCCCACAACGTACAATAAAGCTGGTCAAAAGGAAGAGGAGACGATCATGCGCATGCTGATCCGGGGTATTCGTTTCTTTGGATGCCATTGCCTTCGATGCAGGTGTAGATTTCTGCTGTTGCTGATTGCCGCCGTTCTGCTGTGAGTAGGAAGGTTTTTGGGTTATGGGATTGGTGCCCTGGGTCCAGGCCTTCTGAGGGTTGTTACGTCTATGGAATCAAGGGTCACCGTTAGCAAGCTGTAACTAGAAATAGTCATGGGAGATTTTCTTGCAATGGGGATTGAGCGTGCGACAATTGGTGATTGGGAACCAATGGAACCAGAAACAAGTCTGCAGCAATGCCATTGGACAAGGTGTGAAATCATTGAGCTCGCTCTCCCACAAAAAATCGCTGGTCTCAATCACAAGAGCTCTTCCACCCAATGTTTGGATTTCCAGAAGCTCCCGACCGACCAACGCAGCTTGTAGAGCAGAGGGAAACAAGGCAACAGAATTTGTTTGATCATACCTTTGTCCACCATCCGCTGGTCCACCGGAAGGCCTCCTGCCCCCGTCCGCTGTTTTCAAGCTAGGGTTCGTCCGGAAGGAGGGTCTCGCACCGGAATTCTGGGTTGGTGGATTGGAGGAATTCCCAGACGACCCGTTTGCCGCAGGGGTAGAATTAACCGCAGTGGAAGTCATAACTAGTGCGGAAGGTCGAAGTAGTCGTAGTTTGTGGGAGAATCCGACTTCTGGTTCGAAGATAGGTAGGTACTAAGCCCGTCCGGTTGCCGTCAAGGCACGAAGCCACACGGGCGTACCGAAAGGACGCTGGAAGCAACCCACGAAGATTCAAGAGAGAAGGCGGGTCTGTTTCTGGAGCGGATTGGAAACGTGGACTGAGATAAAGCTAATGAAGGCGACAAAGAGATTAAGAGAGAAAGGAGAGAAGATGGGATTGAGAGGAGAGTTGAAAGAGTATAAGGAGTACACAGAGAGAGAGAGACTAGAAGTGGTGTGTCTTTCTCTTCTTTCTTTCTTTCCTTGTCGGAGGAAGGAGACGAGGTTCAAGAAGGGAAGAAAGTTGGGGTTGAAGATGTTGGGTGTGTTTTTTTTTTGGGAAGAAGGAGAAAGAGAGAGGACACGCGCTAGTGCTGGAAGGGGAAAGGTATATGACACTAGTATGGTAGTGGTACGGTATGGTACGGATAGATGTCAGTGTAGATTACCACAACTTGGTGATGAACCACATCAACCACACTGTACTAGTACTGTCAGCGTAATGATATAACCCAGAATCTTGTAAGTTGACGAAACATGAACCGCCGAGCCGCTTCCGGGGAAAGATCTGGACGCGCCAGGGAGAAAGACACTGATATCAACGACGATGAGGAGAGGGGGGAAGAGGAAGAAAAGAGGAAGAAGGAAAATAGAGATAGAGAAGAAGAAGTATATGGTAGAGAGTGAAGATATTCACAGATTTTTCGCAAAAGGTAGATCGATTGAACTATTCACTGAAGCAAGCGTCATCACACACAAGTCACGCTGGAATTCACAGAAGTAAAGCTTGGAACTGTTTGTGTCCAGGCCGGAACTGCTCATTCTCTGTTTCAATGAGATCTCGGTGCTTCGAAGATGCCGCTCACACGGTGTCGCAAAATACGGTGGTTTTCCACGGGAAAAGTCGACATGAATTGAAGACTTCCCCTTCAGCGATGCTCACATTCACTAAATATCTTTGACACAGCGTCAACTTAGGACACAGGCTTAGTCGATATCTCACTGACGTAAAGAGGCAAGGCTGGACATAGCGCCCAAAAGATAGGGCATTTATTTTTACTGGTGGAGGCGAGGCGGCAGAGGACGCAGCGCAGATATGCCATACCAACATCAGAAGGCTACATTCTGCTGCAGCTTCATATTATATTTCTATGCCTTATATATATATTCTGGCATCTGGTGTGCGCCTACCAATTTCTGGCAGTCATGATTGAGTGCGCAACCACTCTATCTGGATCAATGGCTTCCCGAAGCTTGACTGGATGAATTGAGTGCTGTCAACCATGGTTCTTGCCTCGTCTTCTCTCCACATCCAGAGCTCGACAAGACCGACGCCCGCGAAGAGACACTCTCACACATGACTAATCGCGAACACAAAAGACTCGACGGACAAAAGGACCTTTCGGGGAGATGTTACACCTGAGCCATCTTCGAGTCCATGTCGCTGAACGGGTGACGAGAGCGCAGAGACTGAGCCGCATCCAAGAATCCGCTCGACTTCGTCCGTGTCCAGTGTCCACGACCTCTTGCCTTTTCAACATCTGCAAGACGATCTCACCACGCCGCAGGCTAGTCTTTTTAACTTCGTCTCCCGACCAACTCGGTTGCACTAATTAAGTGCGATGGGGCTATCCTCAACCTAAAATTCTAAATATGAAACAACCGCTCGCCCCTGAAGAAATCGAGGGAAGTGGAAGTGCTTGCGAGGAAATCTCGTCTGGCATGCTTCGCTGCATCTCCTCTCCCGCCGCCACACTCTCACCCAGAGCTGAGGAATGCTTCCTGTCCTCTTTCTAATTTCAGCTTTCCTCCGATAAGCTGACTCGATCACCTTTTTTCGCCATCGACGTCTGGTTCATGGGATTGGGTGTCGTGTCGTCTTGTGCGACCCTCCGAACTTCCGTTCCCGAATAATAATAGCATTACCAAGCCTCCTCACGATAGCCGCCCTTTGTCACTATCGTGGCTTGACGTATGAAGGCGGTGGAATGGTCTTTAATATAGAACTCGTGCCCTATGACCTGAGTAGATGTTGTAACAATAGATTTGATATCAATAAGTTAGCATACGTATATGACTCTGCTAGGCAGTATAATTGTAGAACAACCTCCCTTAAACCCATTCCTTCATAGAATCCTCTTCATGCTCGCTGTCTCTGTTGGAGAGTCTTCCATCATCACGTGAGGAATATTCTCTGCGTGGAGAAACCGATAGTGCACGTGATGGTTCTATCCCCGACCGTAGTCTTCTTTCAAAGATGCACTTTCATTCTCGCAAGACCGTGAACTTCGCTACTCTCCCGTCAAGTTGGAGTCCTCAGAACCAGAATATCAAGCTTGACAGATCATCCGCAATCATGCAGGCATCTCCTGGGTATCCGCGCCCTGCACAGCGACGCTCTCCTGGCACAGACTCTGGTCCTCCACCTTCATCGCTGCCGATGCCTGGTGGTGATGGGATGGCGACGGGCTCAACCGCTTCTGGGCCGAGGAGCTCGTCTGGGTCGGGGAGGTCGCAAGCGTCAAGAGCTCCATCGGTAAGCTTCCCTGTTTCTCCTGTCTGTTTGTCCTTCGGGAGTATACAGAAACGAGACTTTGATCTCATATCCTGCATACAGCCAGACTCCATGCTAACAGACATCAAACCCCTATAGCAACCAGATAAACAACTTTCACAGATCGAAAAAAGCGTCACACACCTGTTAGTAGCGACAAAACAACTGCTGGAGATGTTAACGCAGTGGTCCCGCAAGACCGCCTCCGAGGGTGAAGTTTCCGATATTTATGTGCGACTTGGTTATGAGTTCAATTTGGCTTGCCGAGCTTTTGGTGCGATTGGTGTCGACACCTCAGATCTCGGGCCAGTGCCAGACCTCCTCCGTTCCATTCTCGAGGACACTCTCAGCCAGGACGCTTCTCCTCAAAGCCTCGATCGCTTCCTCCCCCGAATTCGCGATATCATTATAAATCTACTGCATGGCCTGAAGAAGAAGCAGGCGAAACTACGGTCACGACAAACGAGGGACGGGAAAACGGTGCAAGGAAGGCATCCCAGTTCTGGTAGTACAGGAGCGACTGAGACGGGCCTGACACAAATGTTGGATGAAACTCCTGCGACTGGGTCGCAATCTTCGCCAAAGCGACCACCCGGACGCCGTTATGGTAGTAATACCTCTGTTGGTGACGATCAAGCCCCTGCGAATCCCCCGATGAGCCCGCAAGGTGGAAGCTTTTCTGAAAGAGAAGCGTCGAAACGAGAAGCGCAAAGAGCAATTAACGCTTCTGGCTCGTCTTCGTCTCTATCAAGTGCTACGATGCAGAATATCCCTGTCCTAACTCCCTATGGGGAGAATAATCAATCGAGCCCACCTCGCACCACCTCTCCTCCCAACCAACCCACTCCATCGCAATATCCACGCCCTCCACCAACACCCAAAACAAACGACGCACTAGGAGCCTTGCAAAGAAGCGGAGACCTAGAAAGGCGAGCATCCCGAAGATTCTCCGCATACCAAATCCAGAAACATCTAGGCGCATCCCCAAACGGTGTCCCCGTTATCCCGCCATCTCAAAACTCGCCAATACCCAACCGAGGAGGCGATGTGAGGGAATCGATGAACGCTGTCCGACTCCGTGGCTCCTACCAGCAACACAACCGCCAGAGATCCAATAACCGTATTGACCCTTCCCCGAGTCGAAGTGTTCACGCTCCACAGAGCATCGCGGAAGAAAATAATGAGATAAATGGACGGTCTCAGATCGAAAAGTCGTCATTCGATCATTCAGATAATGAGAGCCCTATCGCGAAAACGCCAGCCGACAAACTGCGCCAGTCGGATGAACCCGAGGGCAGGGATATGCCAGTCGTTGGAGCTCTACCCGGACTCCCTCCTATCGAGAATAGCGGCTCGCTTTCCGAGTCATTTAAAAGTGATGTCGGTAAGCAGGCTCTCGCTTCGGAGGCTACTTTGGTCCCTCAACACCAAGAGGAGAATAATCAGACATCTGCCGAACTGTCTACTCCACCCCAATCTCAGCAGTTTACTCCTGAGCAGTCTCCACCCCCAGGGAAAGAGCTTACTCTCTTCCTACAATACAAGAGCAAGATCAAGAAATACGTGCTTCCCGAGGGGTATGCAGATCTAACGATAGGGAGGCTTCAACTTGCCTTTATTGAGAAATTTGCGTGGAATACGCATAGCAACGGGGCGGATCTTCCAGAGATCTACGTTCAGGATCCTGTCTCAGGTGTCCGGCATGAACTTGAGGATCTGAATGACGTCAAAGATCGCTCAGTGCTTGTGCTGAATGTTGAAGCCCTTGATGAGGTTAAGAAACATCTGGATGAGGGTCTTGGTGGTATTCGTCGCATGATTGAAGGAGTACGTACCGTGGTAAATGACCAAGAGGCAGCTATCCAGCGTGTCTCAGACCGTCAGCTCGAAGCTGCTAAAGACATGGCTCTTCTCGCTGCCGCTCCGTCGAAGTCTGCCTCTGCTGCATCTCTACCATCGAAGGCTGCCAGACCACTTGCCTCGGGATCAGCTGCAAGCAGTAGCGACCAGCTCTTCGAGCTGCAGAACCTTCGTCGTGATCTTGCGGTTCTGCGCCAGACCTATTCCAACTTTACATCGGATATTACGACTTCGATGAACACCATCCGCACCAAAGCAGGCTCTGTCAAGACCGCTGCAGTCGAAGTATCCGTCCCCTCTTACGAGGGTGATGCAGGACGAGCACGCGTCAAATCCGGGAGGGACGAGCTCTCCGACGAATCAGAGAGATTAGTCGCCCGTGTCGACGACCTCCAGGACCTCATCGAAGACCTCCGCAAGGACGTAGTCACCCGTGGCGTCAGGCCACTACCCAGACAATTAGAAAGCGTCGGCAAGGACATCAGCAACGTGACGAAAGAAGTCAAGAAGATGCAGGAATTCCTGAAGAAAGAGAAGCCGATTTGGACGAAGATCTGGGAAGCGGAGTTACAGCGTGTCTGTGAGGAACGTGATCAACTTACCATGCAGGAAGATCTGGCGTGTGATCTTGAGGATGATTTGGAGAAGGCTGCGCAGACTTTTGCGTTGGTAGAGCAGGCGATGAAGCAGCAGAATCAGAATGCTCAGCAGCCTGGAGTTGGAGGTGTGCGTAACGCATCGCGCAATATTGTTGTCGAGCCCATGTTGGATCCGATTAAGGCGAAAGATGGTGTCCTAGGCGAAGTCCGAGCTCTCCAGCCAAACCATGAAAACCGTCTTGAAGCAATTGAACGTGCGGAGAAGACTCGCCAGAAAGAGCTAGAGACACGCCGTATCGGCGCGTTCCAGAAAGAGCTTGGTAACTTCGTCGAAGAGGGGAAGTTGAAGAAGAGCGGTGGTGTCGAAGAGGCCGAGAGGTTGAGGAAGACGAAAGATGAGCGAAACCGAAGGGATGCGTGGGAGCATCAGCAAGCCAGAGCCGCAGAAATGGAGAGACTGGAGCAAGAAGCCGAGGAAGCAGAAGCTGCAGAACTCGCCGCTGCTGCTGCCGCCGCCGCCGGTTCCGATGAAGACACACCCGCCGACGATCCAAACGGCCTCAACGGCTCCCCCGCCCCAGAGAATGAAGAGAAACCACAAGAAGAATCCCCACAGACACCTGGTATGTAGTAGTTTTCATTACAAGAAAAGAACAAAAAGCAAGCGACGGCATGACTAGACCAGTAAAAACATCAAACCAGCAGTATTCTGACGCTGGGTTTCATCCAGTCTCTCCACGAAAACGTGGATCATGGCTTCCGGCTATCTTCTCGGGGTCGCCTTCCTCCTAATCAACCAACTCTCTACACCACACCTACTGCGTTATGACACGATGCTCCGTTCCCAATGGTGACGAAATGCCTGCCTCCGATTGTCGAGACGAGATTCCGTCGAGGCGAGTTTTTATTATTATTCGTTTTGTTTAATGTTCATTTTTCATATTTCCCTTCCCTTTTTTTAATTCATCATGTATCAACTGTCCCTAGTTCTATCTGGGGACGGTATTTCTGTTGTTCTCCTTTCCAAAGCTTCTATTAATCTTCTTTCCGATTTTGTTTTGTTTTGCATGTGGGTATGGACAGTACAGGACAGGGCAGGACAGCAAGCGTCGGCGTCGGGTTTCCAGTATCTTTCTCATAAAGGGCGATTATCATTTCTTTCCTCTCATCAATTTTACTCATTCATGCGATCGCGACCCTTCCCCCTATTTCTACCTATCCAGCTTTACTTCTTCTTCTTCATTACTTCTTATCCCCCCATTTCTCTTCATTTCTCTCTCCCTGTTTCCAAGCTGTTTATGGATAATCATTTTATAACGTATACCCCCCTGTTATTCATTCCTCCTTGATATCGCCGTCTTCTTCAGCACCATTATTAGCTTAGATCGTTTCCTCCATCTTACCCTTTCAGGAGCTTTTTGCACGGATTGGGGAGAGATTAATATCAGGCTCTTTCATTCTTGCAGTTAGATGTTTACTTAGAGAGTAGTTTTTGAGTTGAAATATTTATCCTCCTAACATCTTCCCAATATATGCGTCCTGGTCGTCGCCATCTAGAAAAGTGCTGGCGGAGCTCTTGAACTACATCGGAGATAAGTTTAAACCCGTAGTTTATCATGCTCTCTCATTGGTTGAATGCACGGCTCCCAGCCATCTTCAGCTGCAGCTCTAAATACTTTGCTCGAGAGAGAGACCCAATTCTCTGCTTTCTTTACTTCTCTTTGGTATATATTTTGGAAATATGCATGAGATACGAAGATAGACCTTGCAAAGAAGAATTATCAAGATCCAGGATCCTCCCAGAACCCAATTCACACACAGAATCTCAAACAAGCAAGCTTCCACTTCCCGCATCCAACCCGTGGATCAACACTTCGAACCTACCTTAAACCAAACCTCCAACCCCTCGAGCGAGAGCTAGAGCTAGAGGGTAGACTTTCCCAAACAATGCGCCCTCTACTCTCCCTCCCAACGCCCCTCCTCCTACTCCTCCCTCTCATAACCACATCAACCGCAACCGCAACGAGCAACGAATCCATCCTCCGCCGAAATGCAGAGATCGAAGATAAAATATTCAATCAGCAGCAACCCGTTGCTGCAGTGAAGAAAATGACTGAAGACGAGGGGGAGAAGTTCTTTTTGGAGTATTGGTATTTTGAGGATATAGCTTCAAGCTCAGGGAATGGTTCTTCGGTACCATTTAGTTTACCGTTTCCACTCCATTCAGACTCGAGAGGATTATTTGGACGATACTTTAACCTCCCTCGGCACCTCCCCCTCTCAAAGCGAGGCTTCGAATGTCCCACCGGGACAAATAGCTGCGACTCAATCAACCGACCGAATAGCTGCTGTGCGCAAGGCCAGACGTGTCAGATAATAACCGACACGGGGCTTGGAGATGTTGGATGCTGTGCGAGTGGGGAGGATTGTGAGGGAGGAGTGTCAGAGTGTGAGGAGGGGTATACGAGTTGTCCTAATAATCCTGGAGGGGGGTGTTGTATTCCCGGGTACGAGTGTAGGGGGGAGGGATGTGTGGTTGTTAGGACGGAGACTGTGACTTTGACGCCTACGCAGACGACGACGAAGGAGACGGCCGCATCGGAGACGGGGGCAGAGACCACGACAAGTGAGTCTGAGACGACAACAACGGAAGATACCACACAAACAATCGCACCCCCCATCCGCCCAACCACAAACCCACCCCCAACAACAATAACCTCAAACCCAACCTCCTCCCTCCCACCCGTCTGCCCAACAGGCTTCTACGCCTGCAGCGCAGTCTACCAAGGCGGCTGCTGCCGAACAGGTCGCGACTGCGAAACAACATCCTGTCCCACACCCTCGCCCTCAACGACTATCGTGAATGAGAACGGGCAGACGATTGTTGTTCCTGTCGGAGAGGGTGTGGTTGCGCCGACTGCGACGGGGAAGTGTGCGGAGGGGTGGTTTGGGTGTGGGGTGGAGAGGGGGGGTGGGTGTTGTCCGGAGGGGTTTGGGTGTGAGGAGAGGAGTTGTACGGCTACGGGGAGCGGGGCGCCGACGGGGGAGGTGGGGAAGATTGCGGTTGAGGAGGGAGGGGTTGGGAGGGTGGGTGTGGGTGGTATGTGGTGGTGGGTGGTAGGTGGGTTGATTATGGGGTTTTCGATGTGATGTGATATGGATGTCTACGTTCTTAATATATAGATGATGAGCATGCAAATGGGAGTGAGATACTTTTTTGTACAGATTATATTCTTTCGTCTAGGTCTAATCTAATGTGTCTGTCTATCAGTCTATTCTAGCGTTTTAATCTGCCTGTCCCAAAGAGTAAAAATGAAAAAGGAAATAGAAAAAACATTATACATCAAGAAACAAAATATCCAACTCCCAAAATGAACCCAAAAGAAAAAAGAAAGATATCAAAAGAAAGTAAAGAAGCAGGCAAGGCGGGAAGATACCCTACCCTACCTACAACTTAGGATTCCCCCCCTTCTTAACCACCACCCCACTATTCGGATACGGATCAAACACCAAATCATTAACCGGATTCTCCTGACTCGCCCTCCTAAACAAATCCTCATAAACCTTCCCATCCGCCCTCCCCAAACTACTATCCAACTGCCAATCCGGGAACCCCCACGCATCCACCAACCGCACCGCATGCGGGCGGATCTCATCCAGCAACCGTGTAACGGCCTTGGTACGCGTGAGCGTGATCTGGCGGATCGTCACGGCGCCCGAGGTGAAGAAATCGGCGGCGTGTTGTTCGAGGGTATGTAGCGCGAAAAGGGTGAATAAGTTCTTCAAACAGTCCATCGTCACGGGGTCAAGCGCAGCCGCGGTCTCGGGCGAGGATATCGCGGCGTGGAAGTTCTTGACGACGAGGTATTGGGAGTGGGCTGTTGAGAGGCGCCAGAAGTCGACGAGGAGGCTGTTCCAGGAGCGTTTTTCTTGGTCGCGGTGTTTGAGGGCTTCGAAGGTTAGGTAGGCGGTTCGCCAGGCGAAGGCTGAGACGATGTCTTCCGAGGAGGAGAGGATGTCAAATGCGGCGCCCATGTCCCGGCGGGAGAGGAAGGTGGTGAGGATTTGGGTTGTGTCGTTGGAGGGGGTGTCGCCGTTTAGGACGGAGCGGGCGGATTTGAGGAGCTGTGGGTTTTGTTAGAGGGGAGTTGGTTGAGTAAGGGGGAGGGAGGGAGCTAGGGACTTACGTATCGGGCGACTTGTTGGGTTAACATGTAGTTGTCACCTTCCCAAGTGGTGTTGGGCAGGTAGTCAGCGTACCACTGGCCGATTCCGCTGTAGTTGCTGTAACCGTGACCACCGCATGCACGACGGCAGACTTCAAGCCCTTCAGCTGCGATTGTGCTTCCCAACGCCTTCAGTCCACAAGATGTAGCGTGGAGATCTGCCAACATGCCTGCTCCGGCCATCAGGCCCTTAGGGTCAGCCATACGGCGTTGGTTCTCCTGGTAGAGAGCCATCATTCCCTTTCCGGTGAAATGCAGAGCAAACGATGCCGCGAGAAGGGGTAGGAGACGGATCTGGACCATCTTGTAATCCAAGACTTGGGTCTCTCCTGCTTTATGGTCTTGTGCGTCTCGGTCTTGGAATTGTCTTCGGATCGAACAGTATCTTGTTGCAATGGTGACGCCACGGGCGAGGACACTGCCTGATTGGAGGACGATGGTTGAGCGTACCCATGTCATCGTCCCGTAAAGCATGGTGGGTGATGCCAGTCGAACGTACTTGTTCGTGTCTGGGTCGACCTTGGAGAAACGGGCCAACATATTGACGTGGGGAATTTTGTGGTTATTAAAGAGGAGGAAGCCGTTGTCCATGGTGCTGGGAGTATGTTAGAACGGTAATGTGGAATGTTTCAGTCTCTTTCCCACTTACTTGTATCCAAACTTAGGGCCAATATCACCGACATAGACATTTTCGAGTGGCTCATGGGTCTTCATGTCACGGATTTGGACAACGAAAGGATGAGGTCCGTACTTCTTTCCACCCACTACCAACTGCGCCATGACAACGGCATGGTTGGCAGTCCGTCCAAGAGACCCAATCCACCATTTCGAAGCTGTGAGATGGGGCGAGTGGATGCTGAAAGTCTTATCTTCTGGGTTCCAAGTGGCGGTGGTCTCGAGCCCTCGAACGTTCGATCCGTGACCCAATTCGGTTTGCGCATAGCAACCAATGATCTCATATGCCTCTGCGCGCTTCAAGAAGAGCTCCTTCTGCTCATCAGTTGTCTGGCCCCTGAGAGTGACCTGTAATTTGCGCATGTTAGTTTGCGAAATGTGACGACGCGGGAAAGCTCAAACTAACCAAGAACATGCTCGCATGGAGTCCGTATGGGGTTGGCTCGCTCAAAAGATCGTTTGCCATAAGAAACTCCTCCTCTGTCCATCCATGCTTCTCCGTGAGCTGCTGCAAGCGCTTCGCGCGGCCTAGGGAAACCTGGATGCGATCCACGCGGCCCAAGGTGTAATTCTGTGTTTTGTCGAAGACTTTCTCCGACTTGAGAACCGCGAGGATCTTCTTCTGTCGCTCGAGTACATCCTTGGTGTGAATGAACTCCGATAGCTTCTCTACAGAGACATCGGAGCGTTCGCGCTCTTGCTTGAGAAGCTCTGTCCCTTGAGGACCTGAGGGCGTCAACTTTTGGACCCACGCCGGTGGGGGAGGCACCATGATTGTGGAAGTGAGCGGAAAGACTTTAGACAAAGAATCTGGGGAAATAAACGACTGTAGTAAAAGCACCCAAAAAGATTGTGAGAAGTAAAAGAAAGAAGAATGGGGAAGAGAAGGTGAGATTGTCTTCTTATTCCGTTCCACTTCACCGAATATAAAGTGATGGAGATAGCCCAAAAAGTTGAGCTTTATCAAATTGCCGAGGCACAAAGAAGCTTCGGTGGAACTATCCTGTTTAGTTTTTCCGTCTTTTTATCAACTGCTCATCCCGAAAGCCTCGGGAACTCAAACGCGCAAGAGAATGTTTGAATTGAAGTGAATTTTAGCTTCGACCTTCTTTTACGAACCGATCCCGAGTGTTCTCGAAAATGTCCGTGGCAGTCTGACAGAGGCTGGTGATTACATTTCACCCTTGCCTGTCGGCCTGATCATCCTTAGCTAAAAATCCTTGCAGCACGCGAAGGGCTGAACCAGCATGCTCTCCGAGATCTCCGAGACCGAACTCCCACATGCTTCATGCCGAAATTTTTATTTCCTGACGCTCAATTATCGTCATTATAATTTCCGCCAGGCCAACGCCTATAAGTAAGGGAGTAACAAAATTGCAGAGGTCTCCTGCATGTGATTGCCCTGATGTCCCACGCCCGGGAGGGTATTACCGGATTGGGAGCCTCATCCGTCATTCACTCTTTACGCAGGCACTTTGAGTTCCTTTTCTTCTCCCTTTCCGCCTCCATTTTCCCTTCACTCTCTTCACTCGCTCATAAGAGCCACAGATCCGATATCGTCCTTTCAAACTCTAACTCCTCCTCCGGATTTCCCCGTTATATCATTTCTCGGGGAAAGTCCACGGGGAAGCTTATGAAAACGCTCTCCTATCCCCATCACGAGAGAAATGAGAGAAGATAGATGCGTTCCTTCATATACGCCTGTGCCTCTATCAAGGGTATAGCTAGGTTGGCTCACGAAGCATTCTATTCCCTTCGCAAGTGAATTATTCTCCCACCCTTGTTCTGTGAATTCAGGACTCTATAATCATTCACTATATAAGGATATTTCACTTTTCTTATATATATCCTCCTACTTCCCAATGGTTTATACTGGCTTTCCTTCCTACAACACCTGGCACAGGCTCTGGATCGATGAGGTTCTCATATAAACGTGTTTACGAGAAGAGCCCTTGCTCTCCTTCCAAGTGTACAGCGTGCCCGTACAAGCAGTATCTTTGCGATCTATCTGTATGATACTATGGAGCATATAGGCACCGTTATCAGCTTTATACTTAGTATTGCAGCATCCGACAAAGTGCGAGTCGTAACAACAACACTATATCGGGCAGAAACCCCGACAACACCTCTTTTACTCCACGAAACCCACTTGCCCTGAATGCAAAGCTACTTATGCCATCTCCCTGCGATGTGGACACCGAGAAGAGGAAGCGTGTGATCGAAACCACTCTTCAGAGCCTCAGCGAGAAAGCCTACGGTGATGGAACACCTATAGACCCCTAGGTCTATTAAAACCGACCAAAAACCACTAATCTACCAATATCAGTCATCAAGTCTAATCCCCCCAGGATATACGGGCTCGAAAAAACATTCACTTATTTTAAGTCTTCCCCCAATGCACAACCATCTCCGTTTTATATATCCTATATATATGTGAACGATACTATTACAGTTATTGGAGCGACTCAGGATCAGATAACTAGCGAAAAGTGATCGAAGATTGCGTACGCGAGAGAGTACCAGGCCCAGAAGAACGACTGGTGCTATGCGCATTTTATAGTGGCACGATGAAAGGAAGCCGACTCTTAGAACAAAGATGTGTCACAGCATCCTATCAATGATGGCAGTCGCGCTTACAGTATTTGCGCTTTCCTTGGCTTCGATGTGGACAACTTCGATTACGCTATCAACTATCTTCGTCAATTGAGCCACCGTCTGATTCAGGCCGAGGACCACATCCGCTGCCTTGAACCAGCAGACCGAAAACAGCAGCCTACGCTGGAAGCTTCGTGGGGAGGAGAGAGCCCACAGCCAGGGCCAGGCTCCACCGTGCCAGGCCCACCGATCGCCATGAACCTGTATGTGACCTCCTGATGACGAAGTTTACTCCTAAACACGTCCTATCCCTATCCAAAGGATGTCCAGTCCCGTCTCAGGGCGCATCTTCGAATACTGACCCACAGCTCGCCATATAATGTCCGTTTTCACCGTCTCTGTTCCGATCAGTCGAGACACTCTTAGCCAGTAATTTGAGAACGCGCTCACTGCTTCAGCAAAGATCACAACCTTGCTCCAGCTGTTAAAACCAGCAAAAAGGTATATTATCGAGATATACCGGCTACAGCACAAGCAAACACAGTACGTGTTGACTTGGGCTTAGAGATAGTGCTGACGACTAGAGTCGTTGCTTGGGCCCTATCAAGGGCGTCGGTGCGGCCTGCTATAAGAGATGGGCTCGCGTCCGCCGGGCTCGAGCAAGAGCGGCGGGTGCCAGGACACTATTAGTATGAGCGTGGCTGTTATAGGCATTCAAGTTCATTGCCTTGCATTATACGCTACGACGTCCCTCGTCTCGCTTGGCCCAGTCTCTCCATACCCATCTCGTGTATCTTATCACAATCAAGGCAAGTTCCGATACTCCATTTCATTACTCGATAACTTCTCTTATAACGTGCTGACGTCAGTTTAGATGACCGTATTTAGCACCTTTAGTATCATGACGATGATGAAAACTGAACATTCAGTTTGAATCAATGCTAAGCATGAGTCTCCCTAAAACGTCTGATACACTGACATCTCTTACGTCGCGGGTATTATTTTAGAGATCAAGTTAGATGAACAAAGTCTGTGATAGTCTGACATCAGACTCCTGTATCTCTCCAAAACTCGACAGTCATGCTTGAATTTTTAAATCTGATGAAACGAGCGTTAAAAGTAGCCTGATAAGTTTTCTTCAAGCGACATTCGCGACGATTCCTGGATCTGAGTACCAGTGGATATCCGCTCTAGTTCGGCTGACTGCTAATTTTGGAACCCCGACGAATCTCAACCGGTATATCGCCTCCACAGATGGTCGGTTGCAACATATTGTTAACAAAAACATACTCGCCATCGCTGAATGTAAGCGATTTGAGAGAAGGTTTCATCAATCAGCAGTTGGGATGCAGGAGATGGCTCAGGTCGTGGCTTTCAAACGAGATTCTCTATAAAATTCTCAAATGCTGTCAGGTGATAAATATCATCAACGTCGACGAAATCTTCAGACTATTCTCACAAACTGCCGGGCATTCGGACGAGTCTTACGCTCCATTGAGAATCTCGATCAAATGAAGCGACTCAAAATGCTGATCTCACAAGTTTTCGGGGCTCTGCTCTTATGGGAAGTTCCATAGCGACTCGCCTTAAGATCCTACCGGCTGAACTTTTACGTGGACAGTCACACGCTCGCAGGGAGCCTCGTGGTCGGTTTCTCTATTAATGATGCTACAATTAGGGTGACCAATGGCGCGAAGATTAAGAAGTTGGCAGCTGAGGTAAAATTGCCCCGCGGTCCTGTCTCTTGTTCTCGATTATCAAGCTTTCGAGACCCGCAAGGGTATGACCTTCGGTCTTCCGTCCTTTGCTGAGTTTGCGGGTCATATCCTGCAAGAATACATATAACACAATAAAACAAAGCATCCAGAAGTCGAACATGGGCCTAATTCCAGAGGCCGTTAAGGAAGTTGGGGGGGGGTTGTTTTAAGGTTGCTTTTGGTGTTGGTGGCGTTTAAGCGGGAGTGAGAACGTCTTGAAAAAATTAGGGATCTTCCTGATTTGATGGAAACGAGACATGATGTGAGAGACACAGATCTTTTTTTACTCATCTGTATTTCTTTCCCCCCCGTTCTTAGTGAATGTTCAGAGTTCCCTGGAAACGTATGCCTGTGTGCTCGGTTTCAAATTGCACATGGAGTTGGGAAAATGTGCTTTTCAACGAGAATTATATACTACCTACTGATCTACACGACAGGGAATATGGTACACCTGCCTCTAGAAATCATCCACGCCACGGAACGAAAGCATGAAACTCGAAGACGACGTCGAATTTTCTTGTTCCACTTCTGGTTCTTTGACTCCGGCAAGCCAGATCTGGTTTCTCTCATCCGTCACATATCCCGAGGGTCCCTATATGAGGGGTGGAACGTCAACACGCTAATCGTTCCCAGAGCCGTCTACGACGGAGTTCAACCAGCAGCAGCTCACTGTAGTAAAAAAGTCAAGTTCTGATCTCAACTTTTCCTCTCACTCCTACAGCAGGCATGTGGGGATCTCGGAATAACCAAACGTGTCACTATGTATGGTTTTCGGCGAGAAGCGATCACGTCGTTTGCTCGGAATGCCTCTATTCCTTTTCACTTTTACAACCTTCCTCCTACCTTCAAAACTTATCCTTATCAACTTCAACATCCTCCCCCTCAACCACCACCTGGTTTTTATTGAAATCCTTGGATATACGGCTCCGGCCGGTATCCCTACATGCAACTGTAAGTTTTTCTCATTAAAATCCGTTGATTTTGAGCAGTATAGTGAGGTGGGCGTTTGGGATCCGGCCTCATTATTATTTGGGGTGCAAGCGCCAACGTCGATTTTTTGTTGTGGTGAACCGCGATGGCTGGCTGTCCTCATCTAGTAAGTCAAGATCACACGAACCAATTCCCGCCCTCTCCCGTGAAATTGAATGTCACTTTACTGATATGCAGCACCGTGATAGTAAAATGCTCGGAAAGACCTTGAAGAATGAAGAAACCATCAAGGTGGAACAAGAGAGGGATGAGGCTAGAAGGGGTGAGCGCCAGAAAACCAGGCTGTTGCAGGAGCAACAAGGCCGCTTTGAGTTGCGGCTACAGGATCAAGATCATCGCCATCAAGACGAAATGGAGAAGATCGCGGAATAATGTTCTTTGATAGCGGTAACGAAAGCATGCCCATTGCCGAGTTGTTCGAACAGGTAATGATCTTTTCCGATTATATTACTTGGCCTGGTTCGATAACACCAAGTACTGCATGTTGTGTCTAGCAAAGGTAGGATGGTGCTGTCAACGCTACAGCGCGGATACACTGACGCTCTCGAGCTGTGTTGCACCTTATCGAGAAATACGTGGGAAAGTGCATCATTGTCTCCTTTTAATGGATGGACAAAGTCTCCTCTCTGCTTGGGACTTCAAGATCAAGGGCTACAACAACTGAGAGAAATCACTACCTTCAATCCTAGAATCGGGACTACGACTGAATTATCAGGGTGAAGTATGAAGCTCTCTAACGACTCGTCTACAACGATTCTATTGGACTGAGCGATCATCGAAATCGACCACGCGAAGAATTCATTGAATGACATCGTCACACTCTCTTTACCATCGCTTGCACATTGTATTTGACAAGTCTGAGAAAAATTTTGAGAAGAAGAGAGATTCGAAAGCTTGATGTCTCAATGCGAAGAGAGAAGTTGTCGATCTTCTGATAGAGAGTTGCGCAGTCGATATCTCTTCTTGAACTGTCACTGAATGAATCACTCAGCTGTTTGTTCAGCTCTATCGTGATAATGAGTTCGATCGCGACGAGATTCTCTACAGCAGACAATGAAACGTCGAATACAAGAAGAATCTTATTTGAAAGCACGCGTTTATTATCTCTCGTGCAAGACATCGAAAATCGTGTTCACACTCTTCTATCACACCCGTCGAAGCCGCCCCTTTAGCCATGTTACAATAAGACGAAGATATAAACGCTTCTGGGATGGCAGAGGTCACAAAGGCCAATTGAGGGATACCCAAGACGGACGAGATATTCGTGACTAAGGGAAAACCGATTTATCTATGACAAACCCCCCAAAAGGTAAGAGGGAAGGCATGAGGCGGTGACCTTTGCGGAATTCTATGATCGTGGAAACAACGGGATAAAAGATCTAGTCAGTCGTCTGAGCAACGATTAAAGACCTATCCGCGCTTGTCAGACGACTGGTGGAAATGTTGAACGGGGATGACGAGAGACTTGATCAACCTGTGGCCGAACTGGTAAGGCGACTCTTTGTGACGGCGATGCTTACAGGTCTATGGTGACTGAAGAGTGTCATCACCTAACTCGAGATACACAGAGAACTACCACTGCAAGTATGCCGGCGAATTCGACAGGATCATTGCCGACGAGGGCCACTATTTCAAGGACACAAATACCGACAACCACAAAGTGGTCAAATCTACCAATGCGTGGATCCTCACGGCCACTCCTCTGATGAATAAATCTGCCGACATGCACGGGTACCTCAGTCTATTATGGAGAGAAGATTGGATGGCCAAGTTCGAAATAATGCGGGTTCAAGTCCCGTCAGGCTCTCGTCTTGTCCAATTGTCTCGGTGCCTCCCTTTGTACCGCATTGGTTACAAGTGGTGCCTTGTATTAATTATTAGTTGATCATATTTCTATCTCTCCCCGTCGAAGAAGGGCTAGGAAGCCGTGAGAGAGGCAGGCTTCTTCTATAATGAGCAGGAACTTTCGCTTGTTCAACGAGTGAAAACTTTGATCAAACCAGGGGTTTCTCTTAGGAATCAAGAGGCCAGTGAACGTTCCCCTCTGGGTTGAACAGCCTTCTGTTGCTCGATTATAAAACCTCCCTGGTTCTAACTCTCTGACTCACAAATACGGTCATTATTTGCGAAGAATGATCTCTTTGTTTTATATCTCAAGAAAAAGGAAGCACAATGAAGCAGTCTTGATAAGCCGCAGGATAGGTAGACGAGCAGCTCGTTAAAGCCTTTGATAGTAGCCTTAGGACATAGAAATATATGATCAATTATACTAAAAGTATGAAAGCTGTACTACTCACCAGCGTTACTTCCTGGAATATGTAGACATTAGATGCCCATTCAGGCGGACAGAGTGTTATCAATTCCGGTTGGGAGGTAATCAGTAGCCTGTTCCAGGCTTACGTCTCTGCAATATCCGGTGGGAATGCTCAGTCGAGTCTCTTTGTTTTCGTCTACAACTAGCGGCACAAGCCCAGTTCTATCTAATCTATCGCGACCTCCCCGTGGTTTCTCGTGTAATTCGAAATCGAGCAATACAACAGTGACCTGGGCGATTGAATAGCCCACCCGATAGTCTAAGAGAGGAGCTACCTAGAAAAAAAGGCCGGAAAGGCGAAGGGTACTAATGTATCATCCATAGACTGCGTATTCCGAATTATCGAAAAAGGTTCCTCGCTATCTACCTCTTCGTGTCTGGCTTGCGACGCAAAAGAATTCCCCAAAGGCTGGCAAAAAGAATAACCTCCTCGAACTAAGCCGCTATCTCCCCGCTTCCATCCTGAGAGCTGGTGTCAAGAGTCCTTCCCTCTACGGCTCTAACTTTCCACCTTGGGTGTATCTCATCAGACCCCACTTTTTAAAGAGACCGTCCCTCCATGGTGGGTACTCGTTCGTAGGGTACCACATCCCGAAATCCACTATATAGCTGTTTGATTTCCAAGTTAGTCAGGTAACAGATAACCACTAAAATGCAAGAGTATATATACGCTAGATAAGCGTGGCTAAATACCATTTTCGTTTTTGGCTATCCCAAAGCAGGTTGCGAAGTCCGTAGTCTCCGGGTACAATTCCAGCTGCATAACATTCGCTGTATGGGTGTTAGAGAACAGTATATTGGGGCTTTTATGCCAAAGATAGCTTCTGGTTGTTAGGGGGAACTCACATCCATGCCTTCTTGAAACTTTGACGTAATTCCTCACGTTCCTTCAAGCTCAAATCCTCAATACGATCCAAGGGCTGGCCCGGCAATCTTGTCATGAGAACAAAACCAAGATACCCACCATTTATCCACATAGATGAGGGTTGTGTTGTGGTTTTCACTGCTAACAGAGTTGGGGTGGAGGAGGACTTGGCCTTAGTCAAAGCCTCCAAAGCGTCTGCTTCATAATAGGCGCTTTCTGAGGTACCCCGTTGTATCGATCTTTGCTCTTTCGGTTGCATTTCCGTCCCCATCCAAGGTATCCTGGAAGAAATTTTTTATTAGGAATATGGAAGATAGGACGTTGGGGGGTAGGGGAGTGCACGAACTGCATGAAAACTTTCATGATCGCCTCTTGCGGGCCATAGCCATCAACTTTCGAACAAAGGAAGACGGCGCGAGCCTCGGAAATATCATCTAGGTCTTCGCACTCTTGTCTAGAGCAGAAATCGGCATGCTCGGATATCTGCTGTTCGAGCTTCCAAACCGATGGACATCGGCCGGAAAACTGGACCTCCAGACCCGTAAAACTAGGTCCAAACCACATTTTACCCTACTAAACTTGATTATAGGCGACAGTCGGATTCAAGCTAGGGCACGCAAGTGCCTGACAAGATGCTATCTAATTCAGGCTGTATGGGGGTAGGAAGATAATTTGATCAGCAAGATGGATGAGGATCAGAGTGAATTTGTCGAAAGGATTAACGGGCTTGGTAGGTGGGCTTCAGAGAAGGGTTTTATTTGCAAATTTTGTCGGAGGACATCTCAGCCAACACATATTGAAAAAAAGAGGCAGGGGCACCATGGGAACAATAGAATTCCTATTTTAGAAACGACACACATTCATGGAGAAAACAACCATTTTAGCCGCGCGGCATGTGTGCCAACCTAAATTTGAATTTAGCGCTCGATCTGATTGGCAGGACAAGCACGACCCTCGTGCTCAGATCGCAAAAACAGCCCCGAACGTTCACAAACAAAATAGATCCGGTTCAACGCAAGAAATCAAGTTCGCTCCAAGTTAGGACGGAGCAAGGAGGGACCACTTTTCGAAAGTCGGTGGACGCTTCAGACCAGGAAGCAATCAAGGGGTTGGTTTCAGTAATCTCTAATATTAGGTACAAGATGGCAACCACGATATCTTGTTGGTCTGCGCCGTATCCCGCTGTTTCCTGATTAGCAGACGAGTAGCCACAGCGCTTCCTGCTACCCTCCTTCCAGGTCCCAGCAGGCATGTTCGCTCACTTTGTTGCCCAACAAGTCCGGGGTTTAAGTGGTTCGGTATATTTAGAAGACTTCTACCCGCCAGGAAGACTTGCTACTTGGTCCTACAACCGCAATGCGAATGATTCTCACTACACAGAGCGTTGATCTATCCATGGAGGGCAGCTTGTAAGGGATATTTGATCGCTGCCTCGGATCTGCATAAAAACCCCCGATCCCCCCCTTCATTTCCAGGCAACAAAATCGTTCTAAATACAACTCTATACTTATTTCCGCCAACGACATTTGCCAACCGCTCCATTTTCCAGATAGAATGTCTATTCCTGTTAAAGCGAGGGACCTTGTCCGCTCTAAGCTACCAGACCTCCGTATTGGAGACCACAAAACGAAATCCGATTCGACGCATGCCTTAGAGTTCCAGGGGATGCTAGGATACTGGGCAAACTTTGAATTAGAGGTGAGAAAGTCGACTCTCTCCCAACAGTGGAGTGCCGACGACCTAGCCCATCAAACTACCGCCCAACAGCCTAGCCGTTACTACTTATCTCGAGAGCACTACATGTGTGGTGATGAGTATTCCGTGCAGGGGCGATTTGGGCAGAATATCGGCCATGTTATGTCCGCTGTGTTTGGGTCCCTTGGGTTTGACGTGCGACTTGGCGATTTCAAATCCTGTTCTCCAGATGTCAAAATTGATGGTAAAGTTCCGGACTTCGTCCTAGCTACGAAGAGCGGAAAACTTCTGGCCACGGGGGAAGGGAAGACCCCATGGGTGCATTTTTTAGATGATGACATATTGGTGGAGACTGACTTAAGACATGCCCTCGGTAAGTGTTGATATTGACCCTGTTGCCAATTTGTGAAAACTCGATCGGTATAAGGATCATTTCACTAACCCGGAACAGGCCAAGTGGCTCGATATATGATAACGGCGGAATTGATATTTGGCTTCCTTACAACCTACCAGCAGACGATATTTCTTAAGTTAGAGAAAGACCCCAAAAGCGGTGCAATGGTTTTGTGGCACTCGAACGTGATCAATGGCAACTCGATCTATGCCGAAGCGGACCGTTCGGACAACACGCCTAGGGCCTACCATAACAAAGTTACACTAAGAGAATGCTTCCTCTTTATTGCAAAACAGGTCGTCCTCAGCTCACGGTATAGCGGAAATTATTCCCACTATGTCCAGAAACGCCGAAAATCGCGCAACGCTGGCCACGGCGGTAAGAACTTCGGGTACATTAGCGACATTGAATCCATCCAACCACCAGCCGTACAAAAGCGCCCTCCTGTCCCTGAAATTGGTCAATCCCAGTATGGAGGCCATTCCTCGAATACCCCTAGCCCAAATAGAAGTCAAGCGCGCGAACAATCCAGAGTGCAGACTCGAAGCCAGGTGTCTGCGACTAGTTTGCAACCCCCTAGCGCCGAAATGAGCTTAAGAAGCAGGCCTCGGTCTCCCCAATTCGTTCCCAGGACTCGAGATGGATTCACCCCAGTTTTCTATGACGACGAAAGCGATAGTCACTATTTTGTGACCGACACTGGAGCTAAGGTGAAGATCAAATTGTTGCAGAATAAGGATGGAGGCCTTGTCTTTGACTATCATGGATCTAGATACCGCGCAAAACTTGACAAGGGAACGAGGAGGCAAAGGTGATTTCCGAACCGTCTTCTTGGGGACCAATGCCCTCTGGGTTATTATGTCCGCTGTCTTTGATATTCCTGGTGGTTCTTGTATTTTCGGCTCTGTTGTTTCATGTTTCCTCGAGCGTATGCATGTATGTTACTGTGGCCTACTAAAACGAGGCATGGAAAACTCCTGGTGAGTGAGAAATCGCGGGGCTAAGTTTAGGTAGCGTTATGATAATTCATTCGGATTACTGGTATATTCCGTCCATGTTTAGTATGGTAGAGGAGCGAAGCTCACTATTGCAAGAAGACTGGCTGGCCGTTCGATGCCAATGCCAGGTTCTAATTTCGGTGGTGGTATCATAATATATCACCTCTAGACAGTCACGGTCCTGAGAATCGGCACAGAGCGAAAGTGGAAACGTCCCTTAAATATTGTCCGTCAACAAGTGGGTTTACCACCACTGCCAGGGCAAATATATATACAGGTTCAACCGTTCACGCTGTACATAGTGGGAAATTAGTGGTTTTTGATTATATGGTGGATCCAGCGTTTACTATATCGAACACTGGCGTTTAGCAATCGTAAATTTGTGAAAAACGTATACGAAAAGTCCGACCTGTCCAATCATGGATTATTTTTGACCGTTGACCAGTCTTTTTACGTCGATCTAAAAACAGACGCATTTAAATCAGTGATCACCTAGTTTTTCTAATATACGTTGAGCCGATTATACGTTGACTGTCGGAATATACATCAGATTCAGTCGGAATATACGGTGATCGGAATATACGGTGAATCTACGATGCTGGAATAGAATACTCCGATCAGATTCACTCTATTATCCACCCGAATGCTAATACTAGAAGACATCTACTCTCCACGTATAGTGGAAGAAATCCGACTCGGTGTTCTCCATGGGAATCAAATATTCCGCTCTGACGACCATAGGAAGCCCGATAATAAGCGATCCGATTTCATCTGTTAGTCGGTAGATCGGGAGATTAGTAGATGTGTAGACCTAAATTTTCGGCAAATGTATTATTAGTATTAAAAAGACTTAATTCAACATAGATAGAGGGAATAAAAGAACTGTTCGAAGATAGAGAGAGATGTTGTTGTCGTTGACTTGATGTTGATGTTCGCTCGCTTCGCCTTCCATCTTGGACCAAAAACGGGCAGATGACCACGAAAAGAAAGAAAAGAACGAACATCGCGAGTTTCCGTTTCATCCCTCGAAACTCCAGCGAAGCCGAAGAAACAGAGACAATCAATTGAATCTCTATAAGCAGGTATATCTATCTAAGACTGTCGGCATTCTCTATTACCCCGACCTTACACCACATTCTAGGTAGTACCCAGTTTCACTACGGTACCCGACTCAACCTCAAACCGAAACAAACCATCCAACATCAAACCTCGAATTCCGCTTTGCGGCCTTGACTCACCACCCACCCCATCCCACCAACACTCCCGAATCCCCATCCCGGGTCTATAACAACCCCTCGCACATTGAAAATGCCGGCACGTCCTCTCCCCATGCGGTGCCTTCTGCGCCACCCCGCCGCCGTCCCCCGATCAACCGCCACCGCCGGCAGCAGCAGAGCTTGCTTCTCAACCCGCAACTCCACTCTCCGCTCGGCTAGCCACGAGAACCCATACGACCCCCCGACGGGAGATTTGTTTGGAATCAAGCCGGGACAGAAGTATGAGAAGGAAGGGTGGGAAGGTGTGATGACGTATGGGTTTGGTGGGAGTTTGTTGTTGGCGGTTATTGCTTATGCGTTTAAGCCGGATACCTCGTATGTTGCTCTAATTCTTTTGTCGAGTGTCGTCAACTAGGGCTGGGAGCTAGGATGGTGATGGTTATTTTGATCGTAGGATGGAAGGCTAATGATTCTCCCTTATAGGATACAAACGTGGGCTCTCGAAGAAGCCAGGAGAAGGCTTGAAAAGGAGGGAATTCTCGAGGACCCCGATACCCTGAAGAAGGAGTAGATTTATCCGCGTCGAAGAAAACGAGATTACGGAGGAGGGAAGGAGGAGCGAGACGAAGTACTGTACATAGACTTCTTAGAGGGGGGTGGTGATAGGATACCTATGCCAAACACCATGTGCATCACGGGCGGATTCTATTAAGAGAGTGTGTTGATGATGTTTGAGAGTTTGTTAGAGGGCGTTCATTTTCCATTGATATTCTTATGTTACATTTCTCATTTTCAACATTCGGTTCTTGCTGTACTTTTCTAGTTATCTATCGTGTCCCATCAGACTTATATAGAGACTTGAATAAAGGCAACTGAATCTCAATACGTGTGAACCGTTTGGCTGTCATATATCGTCATTAGAGGGATCCTTCCGCCGCTCATCCTTCTTAGATCTCGGGATATATATCAGTTCTCCGCAACAAAGGCATCTCCCTCCTAACCTTCTCCAGAAGATCGAAATCAATCTCTGCAGTCGCTATCTCTGGCTCTTTATAATCAGACCCAAGTTGCGCCACTACCTCTCCCCATGGGTTCACGATCATCGAGTGACCATAACTTGTCCTCTTCGGGTTGTGTGGACCCGCTTGTGCCGCCGCAATGACATACGATTGTGTCTCAATTGCGCGGGCACGTAAGAGTGCCTCCCAATGGGCTTTCCCGGTTGGAACTGTGAATGCGGATGGGTATGTGATTATCTGGGCATTCTGCCGTTTTAAAGCGAGGCTGATTTCTGGGAATCGAAGCTTTTTTTGTTCGATCAAGGGTTAGGTATTGTCTCTTGTGTGAGTTGTGGTTTGTTAAGTGCTGGATAACCCACATCGAAGCAGATAGATAAACCGACACGTCCCACTGGAGTGTTAAACGGAGGGATAATATTCATACCCTTCTCGACGCTCCTTTCATAAAGCTTTAGTAATAGGCCTGCTTTCTTGGGGGGGATTTTTATATATACACACCTACTCTCCTTCAGAACCGGCCCGTCCTTAATATCAACATCAAAAAGATGCACTTTCTGATACCGCTGCGTGATATCTCCATGCTCATCGATCCAAATCAACGTATTCTTCACTTTCTCCCCACCCTGCGCCGGCTCATGTATGCCGACGTTGATAGGCAATCTGGAAGAACGGGCTTCCTTCTGAAGACCTAGAACAAATTCGCTATCCTGCACGGAGCGTGCTAGGGATATTGTTTCTGAGGGTGAGGAACCTATGTAGTCTGATGCCTCGGGGAGGAAGAGGGCCTGTAGAGATGGATGTTATCTATATGGAGGTTAATGAGGAGGTTGAGAGGGGGTTGAGTAGGGAGGTAGTACCTTTGCGCCGGCAGCTACGGCTTTTCGAACGAGGATTTGGCATTGGGCGAGATTGCCCGCCATGCTTGCCGTTGAGCATAGTTGACCGACTGCCTGGATTGAGTGTAAGCGAAGCACGGAAGTTTATATTTGGAGAGAGACCTACTGCAATCGCCATAGTTATCAAAAACTGGATAGTATATAATAAAAAGATAAATATTCTGCACTGTGAATAGATCTATGAACTCTCCTTTCTTTGGTGAGGGGAGCAGCTTTTGATATCGGACCTGGTCGGCATAGTTTCCTGATTAAGACGCTGATAATTATTTTGAATCTTCAACTGGAAAGAAACACCACGAACTCCTCCCACTTCAAGCAACAAAGAGCAACTCATTCTAGCTTAAACAACACTTTTGCACCGAAGCTCACTATCTCGCGAGGTTTCCGCCGGCACTGGAGCTCGTGCGCCCACATCCGGAACCATGAAGAGCTTAAGAAGAGACTTCTCTTCAAACCCACATGCGGCCAATGTTTCAAGCAAGGTCTTTGTGAGGTCAACAAAAAGCGGCAAAGTACAGAAGATTGTGAGGGAGTTATATCTTAGACAAGATATTCCTTGCTCTTCTAAGCTCTGCTCGCAATGCCAGACTTATGCGCCTACTGATGCGAATGGGAATGGTGAGTGCTTCCCCCACTATCGAGACGTAGATACCTGCTAACAAGCGTTTTGTGATAGTCCACCCGTTTGTTCTTTCCGATAAACCCGCGGGTACAAAAACTTTCACTCGAGGACACTATCTATTGCCTGATACCAATGCGCTTCTCAATGGCATGGACCTGTTTGAGCAATCCGGTGCATTTTACGATGTTATTGTCCTACAGACAGTTTTGGAGGAACTGAAGAACCAGTCACTACCACTCTACAACAGGCTGCTAGCTCTTATCAAGAGCGAAGATAAACGATTCTATCTATTCTTTAACGAATTCCGGCTCGAGACCCATGTGCGCAGAGGGCAACAAGAGACCATAAATGATCGCAATGATAGGGCTGTGCGGAATGCCGCGAAATGGTACACTGAGCATCTAACTCATGCTGTGAAGCGAAGCAAGAAAGAGAAGCCTGCTCCTACCATTGTGGTGCTTACTGATGATAAAGAGAATCTACGCAAATCGAAGGAGGAGAATGTTACTGCTCTTTCGCTAGCTGATTATGTCTCGGGTCTTGAGAATGCGGAGAGGCTGCTTGATATGATAAATGAAGCTAAAGAAGGAAGGGATTCGAGGGCTCCGAGAGGAGAGTTGATATATGATGAATATTTCTCTACATCGAAGATGATGACTGGCCTGAGAAATGGTACTTTACACCAAGGAACTTTCAATGTCTCGCCCTATAACTATTTGGAAGGCACGGTCCATGTGTCAGCTTTCGACAAACCACTTCTTATCCTTGGTCGCGACAATAGCAATCGTTCCGTTTCTGGGGACATTGTTGTTGTCGAGGTGCTCCCTAAAGACCAGTGGAAGGCTCCTTCGACCAAAATAGTTGACGAGGAGACGCTTACCAAGGATGAAAATGCCGAAGAAGATGAGAAGGAGGCCGTGGTTACCGATAAGGAGCGAAGAGCTTTGCAAGAGGAAGTCAAGAAGGCTCATGGGAAAAGCACCGAGGGGCGACCGCAGCCAACTGCAAAGGTTGTGGGAATTGTCAAGCGAAACTGGAGGCAATACGTGGGCCATGTTGATAGTGGCTCTACAAGCAAATTGGCGGCTTCTGGGAGAAGGTTGCAAACCGTTTTCCTCATGCCAATGGACAAGCGCATACCTAAAATCCGTATTCGTTCGAGGCAAGCGTCGGATCTTATGGGTCAGAGAATTCTTGTTAGTATCGATGCCTGGGAACGCGACTCGAGATACCCTATGGGCCATTTTATCAGAGCGTTGGGAGAACTCGAGACCAAGGCTGCCGAAGAGGAAGCCTTGCTCCTCGAGTACGATGTTCAATACAAGCCCTTTGGTCAGACGATCCTCAATTGTCTCCCAACTGAAGGTTCTGACTGGAAAGTCCCCCAAAATAAAGAACATCCTGGCTGGCGCGGTAGGAGGGATCTGAGGGATAAACTTGTTTGCAGTATCGATCCCCCGGGATGTCAGGATATTGATGATGCTCTGCATGCTCGACCACTGCCGAATGGAAACTTCGAAGTCGGAGTGCATATCGCAGATGTCTCACACTTTGTCAAACCGAATAACCCGATGGATACGGAAGCTAGTATGCGTGGAACCAGTGTTTACCTCGTTGATAAACGTATTGATATGCTTCCCATGCTTCTTGGAACCGATCTCTGTTCCCTAAAGCCACATGTGGAGAGATATGCTTTTTCAACGATCTGGGAAGTAACACCTGACGCAGAAGTTGTGTCGGTGGACTTTACCAAGTCGGTTATCTTCTCCCGGGAAGCCTTCAGTTACGAACAGGCGCAATTGCGGATAGACGACGTGTCAAAAACCGACGACATCACCCAAGGCATGCGTACGCTCCTACACCTCTCACAAAAGCTTCGACAAAAGCGGATGGATGCTGGAGCTTTAAACTTGGCGTCTCCTGAAGTGCGCATCGAGACGGAGTCTGAGTTAGGGGACCCTCTCACGGATGTGAAAACCAAGGCCCATCTAGCAACCAACAACCTTGTCGAGGAATTCATGCTTCTCGCCAACACTACCGTCGCGTCGAAAGTATACCAATCCTACCCTCAAACCGCCCTACTCCGCCGTCACGCCGCACCCCCCGCCACAAACTTCGACGAACTCAAATCTCAACTCGCCAAGAAAAAAGACCTAACGCTAGACGTCTCCAGCTCTCTCGCCCTTGCCAACTCTCTCGACCGCTGCGTCGACCCCGCAAACCCCTTCTTCAACACCTTAGTCCGTATCCTCGCAACCCGCTGCATGACATCCGCAGAATACTTCTGCTCAGGTGCCCATGCTGAATCCGACTTCCGCCACTACGGTCTCGCATCCCCTATCTACACGCACTTCACATCCCCTATCCGCCGATACGCCGACCTCCTCGTCCACAGACAACTCGCCGCGGCAATCGACTTCCAGCCCGAAGATGGCGGGAATCCAGCCGAGGGGCTCAATACGAGAGGGAAACTCGAAAGTGTCTGCCATAATATCAACAATCGCCACCGCAACGCTCAATTCGCTGGCCGCGCTAGTATAGAATACTACGTCGGTCAAGCACTCAAGGCTCGGGGCGAAAAGGTCGCCGCGTCGGCACTCACGAATCCTGAGAAGGGCGAACCCGTCGACACAGGCGTCGACGAGGAGGGCTACGTAATGCGCGTCTTCGAGAACGGAATCGTCGTATTCGTCCCCCGGTTCGGAATCGAGGGTGTCGTCCGACTTGACGATTTCGTGCTTTCGGATGGGAAGCGGCCTGCCCCTGCCGCAGTGTCCGGTGGGGAGGAGGCTGGTGAGCCTGCTGCGAAGAGGGAGAGTGAATATGATACGGAGGAGTATTCGTTGAGGGTTTGGGAGAAGGAGAATGAGAAGGGTGGGGTTGTGGTGGAGTTGTTTGAGAGGGTGAAGGTTAATGTTAGTTCGGTGAAGGAGAAGGGTGGACGCGGGGCGGGGAAGAGGAGGGTTAGGATTTTGTTGTTGGGGAAGGTTTAGGGGATGAAAATGAGGGATTGTTTGGAGTTTCGAGATGGAGATTAAGATTTACATGTACGTGATGTGTGATTGATTATGAGATGTTCTATTCTACGTGGCTGCTTCTAGACGCAAAAAATGAGCTCATAAAGTAAAGTCTTAATAGGAAGCCGGCATGGATTCATGCTCTACAAATATATAAACACTCAATGGAATACCAAAATTGCTCTATGCTAGCCCTTTTTGAAGTAGAAATCTTGCTCTATTAATAGATAACGCCCTTTAACAAATACGCCGTTCGTTTCTTGATATTCGTAACCATGTAAAATATAATAGAGAGATAGCGTGGGTGGCTCGTCTCTTAACCTTGCTGCATGCCACTTCACACCCACTTCCAAACCACCATCCTCCGAGTCAAACTTGCAGGAGACCACACCTTACTCTCAACCAATTGCAACGGTTCCAGCTGCTCCGGCTGACTACTATCCCGACTTTCCATGGCAGCCGCAACGTGGCCTGGTCCACTTTCTTCCTTCTCGTCCCCAACGGCCGGGTGGCTTTCGACCATTGTGCTATTATTCGCCGCCGCCGAAGCAGCAGCTTCTTCCTCCCTCTGCATCCGTTCGCGGTCCCCGACTTTCCATCCTCTCACTATCCAGAGGCAGATAGCTCCTCCGATATATGTGAATCCGGTAAGGAGCTGCGCGTTGAGGTATATATTATCTTTATTACTTTCGTCTCTGAGGAGGAGGGCGATTGGTTCAGCTATCGTTCCTGGGATAACTAGGACTAGCCACATCAGGCTAAGACCGCTGGGTAGGTCTTTCAGGCCGATGACTTCTGCGCAGACGGGAGCTGCGGTAGCCCATAATGTGCCTGCAACTGTGCCGATGAGGATTGCGAAGAAGCATAATACGCCCATGCTGCGGGCGAAAATCCAGATTACGAGGCTGAATACGCCGCATATAAATGTTAGGAAGGTGGAGACGTTGAGTCTCCCGAACCGATCGCTTGCTACCCCCACGAGGGGTCGTCCGAGTGCTTGGCCCAGATTGAGGAGGGCGCTGATGGTGCTTCCTTGGGTGGCTGTTAGGCCGACGGAGAGGGCGAAATTGGCGATACTGAAGAGGAGAATGACGTAGCCGAAGATGCTGAGGACGCCCCAGGCTTGGAAGAGGAGAAATTGAGGGAGTTTCATTAGTGGGAGGTGGAAGGCTTTGTGGCGGCTTCCTACCTCCTTGTTTCGGTCGCGGAGGAGGTTGGAGCATATGAGGTTGACGCAGAAACATATTATTCCTAGGATGCGGAATGTCCAGGGGAGGCCTACGCGGGGGATTAGTGACCCCGCGGCAAGGGAGTATGTGAGACCACCCAGTCCGGATCCGGCGGCGGTGATACCGTTGGCGACGCTCCGTTTGTGGAGAAACCATTGAGGTGTTATGCCCACGGAACCCACGAAGAGGAAGCCTAGACCCAAGCCGAAGCAGAGTCCCTGGCTGAGGAACAAATGCCACTTCAACGTGGCGAATGAAGCACCGATAAGGGAGAGGGTGTGTAGCACCACGCCGAGGTTGAGAACCGGCCTGGTGCCGTACAGATGGATGAGGTGGGTAGCCAATGGGGCGACCAGGAGAGCGCAGGACATGCTCAGGCCACCAATGAAGGCGTACTCGAGGTAACTTGTATTATGGAAGACATCATGAGAGAGGTAGTGTGAGAGAAAAACACCGTATGTCTGGATATGGGGGAAACGGTATTAGCAATGCCACTCTTGGGTGAGGAGGGGAAAACAAGCCTGACTTACGCTGTTGATCCCCCAGGTGTGGCCATTGATTGTAGCTATACAGGCTACGCAAACCCATCCATAACCACCATCTGGTGGGACACTCGAGGCAGGTATCTTCTCGCACTCTCCTTCTTCTCGTGGTTGTGGAGGTTGATCGTCATTTCGGCGAGGACCTGTTGAGAACCTCCGTATTTCTGGGTTCTCGTCTCTGGATTGAATGATATCTATGGGAGTATGGTCGGCCATCGCTGCTCCTCAGACGCCAAGGCGAACACTCCAAGGAAGGTGAGTGTTAAAGAGGAATAGGCCGAGTTGTCAGTGTATTCATCGGCGTAGATATCGTTGGAGTATTCGAGGGCGTGGGTTAGTATATGAAGGAACGGAAAAACACAACCGTCCCCAAATATCAAGAGTCTGGACGGAAGCTGTCGCAGGGAATATATATCAAGGGAGGTCTCTTGTTATCCCCTCAGCTGTCAACTTGAGTAAATTAGCGCGACTTTGCCCCCCTTACAGATATGTATTTTGTTTTTATCAGAATCTTCGTAAAAATTTCCAAAATACAGATCATTGGTCAATGAGAATGCAGGTGATAGCTGACTAATCGAATTTCTGTGTATGGCGCTAATTTACCCAAGTTGACAGCTGAGGGGATAGACATGATGGCCGCGATGCGGCAGTTCTCCTTTCAAATATGTACTCGGTTCCAGAGCAGAGAAAAAGAATGTTACCCCGTATTCAGTTAGATCATCAGTCAGCAGTGGATGTGGGGTGAGAGGGAAAGTGACGGTTCTGACTCAAGATCCATGTTGAAGCTTTTTTGCTCCTGATGTTTAACCGAAGGACGATGCCGACGAGCCGAACCAGAGATGCTCTGGCCCATGGGTGAGCCCGTATAAGGTGATCCCGAAAGTCCGACAGGTCACGATAACTGTATAGAGCATCTAGAGCCGACGAATCGGGCGGGGATATACATATGCAGGGATATGGATTGTCAATCGCCGCGCGCCCTTTTCTTTGATGCTGTTGGTTTGAATCCTCCCAGATCTCTTTGATGTCCGAGATAAAGATGAAAGACACAGATGAAGCCCTAAGATAGAAACACGTGAGATGAATGAAATTCTAGGGCTTAGGGCTTAGGGCTTATAGCTGGATTCGAAGTAGCCGTATCAGGCTAGTGACAGTGGGTCTTCTCTGTTGCTCCGCAACCAATGAGTCAGCCGGTGTTGACATGCAATGCCAACAAACATGTGCCCGATTATCAGTCTGACAGTACGTGACTATCTTACACCACCTATCCTGTTCCTATTTCGCCCTGTTTCATGGTATGCATACACCATCTTACCCTATCAAAAGATCTCCCGCTAGCCCGATAAGGCGAACGGACTCTTTTTGCTGTTTCACTCACATTGGGCAACAATTCAAGATATCAAGGGATTCCTCCACTAAGAATGTAAATAAAGGGCTCCTTGCGCTGAAAGGCTTCGTGCATCTTCTTAAATACCCTGAAGACACCACGTTGATACGTGTCAAGGCTGTTCTTCATTGGTTTTGCTTACAAGCTTTGCAGTTACTCGACGTGTTTGACAGCTCGGACTTGCTTAAACTGACGTCTTTCGACTTGGCCTCTGAAACAATAACATCAACAACAAAAACAACTTCCTCTTCATCAATCTTTTTCGATCTTCCTCAGCATTACCAACAAGATGCATCTGGGGAAGAATAGGGATCCTTCGAGGAAGGTCTCTCCTCCGGGACCTTCCTACATGTCAAATCAACAAATTGGTAAGTTCCAAGGAAGTGCCTGACCGCCATATGGCAAAAGCATCTAGACCCGTCCGCTTTGGGACTCGAACTCCAGCTAATAAGTGATAACTCAACAGCAAGCTACCTTAGTGACCTCCGGACTAATCGGCCACCGCGTCCAAATGGGTCGAGACCACTGCCAACAAAGGAACCTACGGCGGTTCCAAACCTGAATGATGAGATGCCACCCCGGGCCTCGTCAGCTATGTCGAACTCCAGAACCTCGGACGCCAGCCAGTATGACTACTCACAACAGGAGGCTTTTCCTCGCTCTATCAGTGCCCTATCACATCGTCGGGCCACGTCGGATGCTTCCTCAATCAATGGTTTCGCGGGCCGTCCCTTAGTTCAAGAACCGATGTACAAGGTCAAAAGGAATATCTCTCCAACAGCAACGGTCCAGTCAACGTCCACCGTGGTTTCACCGAGTGCTACTTATAGGGAAAGCGGTCAACGATGGATGGAGAGGCAAGAGGTCCGTTCCATTCGTGACGCACTAGACGAGATGGACTTGCAGAGCGAAGAACAAAGGATCCACGACGCTGCACAAGACGAAGCCACAGAACTTGTTATGAGACATCGGAACTCAAGTGTCAGCTCCAGAAACCCACATGCCCCGTATCAAAACCCTGAACTCAATTTTTCGAACCGCTTCCGTTCCCACCTAGAAAAGGGTAGCCATGCCCGTAGTCATAGCTTGGGATGGCAAACTGAAACGAATAAAAACAACCAGAGAGCAGAAAGTTACCGATCAGCTTCAGATAGCTCAACGGGTACCAATTCAGGAAAAGAACCTACCGAGTGGGAGCAAGGATCGGTTCGGGGGTCAATTCAATCAAGCTCGCAAGACAGGAAGATAGTCGATATCCCAGGAAGCGACGCTACCATATCTGTGAAGAAGAACGGTTCACTACGGAAGAAGCCGAAAGTCAACTTTGCTTTGCCTTCAGAAGAACCTTCGTCCAGTCGACGTCATAGCAGTGGACCACGATCTAGAATCGTCAGCAACGATTCTTCCAAAGGAATTTTCAGAAACCCAGAAGATCATATCTACGAGGAACCCGAGGATTCTGAACCAATGCCATCGTCTCAACCTAAGCAGGGTACCGTCCCTGAAACGTCACCTCTGCAGGTGAAACCGCGCAACTCTCTCCCACGAGGTGCTAGACCATTCCCAGGAAGAGCAAGCACCCAGTCCTTCGAAGAGAAATTGTCTCGATTTGAGATTCATAAAAACCCTCCCACCCAGTCGAGAAACCCGCTATACAAATCAAATGCACCTGTCCAGCCACCCGTGAAAGAGGCAGCAGAGGAAGTGCCGACTAAGGACGGTAAAGAAATACGCGGTGAGGATATCCGGGCAGCCACTAGCAGGAAGCTGAAAGATCGTAACCCAAATCTCCCTCGACCAACAGCTGTGAGCGACCGCCCTGGTCGGCCGATTGTGAGCTTCGATCCGACATGGAAGTCTCCTGAAGAGCAGGCTAGGGAGCGAAGCGAAGAGAGTCTCGACCAAACCCTACCTAATAACACAGGGAGCACGACGAAAGATGCTCCTCCAATTCCAACCATCAACGCTCCCGAGGATCCTCCTATCCCGACAATCAACCTACCTGGCGAAGAACCCGAAGCACCATCTATTTCGGTGTCATCGGTCCCGACTATTTCTGCCATGGAACCAGTATCGGAGGAAAATAACAAAAAGACCCGCCCAGCTCCCATTCCCCGTGGTAAAGGCCATGATAAAGTCCACATTCCTGGACGCTCGTCAACATCCTCCTCCAGGGGTAGCTGGTACAGCCCCTACACGCGATCAGGCGTCCCAACTGCAACTTGCGCGCAATGCGTACTTCCCATTTCTGGCAGAATCGTGACAGCTGCAGGATCACGTTTCCACCCAGAATGCTTTTCATGCCACCACTGCAACACACCACTCGAGTGCGTAGCTTTCTATTCGGAACCTGACGCGAAACGGACTGAGCGACTTGCCGCTGCCGATCCAGACGACGAGGAGGCCCAATCTAATAGGTTCTACTGCCATCTTGACTACCATGAACTTTTCAGCCCCCGGTGCAAGAGCTGCAAGACCCCTATTGAGGGTGAGGTGGTTGTTGCTTGTGGAGCTGAGTGGCATGTTGGACATTTCTTCTGCGCGGAATGTGGCGATGTATGATCCCCCCTCCCTCTACATAGGACATCTGGGCCAAGACTAACTCTAAATAGCCATTCACACCAACAACCCCATTCGTTGAGAAGTCCGGATTCGCATGGTGTCTCCGCTGCCACTCCCGCCGCTCTGCCTCTCGCTGCCAAGGCTGTAGCCAGCCTGTGCTCGATGAGGTAGTTGTCACTGCGCTCAATGGCCAATGGCATCAGAATTGCTTCAACTGCTCCGAATGCAAGGGCGGGTTTGGGCCTGAAGGACGGTTCTTCGTCAAAGAGGGCCCACCCAAGAAGACGGCTAAGGGCCGTATAATCGGAGGCCCCGTTGAATATGCCGTCTGCGAGACATGCGAAGGGCAGAGACTGAAGAACCTTTGAATTTGACATGGCTCACGAGAGATCGGGAGCCCTGTAACGTCTCGAAACAGACGATCCGGACGGCATTCTAACTGTCCGGCAAGCTTTCTCTGAGAAAGATATACTAACCAAGAGTTGATGCTTACAACTCCAAACAACTAAACGTACACACGAATTTGATGCGAAGACACGAAGACAAATCATTGCATTATTTAATTTCCTTTTAATTTCTTTTCCCTACCCGTTTTTCTTTCAGACCCCTACTACCTTACAATCATTTATTTGAGCCGGAGTTTCTACATTTCCGAACACAGGCGGAAAAGTCTTGGGGTTACCAAATGGCCAGAAAAAGAGATGGCCAGCATACCCCTGGCGTTCAGTTGAGAGATGATCCCACACAGCTATGGTGCAAAATCGTTGCAAACCTATGCTTTCCATTTGTCTAATTTCCTTTTGAATTTCTGTTTTTGACTTACATTGTCTGTTGTCTGTTGTTCTTATTTGTTACTTGTAGTCTGATTTTGTTTTCATATCTCGCTCTCTCTGTTGTCAGACGCTATTATCAGTTAGCAGGCGCCTCTTACTCTCATTCGCAATCCAATTTCTCTTTTGGAAAACCATAAAAACTCATCTATTCAGCGTACCACATCGGTAACACTACATTTCATCTTGATACATGCATGTACACAACCAGATATTCTCATTCCTCCCACTCCGGATCCTCCTTCCTCCTCCAAACAGCCACATACTTATTCCCCTTATTCCTAGCAACCTTCTTCCCCTCCTCCGTCTCCTCCCTCATAACCCTCACACAAACATCCCCTTCCAACTCCTCCTCCCCAACCCTCTCCCACAACTCCTGCACCCTCTCCGCGCCGTCCAATTCCCCACCCTCCGCGTCCCCCTCCCCTTCCCCATCTTTCTTCCCCCCCTCAAAATGCCCCACCATCCACAAATGTAAATCCTCCACATCAGTAATGGTATACAATAACCCGCCCGGCCTCAGTACCCACGCATACTCCGCATTCAGCGACGCAGAAACAATCCGCGCCTTGTGCTTGCGCGCTTTGAAGTGTGGGTCGGGAAAGCAGATGAATATTTTGGAGAGTTGGTGGTGGGTGAAGTAGTTGGGGAGGAATTTCATGGTGTTGGCGCGGATGGAGGTTATGTTTTGGTAGGGGGATGTTTGGGTTGTGGTGGAAGGTGCGGGTGTGGGTGTAGATGTGGCTGCTGCTGCGGCGGGGGGTGGGGTAGATGTTGTGGTGGTGTCGGTTTGGGTTGGTGGTGATGAGGAGGAAGCGGTTATTGCTGAGGAGCGTTGGGAGCGGAGGGCGTTTATGCGGGCTGTGAGGTAGTCGAGGACTTGGATGCGGAGTTCCATGCCTGTAGGAATACCAATTAGTACAAATCGAACGCTTCCTTGTTTCTCTCTATCTATCTTTAGGGGTTGGACTGCGATATAAACTCACCAACCATCAGCGTCTCGGGTAACAACGGCGACAAAGCAATCAACAACCCCCCAAACCCACACCCGATATCAGCAATCTCAACATCCTTCGTAAGCCTCCTCGCGCCCGTCAGTGTTAATTTAGTCGGATCCGGATCTACGAAAGCGGGGAAATGTGTCGACCAATCCATATGCTGCGGACTTATAGGACTATCATCATAACACACCTCGTCAGTGTCCGAGAATCGCTAATCGCGAAGGAATTCTGTTTGACTCACTAACTCAACATATGATCCGAGAAAGGGTTAGCATGAGCTCTTTGCCGATAGAGCTTCTTCTTCGGCATGCTGATCTCCCCTCCAGCATCTTGGTCCTTGGCAAGTTGTTGCTTCTGGATTGACTTTTTGTATTCGGCGCGCTTTTGGCGCTTGTTTGGTACGCCGGGCATTGCGGTGGGAGGTATAATAAGATGTGTTTCCCGATTGATTGAGTGTGGTGTGGCGCCTTCAATGGCAGGTTTAGGAGGGGTATTGCTAGCTTCGTCTCAGATGTCGTGAATTCAGGTTCGCTTTTTTTGATTTTGAGGTCACGAGTTAGTGGGGGAAGCTAAAGATTAAGGTTATGTTATCGATAAGATAGCCGCGACCCGAACTTTATTTGGTCGTCAACCCAAATTCGCATCAACAACAACATATGAAGAACTTCTCAAACATCTGCAGAACATCTAACGACGTTCGATATCTTGCAGTATATCCATTGTCGGTGCCACGACAAGTCTATAATTAGGGCTTGGTTCAGTTACTTCTGTGTCATAGGGTCTGAGAGAAGATGTTGGCCTATATGAGTCACCAGCCAAGCTGATGGGGTGCTCAACTTCTATTAAATTGTTCGACCGTTCCCCTATCTTGTAGAACAGGCTTTTAGATTTGTTCGTACGACAGGACTGCTGTTTCTTTGATTTTGGTATCTTTGGATTTTTTTTCTTCTTCTTGTTTCTTCCACCAAGCCATTGTGAGGGCCATGCGCCTCATCAACGTCAACACCCTTCAATTGGAGGAGTTTCCTCCCGATAAAATACCCCGTTACGCCATATTGTCACATACATGGGGAGAGGAGCATGAGGAGGTATCATTCCGCGATATCACGGAGGGAATCGTGAGGAAGGGCGACAGCCGGCCATCCAAACTGGAGAAATTCTGCAAACGAGCAGCAAAGGACAACCTAAAGTACGCATGGATCGATACCTGCTGCATTGACAAGACCGACTCTGCGGAACTTGAAGAGGCCATCAGCTCCATGTTCAAGTGGTACAGCTCCGCGGCTGTTTGCTACGCTTATCTTTCCGACGTCACTGTTAAGAGGGCTCATCGGGATTTTTCATCGCAAATCTCGTCTTGTCGTTGGTTTAAAAGAGGTTGGACGTTGCAGGAACTTCTGGCACCACGTATGCTTCGCTTTTACAATTCTAGATGGACTTTTATCGGAACCAAGGGGCAGCTGTCACGCATGATTGAGGAGATCCATGGCGTGCCTCGTCCAATACTACAGGGGACAGCTTCATTTAAGGATTACAGTATCGCACAGCGCATGTGCTGGGCTTCGAAGAGAGAAACCAAAAGGAAGGAAGACGTTGCATATTGTCTTCTCGGAGTTTTCGATGTCATGATACCCATAATTTATGGGGAAGGGGATCAAGCATTTGCCCGCCTGCAACGGGAAATCGTAAAGAGGGGTCGGTCGGATAGCTCCATCTTCGCATGGGGCTTAGAACCAGCTTCCGCTGATTCGGAGGAGAACGTATCTGCTGGGCTATTTGCAACATCTCCAGCTGACTTTAAGGGTTGTGGAAACATTACAGTTCCCAGCTATAGTCTACATTGGCGAGCTATTTCTCCCCGTGATGACGGGTTTACTGGGGTAAACCTCGGTCTCCTAACCTTCCCGACTGGCGACATATTTGGGATACTACAATGTGTCTTCGAAGTGGGGGATAAAGAGAAAGTGTTTGGAATACCGCTTAGTCGCGAGGAGCCCGACAAATATATCAGACCACAGGGGTGTTCACTGGAAGTATTTCCGAGATCCCGGGAAAATAGCAGATTTTACACTTCGAACAAGATTACATTAATCCGTACTGAACGGGAGACGATAACTTAAGCGGCCAAGTACGAGAACTATTTTCATATCGACGACCTCCAAGAAATAGGCCTAGAGTTGATTGAAGCTGAACCGCGCGATTTCTGGTGTAAAGACCGTTTTCTTATTTTAACGGCAACAACCAATTCTAATCGACAACTCCTTACAACAAAGTTGGGCTCGATTTCGACCCAAGGATAATCCATCTAACGATTTCCTAGCTGTACTCGAGTTTCAACCCTGGGCGGAGCCGTCTGAGCAGGGTCGATGCCACTTAATGATATGCTCGCCAACTACGACGCTAGAAGATTTGGCTCAGAAGTCTGCCGATATAAGTGAAGGAGCACTTGGCGGAAAACGTGCCATTTACACAATCACCAAGGAGTCTTCTAGAATGAAGATAATTTCGTCTCGAAGGAAGGCGACTGACTAGAAAGAATCTGGGTTCTCTTCGTAAAACATTTCTTCCATGGAATTCTCGACCGACGAGCTGATACTATCCCTCCGATCGAACAGTCTGACTCCGGGTGTCTTTCACTGGCTTCATTGGCTAGGCGTTCAAAATAGATTTTGCTTAAATTAGCAACATGGCATTCTCGCTGATGGAGAAACGATGGTATATGGCGAATGCATGGGATGGTCATGTTCCGGTGCACTAGGAGGATGTCGTTTGACCGTTGAACAGTTCGAATCTATTTTAAGAGAACCTTTTTTGTACCATGGTTTGATAGGGGGACTTTGAGAAAGGAGGCTGTGGCGCTATTACGCATACAACCGTTTTAATTCGGCCGTTGGCCATCGCTCGATGTCACTTGTGAACTTAGGTATCTTTTTACTTGGTCAAGTTTATAATATTTCTAAGTTAGTATGCACTATGCCGGTACCCGTGAGTCGGTAGCCCTTCTCGGGGAAATTCTGGTAGGAGTAAGCTCGCTTAGTAGAACGCTGACAATAATGTCGAAGATGCTACGCAGTCGTCAGAGGGAAACTTTCATTGACATTACTGTTGTCGCACGTGTACTGGTCTGTGCGGAGGAGAGATCAGCGTTCGCGATTTCACGTTAGCTTTCGCCCAACAACATCCCATCCATCCCGAGATGCTTACCTCGATCCAGAGACATGGTCGTGGGTAATACGAGATACATGCAAATACTACAGCCTTGGGTCTTGGTCGTATCGGTAGAGATCGAGATTTGAGAGTACCTCTGACCGTAAGGCTGGGGCTGACTTGAACTTGACCAAGCACGTCGCCGTGTCTACAGTCGATGACGACGTGGACAGCTCGAGCGAAATAAGACTGTCCCCGCAAAGGGATGAACTCTTGATGGTATTGGAAGTTTGGTACGCACGGTTTCATTCATGTCCTTCTAATTTCTTAGTGAGACTTCGGTCTCACTTCTTTTCGTTCAGCCATAACTCTCCAGCCTTGTCGGAGTTTTCGCGACGTCATTAGCGAGGTGTTTTTTTTGCTGGATTTTCTCACACAAGTAGCCTTACACGTATCTGTGGGGTTGGAGGCCAAGAATTGCGCTGCCCCGTCCGACATGTGGGAAAGCGCCATCCGTGGGTCTGGGGTACCACAGACTGTGGAGCGCGTACCGTGTCTTCGGGTCTGATATTCTCGGCCAGCAAAATATCCCTATCTCGAGAAGCTTTGGCTATGGGTCTGAGATTTCTCTGAGTTTACCTGAAATCATAGCGGTGTCTATCCCTTATTCTCACGTTTCTCGTGATACGCATGTTTTTCTTGATACAAACTTCGTCAGTGACTCAGCATCAGAGTCAGGTATACCACCAAGTTGGAGCGTTGATATATTATTGGTGTTGTTTCTCTTCGCGTGGGAGAAACGCGGCAGCCCTATGGCCAAGTGACCTGAAATATATGTATCCCAGCTGCATCATTTTCTGGTTCGCTCAGATATTTTTAGCTGGGCTTCTCTTTGCAACGAGGTTGCTTATGGAATCTTTTTTTCTCTGGGTAGCCATGTGGGTCTGAGCAAGATATTTCCAAGGCTGGCCTCGTGCTTTAGATGCATGAGGATCCATTCACGTTTGAATCTGCATGTTGCTCTGTCGTTCCCCCTGGAGGTTCTCGTGGGCCTGTGGACCGTGGAGGCGCATAGCCTACTAAAAGGCACCTCTTCTTACGGAACGCTAGTGGCTCATTAAGAGTACTAGCCAATGACTACATTCAATCTACGGTAGCCGACTTTGCAGGATATCTTGAACCCTCCTCGAAGAATACGCATACCATCTGACGAAGACGGCGATTACCCTTTCTTCTCAGAGTTTGCAAACGCATACCTAGCTGAGGCACTGCCCAGGCAGGATAGTCGGCTTACCACCTTCAGTCTGAGTCTTAACTCCAGAACCAGCCTTGATTCTGAGGTACGTAACTCTTTCTCACTAGGCTGACCATGCTGGAGAGTGGCGGCATGCCACCGCGAACCAAAGGGCTGAAAGGGTCCACGATGCAAGACACACTCACCTAACAGATATTGTACGGCGGGGGGTGTGCTTATGGGTGTGCTTGATTCCTTCTGCGCTCAAGCCAACCTCCGTCAATATATAAAGGCTGATGATTCCCCCTTCTTGTCTTTCAATATCATCAACGCACACCAGAAAACTCCTCCTACCAAACCAAGAATAACCCATTCAGTCTACTTAAGGACTACAGCACCTCCTTCAAAAATGCAGCTTATTACCACATCCGTTGCTTTCGCCCTCTTTGCGGCTCTCGTCAATGCTGCCCCCAACCCCCAAACCCAAGCAGCTCCTATTGTCACGGCCACATTCCATGGCGCCGACGCCGACGCTTCCTTCCAACAGGACTTCATTTCCGGTGGTAATACCGCAGACATTAGTATGTTCCCTCACCTATAAAACATCCTGCCCGACTTTTGTATGCTGTGATTGCAATGGAGAGTGTTATGCCTAACAGTTGATACAGCCAACGACCTGTCTATCACCTACATCTCCGTCGAGGCTGGTGCGGGTTCTTGCACCTTCTATGGAGTCGATGGAAGTGTTACCACTGTCAACGGGGGCGGGAGGGTTCCAGTTGGGCCGCCCCAGACTCAAATCAGTGGATCTTGCCACGGTTTTTAAGATCTCCGGGGTCTAGGCTTGCAAACGGACGAGAGAACATGGGAGGATAGGAAGATGTATTTGAACGCGATATAGGGCTCTGATTTTGATAAACTATAGCAATCCAACTAGTACCATCATTATTTAAAGACCTGGTGCCTAATTTCACCGATTTCTTCAAAATCTCCGTGAAGTTGTTGGCTTGCAGCTTTGTCAGGTGCGGCTTGCCTTAACCTTATCTAAATAAAGAAACCATGCGCCGCTTGGCGTTCTCACAAGCTTCCCTGGCTCCATAACCTTATTTTCTTATCTCAACCCCACGCCATTCTCAGTCTCTAACAACCAGACACACAACACACAAACCGCACCAGGAGGGGCCAGCTAACCATGGCATCCACCCTCTCAAACGATCTCTCCGCCGCCGCAACGACAACATCATCAGCATCGGCTACCCAAACACCCTTCACCTTCCCTAAAGACTACAATTTCCCACCTTTCTTCACCCCGCAAACAAACCACGACATTCGCCTCTCCCAACTCTCTAGGTGGTCTGATCTTATCCGCTCGTACTGTCGCCACAACCGTATCTTCCGCCTCTCTCTGATCGACGCCGTAGAAAATTCCCCGCTATTCCACAATGCGCGTATGGGGAAGAGAGTTAGCTTGGTGAACGCGAGGGCGATTGTGGATTGGATGGCTAGTCCGGAGGGAGGGAGGAGAGCGGAGTGGGATGGCGGTGGTGAGGGCAGGAGTGGAGAGAAGCCTGCTGTGTGGATCTGGTGGAAGAGACCAGAGGAATGGGCGGAAGTTTTGGCTGGATGGGTGAGTTTCAGAGTCGAACGTGTTGGACGTTTTGGTTTCGTTGGGCTGGGATTTTTTTTTGGCTGAACTCTTGATAGGTTGAGGAAACGGGACAGAAGAATACGGTTTTAACGTTATATGAGTTGATAGAAGGGGAAGCTACTAACGGACAAGGTATTTCTTGCTACTCTTCTATATATGTGTGACGTTGTCACTAATGCGCGCGTTGTAGAGTTCCACGGCATGGACCCTATCGTCCTCCAGAGATCGCTACATGTGCTTGTTCGACAAGGCAAAGCGCAAGTCTTCGGGCACGAGGGCCAACAGGGTGTCAAGTTCTTCTAAAACGACCTTCATGAAACGCTGTAATCACCATATTACAAGTAGATGAACGAACAGAAGAGCGTCAAAGGATGGGGTTGACTGTGGGTATAAATTTCACAATATCATGGACATGCTCTCATAAGTGGGTTTGTCTAACAATACACCAAGCTCCAAGGGTTAAAACAAGCCTTAATCGATACGCCAAAGAAGCTTCCAGAATAATCAAACAGGGCAAAAATGTTGGAGAAAGGAAAAGAGGTGACCTTCTTCGCCGAATCTTTCAATCTTTCTCCCCCTTCCCCTCAACAACATCTTTATCAGTCAACTCATACCCATCCGTCCACCTCCATTCCTGCGACATGGCAATATCCAATATCCAGTCCAATGACACAATTTTCGGCACTCTCCTCGAACTCAACGCCACCTGGCGAAACCTAGGCCATAGTTTGGAATGAGCTGTATCCGTCCCGCTGATGAGATATACCTCTTCCGCATGGTCCTGCTCCCCGTTATCACTGTTATTGCTCTCGCTCATGGCTCTCCCTGATGGGATTGTCATCCCGGTTCGGCCTTTGAATAGAGCACACTGCCCTCCATTCGTCTCGATGATCGACTTATATATCTCGAAGCCGCCACGGATACCCTCCATAGTGTATATTAACTTGCCGCTGAGGAGTTTATTCTTGTTTTGCCTCGCGTTGATTTCGGCTTGGGCGAGAGTAAACCCGTATTTTTTCTCCGTCTGCACGTCTTCTAAAGGGTAGTTATCGGGGTCTAGAAGCTCCTCTTTTTCTATGCAGTCTGTCACGAATTTGGAGTTGACGATCTTTGGAGTAAAAGCGAGGGCGTTGACGAACTTGTGCGTGCGAATGATTTTCGGAGCCGCCAGATGGGTGCATCTCGCAGGATCTTGCACAACTAAGATGCCGAGATCTCGCAATTTTTGCTGGAATTTGTTAGACACGGGCTCAAGACTCAAGAATGTATGGAGAAAACGCTCACCTTATCAGAGTTTTCCTTCTTCGGATTTTCAACCCACGGTTTATATCCTGACAGTAATAATTCCATCGTAATAGAAGGCCGTGTCTTCTTCACCCGCTTCACCTCCACTCCTTCCTCCATATCGCTTTCCTCACTAGGTTCAGCAGACTTTGATTTCCTCTTAGGCCGTACGACTGCATCCTGATCACTTTTTCTCCTCCCGCCATATATCACACCGCCAACCCTCTTCTTCTCCTTCTCGTACAGTGCAATATCTGGAGCGATTTCGTGCAGACGAGCAGCTGCGGCATCTTTAGATTTTCGGCTACTCGTTGATGAAGGAGTTGCGTTTTCTTTACCCTCTGCGGCAAATCGAGAGATCGCTGGTGTTTGAGGCTTCTTCTCAGAGCCGTTCTTATTCTCGGTTTTAGCAGTTTTAGGCGTGACTTCGTTCTCTAATGGTGATGATTTCCTCTTCTTCGTACCCTTCGGCGCTGTTGGTTTCGGGGGAGGGTTAATCGCTTTGGTTGTGGTACCGTTAGGGACAATTAATGAATTGCTGTCCTTCTGTTTCATGACCTTTGACGACGCCGAAGACTCGGTATCACTTGGGAAGAAGTTCTTCTCAAGAGCAGCTTTGTCAAAGGCAGTCTGCCCTACTACCTCCCCTAGGTTTGTTCTCTGTGGAAAGTGAGTGTATCGAGGGTCGGAGATAGTCTGGATTTTCCATTTGGCGTAACTGTCTTCTAGCCAGAGATGATTGACAACATCGAGGTTCCACTCCTTTGCGGCATTGCACTTTTCGCTGTTTCCATGGGCTGTGATCAAGTGGGTGTTATTCTGTCTCAACGTCTTGGTACACTCGGCACCAGATGCTGCTATGAGATTCTCCAAGTACAATCTCGCTTCCCCAGCATAATTTGATAAACTGATCTTGAAGCCTTGGAAGCCTGGAATACCCTCTCGCGGGATCGGGTAATGTAGGAGGCGTCTTAATGGTGATGTCCAAGTATTATGTGTGATGAGATGGTATAACCAAGAGAGATTCCCCACATCTTTCCCAGCCCTCGAAGCCAATTGGTAATCGTTACCCTCGCGGAAACGGCAGATGAACATGTCTGCCTTATCGATTTCTGCCACAATGGAACCACCCCCCTGCCTGATCAGGTCTTCAATGGATCCACGGAGGTGGCTTCCGATTTTTAGATCTGTCGATAGCATCACGTTCTTCTGTTCAAAAACGTTCAATTGGCGTCTGCCGTGGCTAGGGGTTGTAGGGCTGGGCAAATTTTGCGGCTCGGGTGTTGACGCTCCAATTATGTCCTTATTCTCTGCGGTTCGCACCGGAGTGCCTGGCTTCAGACGTAGTATCTCCGGGTCTGGTAGGGTATAAGGACGCTCATCGATTCGCTTTCCAAGCTTTAAACAGTCATCGAACCTAGAGAAAACGGGCGACGTTAGCTTATCCAAATTATTAGATGCAGGGTGAGATCTAGTGCACAGTACCAATGGGGCAAAACCATCTTCACGTTGAGTTTCCTTTCCTGGATAAGTTTGCATTTATCGGAGTCCGTGGTCAGAGCGACAACATGCGTGACTGTACTCGCGAGTTTCGCGCTGTATAACCCACCCATAGCAACCACGCCACCAATAATCGCCTCCTTGTCGCCCTCGGGAATATCTGCGCAGCTAAGAACCACTTCGTTGAGGAAAAGTTTAGGGTCGGGACTGTATTGTCGAGGATTGGCTAGTTTGCTCTTTAGAACCGATGTGTAGACCCATTGGGGCTTGACAACCGGAATGAGTGCATCGCGCGCGGCATCGTGGCTGGCGAAATCAATGGTGGGTGAGACTATGTGCGTGAACTCTTTGATAGGGAGCTGATCTCCGGGTTGTCGATGAACTGTTACTTTCCCGCCATGTTCTTCTATCATAGAGGAAAGCTGAAGACCTGTCAGTCCAGTTCCACTGAAGAGAGGCACATGTAAGTGCAAGGACAGACCTTCGTGACTGCATCGTCATCCAAATGCGCCGGGTGGGCTACTATGCAAAGTTGGCATTGCGCGAATAGCTGAAATTTCTGGTCCGTAGCTTGATTCTCCGCCATGGTTAGTAGACTATGAAGGAAATTGGGCTCCAGTTAAGAAGCAGTAACCATCCAAAAGGTGTCTCGCTGCCGATGGGGAAGGGTTGGGCAAAAAAGTCGAGGAACCATCAAGGCAAAACGCGTTCGATAAGGACCGTGAAGATCAACACAAGAAATCTGCTTATCTGATCAAAGACGCGTGAGAATCACATGACACAAACGCCTTATCACGTGGATACGATTAATGAAGACTTGCTTAGTAATATTAGGGCTTTCATAAATCTCGTGAGGCCGACTTGTGCCTCGGCTCAGGGGGGGTGAGATGACCAGGGGAGTGAGATGAAAGGAATAATCATGAAGGCTTTCAAAAATAAGCTGCAAGAGTTGACGGATTTCGATTACTCGAGTCGCTTCACTTGCTATACAGCCCGCGATGTCTTCGGAGTACTTTCGCGTTGTTGAACATGAGGTTCCATGCCAGCACATCCGCGAGTATCCTCGTGCCACATCAGCGGGCCAGGAGGATACGCTTTCCCTCGCTGTGAAGCAATATATTCCTCTAGACAATCTGAGCCCGCAGCCAGGAGATATAACTGTGATCGGCGCACATGCCAATGGGTTTTGTAAGGTGCGTGAGAACACCCCTCAGAATTATACCACTTAAACTAACGTTCCTTCATTTAGGAGCTCTATGAACCCTTATGGGATGAGATACATGCTCGCTCTAAGCAACATGGCTTTCGGATCAGGTCCATCTGGATTGCCGACTTTGCGGTCCAGGGCCAAAGTTATGTCTCAAATGAGGACCGACTCGGGAATGATCGTATGTGATAGATGCCTGAATGTACCTTCGTGCTATACTCATACATAGTAGCCAGTTGGTTCGATCACTCCAGGGATCTCCTAAATCTTGTCAACCTAAAGCGTGCCGACATGCCCCGCCCCATTATAGGCATTGGGCATAGCATGGGCGGTAATCAACTGTACGTGGAGCCTTAATCGACCAGTCTAGACTTGCACGATGATACTGATAAATCCCTAGAGTCAATCTCGCATTAATGCATCCTCGACTCCTTTCTTCACTCGTGTTGATGGACCCCGTGATCCAACGGCACCATGCGCGTTCTGGTGAACAATCAAAGGACGGCGCTTTTTCTAACGTCCCAATGACGGCCAAACTATCCTCATACCGCCGAGACGTCTGGCCATCACGGGAAGATGCCGCCCAGGGTTTCAAGAAGAGTAAATTCTATCAAGCATGGGACCCTCGAGTTTTAGATCGCTACATCCAACATGGCCTGCGCGATCTCCCGACCGCTATTCACCCAAGTGACAATGTGACCCCTGCGAATGGAAAATCGCCTGTCACACTTACAACCCCATTACACCAGGAAGTTTTCACTTTCGTACGGCCCAACTACACAAAAGCAGGCTTACCAGTAAATCGCGTAACCCACCCTGATCTTGACCCTACAGTAACAGGCGGGTACCCCTTTTACCGTCCCGAGCCCCCCATGACATTTTACCGACTCCCCCACCTCCGCCCAAGCGTAATGTACGTCTTCGGAGATAAATCAGAGCTCTCGACGCCCGCTCTCCGCAAGGATAAGATGGATTTCACCGGAACGGGGTACGGAGGCAGCGGAGGAGCAGTTGAAGGCCGAGTCCAATCTGTCTGTTTCGAAGGCATGGGACATCTTTTCCCGCTCGAGATAGTAGACAAATGTGCCGACGTTGCTGCCGATTGGGTCGGAGCTGAGATGCGCCTGTGGCGGGAACAAGAGGCCGCATTTAATGCGGAATGGAGTCAGAAGTCCAGCATAGAGAAAGCTACTATCGACGAAGCGTGGAAGCAAAATATCGGCCCTCCCCTAGGAAGGAAACCGCAAACCCAGAAACCGAACCTTTGAGGGGTATCTCTCTGAAACGAAAAACGGGCACTGTACGGATATATATATCTCTTTTTCGTGTATATTCGCTTGGTGATTTGATACCATGATACTAGAGAATAGACATTCAGCATTACATATTCGGTTATATTCTTCTACTATTCATTGGATGCCAGGGCTGCTATACTAATTAGGGGGGAACCGGATGATTCTTGTCGAACTGGGCTGAGCGACAGCCGATGAAAGCTTCCGGTAGACTGGAAACGTGGTAACCATGACGTCTTTCAGGCTCTAGTTTACCTCGAAGAGTACTGTCACATATCGGGGGGAAATTGGTCCAGGTGAATTATGCCTCGCCTCCATGAGCGCTTTCACATTGCATTTAAGCTAGTTATAACTGTTATATACACTCCTGATTGAGTCCGGGGTTGTAGATTATAATCGACAAAGCAACATATACCATGCTCTCTAACCCGAGCGCCCACACCATCCCGTTCCCAGAGTTTGGCTAGGCATCTTGGGATATAAAATACGCGATATCGGACGAGAGGCTCGAGAAAATCCCGTACTTCTTCATTCATTTTTCGTTCATCCCTTCCCGTTCGGGATCCCCGCGCCTGGAAGACTCACATTATCTCATGACAGAGGATTCGAGTATGTCGTCTTGGCATACCCATGGGATGGGTCACATCCATAGAAGCGAGGGTGGGGAATGCGAGCAACAGCGACCCCTGACGCCCCTCTCAACCTTGTAGGACAGAAAGTGCTATCACTCTAGCGGAATTCAGGGCACTGTAACCATGTGTTTGCTTCCACTGGGGCATGTCTAGGGGTGTGGTGTATTGCCCAAAGAGCATATTACCCAAAAAATTGAGAATTCCCCTTGAACGACACCGCTCCCCCACACGGTAGCCTCCAGGAACTCGTCGATAAGTTCGCCGGTCCGACAAGGGGCGGTTTTTTCGTATAACTGCCATATCTAGGGCGGTAGGCTCGAAATCTGGGATGCCAGCTACTCAGTCTTGAAGAGAACGAACTCCCGTGAAGGGTTCCTTTATCGACCGTGCCCGGGATGCCATCCCACCAAGTAGGAACGCAAGTTTTAACCTGTGTACCAGTTTATACCTCCTGCCGGAATCGGAACCACAGACCCCTTCACACCAAAGTGAGAATGAAAGACACTGAGTATCTAGATCTCGACTCCTCGAAACATATGACTGTGCCAGCCAGATCGGGTCTGCAGGCGACAGGAGACTCCCAATGTTACGAATAACTTGGACTTTGACAAATCGTCCAACCACAACCCTAAATTTCGTTGGACACTTTGAGCAGGACTCAAATTGATTCGGTCGCTCATAAAGAGCAATCACTTTCTGGTCACCAAGGCAAACGTGGGGGCATAGAGGAAGCCCAAGAAATGCGCACATACTGCCAAATGAAAACTCGCCGGTCCTGTATAGCTTGAGCGTATAATTAAAACCAACTGGGTCACGATCAAATTGTGTCACCTTCCAAAATAGAACGCGATTGGGCTCGCTCACGTACACAGTGTAACGATCCGCAGTCGATGGTGGGATTGAGATTGCGTACTTCAGCTCAGGAAAGGTTGTTTCTTTTACTCCCCACCAGAATTTTCTCTTCGAGAAAGAACAGTAGCGAAAAGTCGGCCCAGGTTTGTAATAAGTATATGATTCGGTAAGGTGCAGCTTTAAATCGGGTTTCTTTCGTAATTCTTCTTGCGGGAAGGCGGCTTGCTCATGTGTCGTCATGCATCCCCAACAACAATACGTTGGGGGATGGTCTTTAGCTAGTAAACCATCATACTCGAGCATTCGAAGGATATAGAAGCGAGCATATTTGAGATCCGGATCAGCCGGTCGAATCTGCATTAATTTCCACACACCTGAGAATGATGAGCCGGGTTCATTTCGACTGTTCCAGAAGCGTTTGCAGACAAGCATTAGCGCGATAGTCTCAGGGAGAGATAGATGTCGACAGATCTCTAATACCAACTCCGCCGGGAGTTTACGCAAAAACATTGGATATTGCCGGGGACCGGCGCTCTGCGCTATGGTTGCCTTTCGGGAAGAATTAGAACGAGGTTTCATGAGCCGCTTCAGCCATGATGAAGCCATTTGGGCGGTTTTCTTCGAAGCCAAGAGTGAGAGATATGACAGAGTAGGAGTACATTGCGACGGCTTGTGTACCGATGAGGCGTTATAAATGGGGTCGGGGGTTCAATTGCCCTTTGGGGGTGATGTAATGTGAAGTAATACTTCTTGAGCCAAATTTCTACCACTGAGCCAAACAGATCTCCTCAACTTCAGGGCTGAGAAGCTAAATAGGCAAGTGTTTCAACACACCACCTCGGGACTCTGACTGAATGAAAGGAGGCGCAGAACTGAAGAAACCGGGATCTCGCAGCATCTTGGTGAGTCGAAATCGAACAGTTGAACGGAGAGCTGAATAAGGAATCGAGTCGATCTAATTTTCATCGCTCGCAAGTGGATCGAATGTCGTTCAATGACGCACTTTTATGGCTAAATGTAACAATAATAACCCGAATGCCGGTCACTTTTTTCGATTGAAGTGTAATCATGAGCTTCAGTTCGTCGGAAATAAAATATCGTCTTTGCTTCGATTCGGATGCGCAGCGGAAACGCGAAAGAGCGCATAGCCTCCTGAGCCAAACTTCTCCCACGGAGCCAAAAAGGCAGATCAACACTCGGCTTCAGGGATGAGAAGGCTTTATTGACGACTCGTAGCCGCCTAAAAGCTTGTGTTGACGTCGAAGAGCGGTTGTCGACGGGGAAATGTCGGTCCGGTGTCCAGACATGGTCGAATGAAATTGTCGAGTTTTTGGAACTTGGGAGCACGTCAATGATGCTGGAAGTCATAACAATCAAGCTTTGTTTTTGTCTTTGGGGGTTAAGCCCCGGTAGGTATAGAGAAGTGGGAGGAGGAGCAGAAGGCGTAAAGGGGTGGAGAGGTTCGTTTGGAGTCAGGCGTTCGTCTCTAAGCGCATCCAAACAGGTTGCATGGGTTCACGGAAAAAAATTGCCGATGCTAGGATTCGAACCCAGGCATCTCGACCCCAATTATGGGCAAGCCCGGAAGGACCCGTCGCAATCGAAAGACGTGCTCCCACTACACCACATCGGCCTACTTGTTACTACACTTCACAAAATTAAATCTATATCATTGTCAGACGAAGCTGATTCTTGTCAAGATCTCACCTTAGTCAACCACAGCTCTCTATTTTGACGATCTTGCTCTCCACCGTCTTCAAAAGGCGATGTCATTCAAGCCCTATGTCATCATCAGCATTCTGCCGACAGAAATCTCTCATCTGACATTCCCAATCTAACCCCCTTCCAACCCCACTTTTTACCCCCATTGGAACCCCCTTCCAAATCCCCTTCCATTCCCACCCCCTTGAGATTGAATGAAAGCTGATTCCACCATCAGTTGATTCCTACCCTCTAGGGGCCGACCGAAAGCTGCTGATTCCCACTACCTTGGGATTTAATGAAACACTGAGATAGGGGGCGCTGCAATATATGAACTGGGTCTCTAAGAGATTTGAATAGTTATCGCGATGCAACTTTATTTGAAGATATGTAGATAGATTACGCATTTCTCGTCGACTGAAGAATCTCAGTTATTACATCATATCATTGTAGAGGGTTCGTAAGCCCGAGAGAAATTTTAATGAGCTGAGGGATACCAGTATGGGTGATCATTTCCCGGCTTTCGATTACCGTTTCCCGAATAGCTACCACACTTGTACAATACTTCCTCCCTCGACTTTCCCATCCTGCGTAGGAGTTCCAACCCCGAGTTCACATTCACTTGGAAACAGGTGTAAGGGGGGTGGCGTGTCATGCCTGGGACGCATCGTCGTGTCTCTAGCGCTTTTCGGTCCCCGATAGACGTCCACAACCTGAGGTTTAGGGCTCATCTCTGGAAGGGGACTTCGTCACAAAGGGGAGCTCTCGCCAGTAACTCAGGGATTCTCACAGCTTCGTGAGTTGGTGTCTTGGAATTCGCGTTTCCGAGGTCTGTTACTGCGCTATATCTTTCACTAGTAGAGGTCTTCTCTCTGATTCCTCGCCTATTAGCGCACTCACATCACCCCCTCTCACAACATCTGTCTCGCATGGGATGTTTCTCAGATCCTGCAGGTGAAAATTAAACGGAAAGCGGGCGAGACCCGAAACCCGGTCACTTCTCTGAGAGGGTTCGGGACCGCGTCCAATATCGCCTATCCCAGGAATTCCTTCTCTGGTCAAGAGGTTGACTCAATTCGATCTAAGGCTTGAGAAGTCTTGGTCGTCCGACCATGGCTTTCTCCTCGTTCCGGTGTTCCTTTGGCTGGAGACTTATTTGGATAGACAAAGGCAAATAGGACTCCCGCGGGGTCTTTGGCATGTAAAAGAGTGTTTTGGCGTTGGAAACCGGAGTTTGTGTGCTCTTATGTAGCAATGTAGCAAGAGTTTGGGAATTTTGCGATTCGCACAAAACCCGAAAGTAGGCCTCACTGAAGAGAAGATATCTTTAAAATGTGGCTTGACTACATCCTTTTATAGCCCGTTCTTTAAGTTTCCTTTGTCGCCATCACTGAGAACTTCTCTCGGATGTAACCTCTGTTCCTTCCACAGGGTCTTGCCCGGATCCGGTTGTCGGGGCACTATTTTCGGCGTGACCGGGGGCCGTTTTCGGGGCGTTCCTATTACTGGTCCGGGGAGAGTCCAGTCACTCATATCGGGGACCGTTTTGAGGATTGACAACATGGCGCAGGCAGTGGCTTCTAAGTCTCCAAGATCCTGTTCGTCCGTCCCTATCTTCGGGTGTGAATGATGGGCGAGAGGACACCGAGGAAGCATATAAGATTTCAAACTTCAGAATCGGAAGTGCCGGCAGAAAAAGGCCCTCCTGAGCTTGGTGTCACAAATTGAAGTCGTGATGGTTTTGCTCCTCTTCTCCAGTCTTTGACTCAATCTTGCACCTTTCTCTAAAGACAACAATAAGTTAGACGAGATAAATGATAAGTTTGGAAAGGGAGCGTACTGGTAGTGAGCCCTTCATGTACTTGAAGTCAAGTGTCGTACCTCCCGGAAGACCCCTCAAGATCAAAACAGTGCTTCTCCAGAACGTTTCGCTTTTCCATTTTCTCAACCATTTAAACCCGTCACTGTCACCGGCTATCATAAAACCCCCCTCGATTACTTTCCTTCCACATACGACCATAGGGTGTGGAATACAGGGCTTCCCGTCCGCTCAGCCGTACTTAAGCCACACGCCGGCCGGTTAGTAGTTGGGTGGGTGACCACCAGCGAATACCGTCTGTTGTATGTAATTCTTTTTTTTTTGACCTCTGCATCAGACAGCAAGAGCCAAACGTATTTTTGGAGATGTCACTCTCTCGAGCATTCCCCTGTCCACGCCTGCTTCCTATGGCAAACGAGAATACCCCCTCGAATCTAGCTGCCCCTGGCTCCAAATTTTCGGGCGTAGACGTGGACAACGTGTGTCATGACCACTTCCCCAGCGCACAAGAAAACTTCGATCTTTTCCGACTTCCTTGGTTGTGTTGTAGCTCTAAATCTCTAGTCCAGACAAAGCAAATACATTGGAGGGACTTTATCGCCGTTTAGTATTCACCGGGGTAAGGTTGGAGAAGGGAAGGCAGCAGACCCGTATAGAGTCAACGGTCGAACGAGGTGGGTAGACGGTAAAGAATAGTGTGACGAAGCATACCCTCATTTTCTTTGTCTACTTTGCTCTTCTTCATGAAGAGGAGCGACAACACGTGCGCATGTCAACGCACATGGTCTGGTAGACCCTTTCTTGACGATTTCGAAATATCCGCTCAATGTTCCAGTTCATCCAGGCTGTAGAACGGTGAACTGCATCTGGGTGGCATCAAGGTTCCTTCTGTAGATACAGGGAAGGGTATCATCCTTTTCTGGGTGTCGTGTGCATTTGGATGTTCCCTAACTCCGATTCGCCCAAGATCACACTCGCCGTTCTCGCGTAACCGTACTCACAGATCCCGAGGCAAGATGCGACTCGTTATCTCTTTACGTTGATAACAACAGTCACATTTTATATTATGAGAGTCAAATCGGGAACAAAGTAACATTCCTTGGCATCGTTCTGTGGGCAGGGCCTGGGAATCACGAAAACGATCAGAATAAGCTGGTGACCGCTCTGAGCGCAATACTGAATGGCCGCAGGCCAGCCACTCCGAGGTTTCATGCGGTCCAGGAGTTTTCTCTGGAAGAGACGTCAGTAGGCAGGCATCAAGGTCATCGGGGTCCTGGTCCTCAAATTATTCGGGAGGTCTCCAACTGGAATATCAAGAGGGTTATCCTGATGGCCTTGGGTTTCGCCGTGGTAGAACCGCGCAGAGAAAGAAGGCTGCTTGACCAGGGAATCATCAGGGGGAGGTATTCCATGATATGAGTCTTATTCTCCTGTGCATAATTTGGCAGAAACGACACTTAGGTTTGTCATCAGCCGCCGTCACAGTCCTGATAGGTGGTGAGTACTGTATCATCTGGCATGCTCAACCTGGAGCCGTTCATCTGGGTTTCGGGTGAGGGACATCTGAGTCGATATTGCCGATCCGAGAAGAGACATGAGCGAATCGATTCGCCCGTCAGGCAGTTTGGTTGTATAATCTGGCAAGAAAGTGGGTTTAAGTCGTTTTGGGTCTCGACTCGCTTCCTCTATATATAACGAAATATAACAGACAAGTTCCTTCACAGCCTGCGCGTGAATGTTGCGTGGCCTGATTTCAATCGATATCCCACACAAGCCGAATCGTGATGGGAAAAAGAAGAGCTCCGGTTCGTTGGCGATTCTGTAGATCTTTCGAACTAACGGAGAATCGTATAAAACAGCAAAAGGGTATATATAATTCCATCACAACGACCCCATTTGTGTACGTCGTGGAACTTGTTCAAAACTTTCAGACATCAAGATGTCTCTTTGCAAGTAATGCCTTCCGGTTCGGATGGATAATTCCGCTTCATTCTGGGGCCGGTCATTAGGGGCAAGGTGTGCAACAAGTGTATATATATATCTATAGTTGTGAGCCCCCCTACCAAAAGTACTGTCAGTATAACTGTCCAGTTAGGGAACGTAGCCCCTGAAAGGAAGGGCATAGGGAAAGACACTGGGCAGCACTCTAGAAGAAGTGATGGGTAACAGGATGGGAACACATAAACAAAGATGCCTACCAAATGTTCAGAACTTCACTGTATAGACGCGTCTGGTCTGTTGTTGACATATCCCCCGCCTCCTCGCGGTGAATGATAACACAGCTCCAAACTTCCCTATCTCACTTTCAACCCTTCTCTCAAACTATTTTCATTCCTTCGCAGAACACTCTCTGCACAACAACATCGTCGTCGGTTCAAAACACTCTCGTTTCTGGCCGTTTCGGCGTTCGCGAAGTTAATCGTGCGACGAGATTAGAAATCCGATCCAGTAAGTTCCTACCCCGGATTTCGAGTTAGCTATCATGTTCCGGAACCCACAGAAACGATCTGCGGACCCGCAAGCGAGACTAACACATTAAGCATAGATAACAACTCACCAATAACGTCAACATGCCGCCTTCGGTCTCCAATGATCCGGCCCCTGGCGCTCACCAGGATCACGCCGAGGACAGCCACAGCACCAGTGCGACCCACGAGAGTATCAGTGACGCCGGTGATAGCGACATCGCGCACAGTGATGCCGGAGATAGCGAAGATATGGAGTTCTTCGCCACCAACATGCCTCCCGCTCCTCCCCCGACACGCGAGAACTCACTCGCAAGTCGTCACAGCGCGAGTTCTGACCAGAGCCTGGAACCATTCCCTGAACTGAGCCCTGAACTCCCCGAACTCCCCGAGTCTCCACCACTCCTTTCTCGCTTGGAACCGTACGAAGATCACCAGGACAGACACAGATACCCCTATTATCGTTATGACGAGGGCATATTCTTTGAGCATGAGGCGGACCCGGACTCTGAGAGTGAATACGACGATAGTCCTCTGTTGAGCCGTGGTCTGCCGCCTGACCAGAGGGAGGCATATTTCCAGGAAGTGGGCTACGTCCCGGCACAGAGCCAAAGTGAGGAACCGAGCCAGAGCGAGACACAGAGCGAAGGCCAGGCAGAGAGTCAAAGCGAAACTGAAGGTCAGGCTCAGAGTCAGTCTCAGAACCTAGCGCAGAACCACTCAACCTGGGTCGCAGGAGAACCAGATCGCGAGATGGAAGAGTTGTGGGGCTCTATCTTCCCAGCAAATGGACATTGGAATGTGGAAGTCATCGAGGAAACCGACACGGATATCCCCCAGGAACAGAACTCGGTGGCTATAACTGTCATCTTGACAGAGCAGAACCCTCACTGAGAAATCGAATCGTTTAAACCGTGGAAGAAGGACGAAAAGTGATGAAGGAGTGATTGCGTTCAGAACTAAATGTGAGTTAGAGCAGTGTTCTTCCCTCCTCTTTATACCTTACCCTTTCCTCCCTTTCCCCTCAGAGAGTCCCAACGGATCAGCAACACCCCCTTTACCGTAAGCTCACCGCTAATATTCTCTCTCGTCAGTTCAAAACACGGTGTAGTGTCCCGCCTCGGGACCGGAACGGGTCCTCCAATTCTCCGCATGCCTCGCCCCAGGAAGGGGTCGATGGGACGGGTACGTGCAGAACCACTCCTTTTGCCATACATATGTGCAGGGACCCAACTAATCGATCGATCTAGTTCAACCTTACCAGCGTTTGGTCTCCCAATCTTGTTTTCCCACATATCCGTGGTGCTTCCTGGCCTATTAGTTTGGTAGTAAATGCAACTTGGTCTCACCTTTTACCGTAACTCTCAGCAGGCCGGTGGCCGGTCGATTTTTCTTCTCACCTGCTTTGCCGTAGTTCTACCCGTAGCGAAGAGAACGGGTAGAGTGGTGTACGGGTGGTGACGGGCAGATACGTAGATTTGGCCCCTCTCTTTAGATTCGTTCCCCTTTCCCGTACTTTCAATCCTCATACTCCTTGCTAGCCAACACCTACGGGAAACCCATGCCCGCTTTGCCGTAAGGTCAGTACACGTGCCAGTCCATGGGAGGGTCATATGAACAGGCCATTCCGTAAGAGGGGAAAAGAAGGTATATATGAGATTCATTGTACACTGAATATCCAAGAGAGAAAAAGAGAGAGAGAGATAGGAAAGTGAACGTTGGTTGTGGTTAACCCACAGCCAACTCTAATGAACGCCCTTGGGTATACAGCAAAGTACTCTTGCGTCATTTTCTTCTATCTTCCGCATATGCCCCTACCCGAAGGGAATACAGCAACCCCAACGCACGAGGTGAAACGGGAGGCCGCATTGTGGAGATGAGGTCAGCCAAGAAGAAAAAAGTCACGATCTATTAACCCGAATTTTGGTCATATCCTTCCGTTAGTAGTAATAATAAGCCCAAAAAGAATCAGTCTGGAAACCCCGAAGGAGGGTATGAGAAAAAAGGCCCCAAAAAGTAAGAAATGTAAGTCGTTGTTTGTTTTTTTGGTTTCGAGCTCCTCAGCACTTCTTTTTTGAGGATCCGTTCTGCTTGGAGGTGCCGTTGGCACGTTTGGTCGTTGTGCGAACATCCGGGAGGGTATACATATGGGGCCAATGCAGGTAGTATTCGTTCTGCCGATTGTTAAGGCAATGGCGAAGCCAAATCCCCCATACGATATAGAGGTAGGCCCCAACTCCGGTCATGAGATGCCTAGAATCGCATACGTGTCAGCTATCACCGCTCTTCCCAAGCAAGCAGTGCGGGAAACAACATACCACCACCCATGCCCTTCTAGGAAGATACCCCACGGAAGCCCAACCTCTCTCCTCCAAGCCCGGATCTTGGTGCAGAACATATTATCCAAATTCCAGATAGCAAACCCACCCAAAAACATACTCAGCCCATAAATGACCATAAACCACATGGTCCCCAGAATCTTCAGATCCCTTGCATTCTCATACTCCTGCGTCTCTCTCGACGGGACAGTTAACCCTGCTTTCTCCCGGGCCAGACGGTCTTCCTCCGTCGATTTCCGCCACGACGGACGCAGTGTAACCTCCATAATATACATACTCCTCACCACCACCACGACCGTCAAAAGCGCGAACGCATTCTGATGGAAGACGGGATCTTGGAGGTAATGGTAGTATAGCGTGATAAAAATGGCGAGCCCAGCCAGCGAAGACGCGAGGTAGATGCGCGTAAGGGAAGCTCTCGCATACGAAAAGGTCGCGTAGGCCATCAGACACGTCGTATAGATCATCGAAAGTTCATCAACGAGTTGCATCGGATCTACATATTTTCCCGAAGAGAAGCGCGCGGAACTCAATTAGCCAACAGCTCATCCTCTTTCTCATTTCTTCGACTTCCTTATCTTCAGTGGGATTTAACGGGGAGCATGGATCGACATACATTTAAGCGTAGCATGGAACAAAAAGCTCCCAAATCCAACAATCAGGTAACCCACGAACCCAACCAAAAACACCCGGTCGTGGCCATTATTCCGGCAGCTACGGATCCCCTTAATCCCCAGCAAAAGGAAGAGGAAATTGGTGACCGTGTTCACGATCTCGGCGGAGTAGATGGTGGCATAATAGTCCTATACAGCCCGCGTACGTCATCTGTCAGACTTGGGTTCTCACCATCACCGCCCAAAAGGCAAAGGAGCTTGTATGGAGGGTAGGCCAAGCGTACCTCTTCACACCAATTCAGCGTCGAAGTCACTGGGGTCCAGTATCCCTTCTGGGAGGGGGGATACGGCCAAATAGCCATCACCGTTGGTCCAGGCGTCGGTATCCGATACGACTTTAATCTCGCTGGTTTGCTCTCTTTGCACGGACAATTGGAGGATCAACAATCGATTATCGCAAACTCCAATCTTCTTCTACCTTCTCTCCCCAAATCATACAAAAAAGTTCAAACCTAACAGAAGCCGTTATATCGTACAAAGGTTGAAAGGACAAGTAAAAGTGTGTCGGAGAAAAGTAGAGGTAAAAGATGAGGCGAAGACGACAAAGTGCTTACCCACTCCCAGAGAGCAGGAAAAAAAGTCAGATGTCGTGACGTATCTCCTCCCGTAGCACAAGCAAGACACCATCAGTAAGACATCCGATGCAGTCCAACATTCCGCGTTTAGAGAAAACTGCCATCATCATCACAAAGTCTCGGCAATGGCATCTCGATCAACATCTGCATAAGTCATCGTGCATATTATTATTCTCGGTGTTTCATAAAGTCTTGTGGGGGGAAAGGCCCAGCTTGTTGACTCGGTGCAAGGTGTATCCTTCCTGGAATACCTCGGAGGTCGAATCATGCACTGCTCCGGGAATGCGACGAACGTGAAAACAAAAAGGCCCTGGCTAATGGCTTCGGTAGCTCGGAAAGATGGGAAAGCTGCAATTCAAAAATCTCATAACAACCATAGCATGACGGCTGTCAGCACTGCTTCCGCTGGTTCCGGCATGGCCACTCGAGTAGACGATGCCTGTCATGATAGCTATACTCGAAGCTGTACGGGGAACCCAACCTGCAGTGCGACAGGGCCTGTAGTAAGATTCCGGTCGAAAAAGACCATGATAAGGTCCCCCGCGACACCCAGAAATCTAGGATTTACGAATAAGGGAATGTACGGCTTCAAGTTGTACAGATGTCTATAGCAATGAATGTACAAACTACCAAGCAACCGCCACCCGCAGTTTATTTCACAAGATTATGGTGGTGATATAATCTATCCAAGCCAAAAACTCTCCCAAGCCTTCTCGCATAATTCATCCCTAACTCTGTAAAGGTAGTCCCGAAAGTCAATATCTTCCAAACCATCGATCCTCAGCTTACCATCCTTGATTCCCTTCCAGCCCCTGACGGGGGCTTTGACGATCTGATGGCTTCTGCCGCAAACCTTCTGCCCTCCCAGGAGCTCCCCGCGCAGCCGGTAGCATTCCGGGCATAAAAAGCTGAAGCAAGTATAGCAGTAATGCGCTCCGTTATCACCCCAACGTCGAAAAGTGGTCGTTGGATAGCAGAGCCCGTCGCATGCACACTCTCGGGCTTCAGTTTTGACAACGTCACCTTCATCCTCTGATAGTTGCTCACCCCCTCTTGCCTTCTCTCCGGTGGCGCTTTCTACCTCAGCCCCCACCACCCTTTCACCGTCTTCTTCATCATCGCTTTCGTCCTCGGCCTCTTCCCTCTTCTTCAAGTATGACTCTTCATCCTCCTTATCCGAGGAGCTAAGGTGACTGAACAAGGCTGAAAAGATAACAAGTGAAGCTTTTCGAAGATCTTCCCCATCCTTAACAGCAGTAGACAGGAGGAAAAGTGCTTCCGATAAAAGAATTATATTACTCCCATCGTTCCAGGCGATATCGTCGGTCAACCCCGCTACACAGGCGTTGATTTGCTCCTGAAGCATGGTCTGGAAAGTCACGGCGGGCCCCATCTTGAGATGCATCCTAGCCAGAGTCAGACCATATCGGACCATCCACGAGTTGACCGTACGAGGCACGTCCATGGCCAGCGGGCTCGTGGTGAGACTTTTCATATCTTCAAGAAGCTTTTGTTTGGTTTCGGGGTTGGACGAGGTTCTGAAAAGCTCAAACAGAACTTCCGACTGGCGCGTCATTGCGAAGCCAAATGTCCAGTCAGGCTTGTAATTTGTGACCGCGTACAGCTGGCCCGTAGACCTACTGTCGAAAACCTGGTCTAGGACATCTCTGGCCTTGTTGAGATTTTGAGACACCCGGATGTGGAATTTGGCGAGTTTGATACGCAGGGGAGCCCCGGCATTGACATTGTCCAAATATTCGATGACACTCTCATACATTTCTGTGACAAAAGCTGCCTCTCCAGTCGAGGCCGCAATATTCAGCAGAAGGTCGTGTCGGGCCTGCCCTTCTTCGTGGTAATTCCAGGCCATCCATGTGAGCTGCTCCAGTTTTGTCCATGATTTTAGAGTGGACATGTATGACTTGTGATGGCTTCGATCAGAGTAGAGGTCAAGTTGCTCGCCAAGCACATCGCCGGTAGTCAGCTCCGATGGGTCGACGGCCTTGGCGGTGGAATAAGATATTGCTGCTGCGGCAATATCTCTTCTCTTGGCTTCTATGCGCGCCTTGGCAACGTAGGCGGCTCGCTTGAGGGAGGGACTGATGTAGGCTGCATTAAGAGCCTCACTGTATGACAAGACATGACGGTACGCCTCTTGAACGCGGCCTTGTTTGGAGAGAATCTGCGCCATAAGGACTAGCGCCTTGAAGTTTTCCAGACTCTGATTTTCGTCAAGGGTACTAAGTGATGCCCATTTCTGTAGCGCCTCGCCACACATCTTCTCCGCAGGGCCTCGTTGTTTGAAATGTAGCATTAGCTCCGCTACCACGCGATACGACTGGGCACTCATCTCTAGGTCTGCAAAGAGATGCGGAACGCCTAATATCTCAGCTCTGGATTGTGGAGAATTGTTCTCGTCTCCCACTCCAGCCGAAGGGAAATTCTCTTCTGCCTTCGCAGAGAGAAAATCATGACGTCCGCTCTGTTCAGGATTAGTACCGAGAATATCACCGGAAACTGCTCGCCAGAATAACTTACATGGTTCAGCGAATCCCTCAGTGCATTGAAGGCTTTTAGTGCGCCAGTATTCGTTTTCGATTGATAGAGGTTTCGAAGGTGGGCCTTGGTCAAGGAGAGAAGAGCCTGGCTGTTATCTCGCGACAAATGTCCCCACCATTCCCGAGCATCCTCACGTATATGACGGCTGTCATCCTGTGGTATATCCTTCGTCCAAATGGTGATACGCTCGAACCCGGAAAAGAAGGCGAGTGAATACTCCGTCTCAGTATACTCGATCATATCAGCGAACGCAGAACCGTTCAGGAGTTCCCAGAGTACGTCCATCACCTCCAACCGCTGTTCGTCAGAATGCCGCTCGGGCCTGATATTTTGCCAGTGCTGTAACACATGCTGTGCTGCATAGATCCGGATTGGGGTGTGACTCTCCTCTATATAACCGCCGTCCGGAGGCTGTAGAAGCTTGGCCAGGATGAGATATATTCGTCGATGAGCTTCTGATGCTGCCCAATGCGCCCGGCCCCATCTTGCAGACGACCCGCAAATGAATGATTGCATCGAGCGCTCACGGAAAGTGACAGGGAGTTTCCCATCATCATGTATCAGCTTAGCGCTTATGGGATGGTCCTTGTCAAGCTCCTCAGCCTTAGTCAAAGCTCCTCCCATCGCCTCGATCCTCGCCCTCTCCTCGGCATCGGTACCAGAATCACCAATTTGGAGAAAATAGGTGAAAACTTCTGATAGCTCCCTAGTATCTACGATTTCTCCGTTACTCAGGCTCTTAAGAAGTGACGTGACTTCGCCATGCAAAAGCGGCCGAAACGAATGCGCGACAAGATGTAAGAGGAGCGTGGTGATCTCTTGGCGTGGTTCCGAGAACCGTTTCAGGCATGCCGAAAATAGATTGTCGTAGAGGTCGTACAGAGTCGGTGTCGTTGGTCTTTCCAGATTGCGGATAACGGGGCCTTCACGGCGAAGGCTATTTAGTCTCGTCAACATGTACTCAGCGTGTAATATACCTGCAACTCATTAGTAACCTATATCATCCCTAACGTGGGGACTTTAATATACGCACTGGGCGATATCTCCTCCAAATTGTCGGCAATGCGCTGCTTGACGTAACTTCCAAACTTGCGAAGCTCACCGAGAGACTCGAGCCTATTCCAGACAAAGGTCTTCAAGTCCTCGAACTGCTTCTCTCTAGTTACCTCCAATTTTATGTGTGATGCTGAGTCGAGGATGGGTGGCAACGCGTATGGCCGAGACGTGATACATATAGAGATCCTTAGCTCAGGCCGCCTCACCATCTGCACAAAGGACACAAAATCCTGTAACCCCCCTGCCTGTATCTCGTCCATTCCATCAAGTACAATATACAAACGATGCTTACCCTGCTTGGGGAAGGACGGAGAAAGAAACGCGCTGACCAGATCGCGCCAATCCAACACGTTGAAGGTTGCGTCTCTAAACGCTGCATGCACCTGTTGGCATATTGCCTCATTCTGTTCAACTACCTGGTTGATGATGGTGACAATGGCGCTGTGAAACGACGACAAGCTCTTGTGCCGCTCACTAAAATAAAAGTGGGTGACGCAGGTTGAGCCCTCGGTATCGTTCGAGGCTATTTCCCACAGTTTGTCGTATATAAAGGCAGCGAGGTGGCTCTTGCCCATGCCAGGCTCACCGCTCAGGGCCAGGATAGGCCGAACCCCTTCGGATTCGTCGTATTTCATCCACTCGTTCCACTGTGGATCAGAGAATATCCAGGAGCACGTATTCTTCACCAGTGTTTCTTTGAGAACCTGGTACTTGTGAATATCGCCCTCAACTTCCGGAAGTCCGTTTCTAATGCGTCTCGCCGATGGTGGCTGCCTACGCTCACTTGAAGACGAACTTCCGTGCTCCTTCTCGTGTTTCTTACTCTGCTCTTTGAACGCTTCAAGAAGCTTCGTCATATCACTGCGAATGTGATCCGTGGCATTCTGAATGTCTCCCAGGAGCTCCTTCTGCTGATAAAGCAACTCTGTGTGAGAGTCCTGATTCTGCCGAAGCTCAATGGTCATCTTCTGAATCTCCTCAGTATTCCCCAGAATAGCGAACTCAGTAGCGCTTTGCAGACGGCTCAGCTGGCTGTTCATGTTTTCGCGGGCTCCTCCAAGCTCGCCGTCCTGGCCAAACATGAGGTTCTGGATCCATTTCTCTGCGTCATGTCAGCTCGAGCCAAGACCTTTGTGTATATGGATCTGCCTACTAAATCTTCCAAGCTCCACGTACTTATGTGCGAAGCCGCACAAGGTAAGAAACGCCGTGAACACATCCATCAGGCAGTTATGATACGCCTTGTACTTTGGCATACGTGTCTCGAGGATAACGATACGCTGCAGAAAGGAGTTCATGTCCTCAAAGAAAACAACCACAATGTCATAGTCAGCAGACACCTGGCGGCACGCTGACAGAAGGTAAGTAACAGCGGTGCCTATGGCCGCGGCGGGAGGGAACGCGGGGGTAGCCGCCCCAATAAGCTGCTGCGCGCCAGACTCGATGTAGTCTATATTAGCAGCAAAGAGGCTACGCAGCTTGTCCACTTTCTTCTCATTATGGCGGTATTTGTGGAAGTTGTTCATCTCGTTGACACCGAAGCCGATCATAGCATCCGTACTGTCGAACTTGCGCTGCAGGGGGACGCCAGTAATACCCTGGTAGGCCTCGAGGGCCTCAGCCCAGAGGTCGGCGACATCACGATTATCGTTTTTGATGCTGTCGAGCACCTTTTTCTTCTCCGATTCAGAAGCCATGCTTATACCACTGGCCTCCAACTAGTGTGGTGTTGCAATCCAACAAGAACCACATGGTGATGTGCGGATTACGGGTGTTTATTAATATGTGCTCCATGACTGTTGTACGTAGTCTGACAAAGGTTCAGATGCATTAAGCATGGGGTGTTTGAGCAGAAGCCAGTGAGAGATGTGGAGTCATTGGTCGTAGCAGCCTTGTAGGGAGAGCGTTCCACCTACCTGAGGCCGTCGTGTGGCGGAGCACTCCTAAATTTTGGCCCCTAATTTTTCTCCTCTTGTAGAAGGTATCTTAGCGTTTACTGCTCTTTTTACATTAGGTTCACTCGATCAATCTTCATCCCGCTGAAGGTGTTTGAGCCTGTATGTAGTCACTGTCGATTACGATAGGAGAATCGCGGGCTTCGCGCTGGGAGGGCTTCCGACCGCGGATCCACTTCGGCCCGAAAGTTTAGCACGTGCCAACTTCAGACCAGTAGCCCTAAGCCCTAGGTAACCCCAATGGAGAAACATACCCCCGAAAGCGCCGACCTATCTCAACCTCTCTATCAAAAGTGAAGCCTCCAAGAATAACAGCAACCAGCAACGAAGCGATAATCCACCACATCCTCTCAATCCCATCAGCTACCCAACCCACGAAACATATCCCACCCTGATCCGCAATATCTAATTAAAACTCACAATCCCATTTTCGTCCCTCCCTGAAACAACGAGCCCTTCCACACCGGCGAGTATTGAAACTCACCCCTCCCTCCGCAACATTTACGCGCCCGCGCCGATCCTAGCTCCCGCCCACCACCCACACACTCGTCCATCACAATGTCCATTCCCAATGAAGCTCTCCAAAAGGTGCGCTCATTCGTTTATTCCCATCCAACGATATAAATAATCCCTCCAAACTCTAATGATCCGACCCGCTAACATCTCTTCCAAAAATAGCTCGTCCAAGAGATCGAATCCCGAGCCGTAACCGCCCAGCAGCAGATCAACGTTGTGAAAGCTCAGATCTCAGCGAAACAGAGGGATTCGCGCCTCCTGCAACTTACGTCGAGTGAGATTGGGTCGCTTCCCGCTGGGACGAATGTGTATGAGGGGGTTGGGAAAATGTATGGATGAAACAAAACAGCTTTCCAGTTTTAACCCACCCTCTCCTATGAGGAAAGGGGGAGGTACACAGTGGGTGAAGCTCGATACTGACAAATCCTAGGTTCGTCGCGAGCCCGATCCCAAACGTCGACAAGCGACTCACCAGCGAATCCGGAACCCTCAAAACGGACATCACAAACCTCGAGAAGAAATTAACGTACCTCGAAACTACGCACAAAAACAGTCTGGATCATATCGAACAGATCTTCAAATCTGGTGGGAAGGCATGAAGAAACGTAGATCCTTGTAATGAGCGAACTGGGTGATTTTACTCGGTTGTGTCTTAGCTTCCTCTCCTTTCCGTTCCCGCTGGGCTGCAGGTTCAAGGCTCCCACTCGGGACAGACCACGAGGGAGGGAAGGAGGGAGGCGTGCAAATCATCCGATGAATAAGTGATGGGATAGGAGGGGGAGAAGCTGAAGAAAGGTCGGAAGGTATGGCCGACCGACCAATACGATCACCAACTCCAATACTTCGCCAGCCATCTGTGTTATTTCCTACATACTATCTACCGTTCCGAATCTGCACTCCGGGCCTGATTAAGGAAGGATTCATAGGCGTGGTGTGGTGTCGTTTGTTCGTCTTCTAACTTCCTGCATTGGCATATCATAGCATAGCATAGCATTCTTTCGTTTTGTTTACTTTTGGGTTTCGACTGCTGCTGCATCTTCAGGGTCTGCTCGTCCGGTCTGCTTAGACTGCAGAAAGCAGAAAGCGGAGCAGAGCAGAGCAACAAGGCGACGACCCGCAAGGAAGGAAGCCTAGTTTGGTTGGTCTTGATTCTGACAACCAAGTGGCAACGAAGAAAGCAGTGTCATTCGCGTCCAGTCACTTAAGGGTACTTACTGTACATATTTGTACATACATACGTCCTGTCTAGCACTCCTTCCAATCTGCCTTGCCTGCAGTCTGGCCAGTCTGGGGCAAAATGCGGCTGAAAACGTAATAAAAAAGAAGGGATTTGCGTGGACTCGTCTTGCTTGCTGTTCAGAAACGAAACAGAATAAATTCACATGACATCCACCGAGTTACTGGAGTCGATTTAATAGGTATTTCTGCGTTGTAAGCCTGCCTGTCTGGCCTGGCTTACGCCGCACGGAGTTAAAACCACCAGATCAGGCCGAGTTTGAGGGGGCGTGATGTATCCTTGGGCAGCAACTTGGTTGGACGGTGGTCATCGAGACGGGGTTGGTGATGCGGCATAACTCAGGGATGTTTTGTGGTGGTGGTCAAGTCATGCAGGCGCCTTCTTTTCTTTCCGTTCCTTCACCACCAGATGTGGTGAGAAGTCAATCAAGTTTAGTGGGACAGATGTCTGATCTGTTCATGGGCTTTGAGGTGTGCCATGTAAATCGGCAGACAAGTCCCGATTCTGTTCTGTTCTTTGTCTCGATCAACAGGGGGAGAGGGGGCCAAGAGAGCCAGCCACTTCGACAGCGCCTGATGTTTCAGCAGATGTGTGTGTGAGTGTCTGGAGAGAGGGTGAAGGGATCTGTTTCCGTTTGAGATGTTGGTCCGAGAGCGCTCTCCTGCCCCCTGCCTCTGCAGGAACTCAAAGCGCCAACAAGGGCCTTTTCAAAAGAGCCTCCTCTTTATTTGGCGCATCTTGAAAAATCCAAGTGCCCCCTCATCAGCGCCTCGAAGCGAATGTATCCTCCCATAGGCTCTTCATCCAGGTTAAGAATTAGTAATGGCGTCTTGGTGAAAAGAAAAATCATCCAAGAATATTTCTATTAATACACAATTTCACCAATACAGTGGTAGAATAGCCAGGGAATATGGCGACTCGACCTGGGTAAGTTGCCCACCGACCCACGGTTACTGGTTGGGCTGGCTCCCGCCTTCCCCCTTCACCCTATCGTCAGGCCTGTAAGCGCTCCGCTCTTGGTGAAAAGAAAAAAAAGCAATTACATAGATGCGAGGGTTGCTGGTTATCTGATACGGGGAGAGGATGAGCGGGGACAACGAATGCCCAACTGCCCACTTAGGATGGCCCTGCAAGAGACGGGGGCCAGGGAGAGTGACGGAACGACAGAGAGCAGGGCGGCAGGATAGGTGTTTGATGTTTAAACGCTGGGGGTGAAACCGAAAGGGGAGATGGTCTGAAGGGCTATGCCAGTGGCCAGCGACCGGCAGCCAGATTTAGACCCTAGGCACCTATCACTGGGCTGGGAGGAAGAGGGTTTATATTGAAGCTGGTGACCCCGTTTTTTAAAAGATCTTGTGCTCCTCACAGACCGACGGTGTAGCGATATTTCTCAATCACACTCAGACGCCGCAAAATTCGCCCGCCTCTTGCTCACGATCGCGATCACGTTCACACCTCACACCCACTGGCACCTGCTTCGTTGCCTTTTCCCTAACGTCTAATACAATCAGCGTAACAAAGAGAGTCGTCTCAGATTGAAAGAGAAGGAGGAGAAAGGAAGGGAAAAGGGAGAAGAGAAGCAGAGGGGTAAGCACTTTTCCAGTTCTATCTTTATCCATCTTCTCCCTCTTTTTTTATCTCACCGACCCCAACGGACCCCAAAGTTATTCCTGTTGTACCCTTGTCTGTCTAAATACGAGCCTCACCTCACATAATCAGCCCTAAGTCCTTTCCCTTTTTAACTCCTTCTCTCTCTTCCTCTTTCATCTTCTTACATATCACTCGCGCTCTCTCTTTCCTGCTCTTTTGTATCTTCTTTCTCTTCGTTCTATCTATTCTATCACGACTATTTACTCCTCTTATCCCCTGATTTCCACTCTTCCACGGTTCTTCTGAACTCAACACCCAACTTTGGTCTCTCGATTAGGGCTGGGCCACCCCGAAACCCCGCTATCACACCCTTATCACCCAACATTCCCCCTCTCCCTTGGAACTCCCGATAGGGGATCCTTGGTTCACCACCACTTCCCCAGACTTACGAGCCAAATTTCCTTACTTCGTTCTCCACAGAAATAATAACAAACATGCCTCGTTCTTATTCCAGCTCTTCAGACTCATTTGAAATGGTCTCTCCCGTCCATTTCGTCGAGCGAAAACATCACGCTAGATCCCGATCACGACGCCGGGAGCACTTGGTTCCCCCAGCACCACCCCCTGCACCTGCGCCTGGACCGTTCATAGTCAACAACGATCTCCACCGTTCCCGCTCAACCGGTGCTCGACCCCGTAGGGAAAGCAGAGAGCCACCCCAAGTCGTCATCGACATAAACCAAGAAGTCCAGGAACGAAACATGCCACAGCGATCTCGATCACAGATGAGGCCTCGAAAACCGGTACTCATGGACGAGGAAGACTTCGAGGATGACTGGAGCGAAGAGCTGCGCCCATCACGTGCGCGACGCATGCACCACGTCCACCACGCCCACAGCCGGGAGCCATCCCCCTACCAACACCAACATGATCTTGATATGCACATGCAGATCGAGAGGCTGAAGCGATTTGAGTTGGAAGAGGAGAAACGTCGCGAAATGGATATCATGCGGAACAATGAGCGGATCCGGAAGATGGAGCTTGAAGCTGATCGATATGATCTCGAGCAGCAGATGCAGCTTGAGGAGATGAGACGTCGCCGGGAAGAAGATGAGACGCGCAAGGAAATTGAGAAAGCGAACCGCATGCAGAGGTTAAAGATGCTCGAGAAGAATGAACGCGAGGAAGCTGAGCGTCGCGAAATCGAGGCTCAGGCACAGATCAAGAAGCTCAAGAAGATGGAGAAAGAAGAGGCTGCCAGGGCGGAATTCGAGCAGAAGCTCAAGCTAGAGAAAGCTGAGGAGGTGGAGAAGGAGAGAGCTCGGAAAGAGTTCGAGGAGAAGATCAAGAAGCAGATCCTCCTCGAACAGGCTGAGGAAGAGGCCAAAGAAATGGAGAGGAAGAAGCGTGAGAAGAAACTGAAAAAGGAGGCCATCGAAGAGTATACACGCGAACAGGCAGAAAAGAAGATAAAGGAGGAACAAGAAAAAGCCGAAGCCGATCGAATATTCGAGGAGCGGGTGAGGAGGGAGTTCGGTGCCGCAGGGTACTCCGACCGGCATATCAACGCCATCCTAAAACGAGGAAACGAGCCCCTCCTCATTGACGAGGGAACTCACCATCACCACCACCACTCACCCCCTCCCGAAGTAGACATGATCAAGGTAAGGCCCCCTTCTTTTCTATGTGATTTCCTTTCGCGTTTCTGATTATAGGGCTCTCTCCTAACGTAGCACCGACGCTTGACAGGTTCACTGCCGATACCTTGCTCCGCAAACACTAGACGAGCACGGTTTGCCGTGGGATTGGGATGAAGTGAGTACCTATCTTCCTACTATCTAGGCATCGAACCCCTCGAAAACTAACCAACGGCACAAACAGCGCGATGAGGGTTATATCATCATCAAGAAATGGATCTCCCAAGACCTGCAGGAACAGCTCTTCGAACACACCCGTCAAATCCGCAGAACTGAGCAGAAGATGATCACGAGCAAGGAGCACACGAATGTCGAGCTTAAAATCAACGATAGGAATCGGGATAAGATGTTTTTGGTGAGGAAGAAGCCGGCGAAGAGGACTTGGATGTTTTCCTAGTTTGCCTATCTATCCTATCTCTGCTTTTCCCATTTTCGTTTTTTTTCCCTATTTCTTTTGATCTATTTCCTTTTTGTCTATTATTATGATGTGAGATGATGGTGCATTTCCTTTCCCTTTCTCTTCTTGTTTCCTTAATATTTCATATGTATTTCCTATCTTTTTTATCTCATTTCATCATCTCCTCTCATATGTTTCGTTTCCATTTACCATTTCCCAGACACGAGTCCACTCCTTTCCCTTCCTTCCTAGCGTCAGCGAGATTGTGAAAAGGGTGTTGTGGTGAGGTAGGTGTAGATTGATTGGATTCTAGTTTTCAAGTTGGCTTAACACCGAACAAACGATTATTTGTTGAACGAACCTTGCTGGGCTGTTGCTACTGAGATATATACGCTTGCTATAGTGGTTGGTTACTGTATTGTCTTTTTATAGTATGGAATGAATGTATATTTTCATTAACAGGTTCAAGGCCATCTCATCCCTTCTATTATGCGGTCGTAGTTGGAGTACAACTGCGGTAATAGTTCAGGCAGCGCAACTCTCATCACCAACCGAGCGTTGATATGTACAAACTACTGGTTTAATTGGTTGATAAACTGATAAACCGAGCGTTTATGGTAGGCATGCTTCTAGTAAATAAGACGAATTGTGCTCCGTAAAAATTGCCTTTTGCTGTCTGGGTTTATAGATGTAGAGAGATCTTCTGCTGAATGGGGGTATGTATTTACACCTACCCATCCATCCGTTGCCCAAGGCAGTAAAGTTAATAGAGATAAGACCTTTGTAGTATGGCATATAAGACCGTCCACAGACTAACTATCTTCGATCCTTCCTCCGGATACATCTAGCCCAATCGGATGCTGTATATATAGCCCGTCTATCGCTAGTTTCTAGGATGATAGGATACCTGCAAGGTATGGGTTTGAGATATTTCCATCGAACCTAGCTTCGGGAATTCGGAAAGGGATAGAGGCTATTTAGCGCTCAGAGGGAGGGAGGTATTCGGATAGCCTTATGTATGTATATAGTCTGGAAGAAAGAGACTGGTTAGCGGAGGGAATATTCAGGAGCTGAGGGCTATCTCGGGAAATGGAGATGAGCAAGGGAAACCATAAGGGGCTCTGCTATACGTTTCCATATGTCCGTCCCATCTAAGTGCCCGTTGGAGGAAGGTGTCTCCAACCTGACGAGCTGTAGTCCATATCACTGGGCTTGGATCCATGAAATACCCTCAGTGCGGCTGCTGGTTAGTTCTTGCTTGAGATGAAGCCACTGGGAAAATGGCTTGTAGGGGTATGTCCAACGAAATATCAAGGCTCCATAGAAGCAACAAGTTGCTTGTATAGTCTTCTTCTACAACTCCAGGGGTCCTCCTAACTGGTCTTCGGTTACCAGGTATGAAACCTGAGCTGTGAGTGGGTGGTGTTGTGAGTGAAAGGAGTGCCCGTTGGTTTTGTGTGGTTTTGAGATTTGGGTAGGAGTCATAATTATATCACCCATCTTTTTTTTTAAAAAAAAAAAAAAAAAAAAAAACCACCCAGCACAGCTTCCAAAGCAGCCACCAACACCATCAAGATAGCCATAAGAGAATATAATAAAAAAAGGAGATAGGATAATTAAAAAAAATCACAAAAAGTTCACTCTAGAAGAACGTAGATCCCTCAACAAGCCGGCGGGCGTAGGAGGAGATTAACATCTTCTAGAGCTATGAAAACCCCCGGGGATTTTGCATTCCAGGTCGGGCTCGAACTGAGGACCCCGAAGGGTTCCTCGAGTTCGGGGGCCACGCGACCAGGCAGCCAATGGGAGCAGAGTCCCTGTGAAGGGGCCGCCGCCCCAACTAGGACACTGACCCATTGCTGTGATATTTTCTTTTCTTACTTTGTTTATAATGGTGCCTACCCTTCCAAAAAGTAGTCAACAAATAATTTCATGTTCCCCTTTGGGACCGGACCCCACAACAATGAAGAAAGAACAGGTCCTCCTGTTTATTTGGTCTTCCACTCAGGTGAGTTTCCAACCACTGACAGTCACTTTTCTTAGCCAACTGCCCAGCTGATATATCTGCCATTTTCGAGGTCAGTTACTTGATATTCCGCAACAATCGACGGCTCCCCATATAACTAACAGTCAACCATTATATGATCAGAATTGACCTCCTAGATACGTTAACAATTCGATTCAATCCATTTGGGAGGAACTTGGGTCTTAACCCATACGAACAGCATCTCCCTCATACAACTCCGCAAACAGTGCCAGTCCGACCTTGGGGAGCCGCGTTTTTGGGTACACTTAGTGTCCCACTTCAACAACACCCAGATAGTCCTCTATCAGACACTCACATACGAATATACGTCCAGCAACATTGGCGCAAGGTTGCCGTATATGTGAGACGCGATTCCGGAGTCAGGGAGCATCTCCCAGTCAAGACAAATATTATAGCGTCTGATAAGTTTCAAAGCAGAGCGGAATTACTTAGATCTGGGGATACGTTAGCTCATCTATCGGGTTACACCTGGAGGAGTTTCGGGCGCCGCCAACCTTACACTAGGTCTACACTATAAGAGCCTCCTGGGTGTGCACCAGGCACATGCACTCCCAGCTGGTTCTTGATTTAGCAGCCCGGTAGAAGCCTGGAATAGCATCCTACGTTACCGCTATAGTCTGATCTACTCGCTGCCGGTCTGTCGGAACTTGCTCCAGGCGGTCCATGCACAACGCTTCGTGAATGCGTAGCATTGTGGATGAAACCACCAAATCGCTCTTTCGTCCGCCATCAAGTACTCGAGTTAGGGGTTAGGGCAGTAAAATCATGAAAATTATTACCCTAGAGGCTAGTTTCAGTGTTTATACAAGCTCTCCGATGCATTCCGGCGCTTGCTTCAAGACATGTCGTCGAGATTTAGACGCCAAGCTTTGTACATATGCGCCCCACCACAATCTTGGAGGACGGGCATTCGTTGAAATATACTCGGTACCTCGTCGGCTTAGTAATCCATTCACTACTAGCATTCCCATAGCTATCCTTCTCCTAAATTCTTGTTCTTCTTTCGCCCTCTTCATTATCTATGGGTTTTGGATCTCTCCGAGGTCCAATTTCTTTGGGAATTTCCAGGCGTATCACTCTCACCTCACCGCGGTGCCTGGGTCTAGTAGTCCTTCCGGACGAAGCCAAGAAGAGCCTCCCTTTCCACCTGCCACTATCATTTCGAAACACGAAGAATTGAAATCTTCTCACCCCGTCTTCCTCTTTTTCCCTGCGTTTCGGGCCTCTTTTAAAGAATCTGATCGACTCTAGTGTGTCAATATTGCCTAGCAATAGCTGTTCCCCATCAACGTTCGCAGGACAGCATAGTGCTCTGATTGATCCGAGATGCAGAGTTTCAGCACCCTAAATCGCTTGAACCATGTGAACGAGTATGTAAAGGCCGACAGATATTAGATTTCAACTCATTGAAGTAATAACTAAGTACTGTCCCACGTCTAAAAGCTCATTCCGTCTTCCGCTTCTCTTCAAGACGGGCTGGGGCGAAACAGCACATACCCCAGAGCATAACAAAAGGCAGGAGTGTCACTATCAAAAAGAAGAATGCCTGCCTTTCAGGGCTCACCTTGTTTATCTTCTTCACCATGTAGCTAACATAGACTCCTAACATGAATATAAAACCCATAGGGATCGCAAAGAGAGCAAAATGCATCCCCTCGAGCTCCTGGAGGCCGGGAGGCCCAGATGAAAATACGCCATACCGGTCCGGGATATGTAGAAATTGCGACTGGACACGATAGCCCGAGCTGGCTACCGCGACAAAGGTAGGGTTATATGGAGGTTTGCGGGTGAGTGAAGCATTATCACATCGTAAAATCGCCCCAACAGCAGTGAGGAAGCTACTGAGAAAATCCATCTTGGAGTGCATCAGCGGTTTGGCACTTTGCCTCTACGGAGAGGGAGGGGGGTTTTGGTGGGTAGAGACCATACCTTTCAGCCAGCCGTGGTTCGTAGTAGCGTGAGAAATGTATGGTTCGTTGTGAGAGATAATATCCCCCAGTGGATCAAGAGTCAGGAGTCAGGAGTGAGGAATCAGGAGAGAGAACCCAGAAGCGAGAAGTCAGAAACCAGAAGTCAGGGCACAGCTTTCGACGTTATATGCATATATCAGTATTGTGACGCAACTCTCCCGTAATCAACCCGTCATGATGATTTATTCTCTCTGCTCGTGAATGTTGGTTGCGTTCAATGGCAACGAGTTGAACTCACTCAATCAAGTGATGATTTCTATGGGTAGGCTACGCAGTATAGAGAAGGATATGGCCTCAAAGCAGATACAGGTTAAAGCGTGGACGACTATCGCAAAAGCCCATTCTCTGGGGTTGGTATCTGTTGGAATTGGACGTTAGTATAGTTAGGCAAAAATTTGACGCGTTTTCAAATGATGAGGAAACGTTACAGTCAATGTTCCAGAGCCCAAGACGTACTTCGAGAGCATAGGCGCAACAGGCACTCAAGAACTGTACGTCAAACTCGCCTAGATGCATGTTTGAGATCAGGCGGGAAATAAAGGTCAACATGTCTTAGAATGTTTTTGTCTTTGAAGTTGGTGAAGATAATAGAACATGTGAAATCAAATGATAATGGAAGGGGAGAAAAGAGAGTAGGGTGAAGAAAGAGTATATGTAGTATCTCATTCTACGTGTCGAACTATGAAGAGCATATGACGGAAGTGAGAGCTCAGATGAAAAATATCAATAGTCGGTAATCCACCTCCTCACCCACCTACCCGAGCGACTAGATAAAGAAATTCTATCCGCGAAGAAATGCTCAATTTATGTCTGCGTCATTATTAACAGATATGTAGCGGTTGATGAAAGATCATAAAGAGCTTTTTTATAGCCAAGCCTCAGATATAGGGCGACCCATTCCTTGCATACCCCCTTGTCTTCCCCTTTTCCCTCAAATAAGTTCCAAGCGCCAATTCTGGTAGGAGGTATATCTCAACGTCAACAATGGTCATCTGCAACGATAGCATACAGAGCGCTTGGGAGGGTGACCCTAGGCTTCGTCACTATGACCTCTACCATGAATTCCTTCAAAACCCAAAATGGCGATAAAGCCCCGCAAACACTCCGACGTTTGAAGAAGCCGTTCACTTACTACCTACCTCCTAGCTAACAGTTGGTAATTCCAGCCCATCACAAATAAGTAATCAATAACACAGTAAGTCGATGAATATTCTATACTCAGCCCTGATCAAGACCATCGTGCTGATAGTGCCGCCTAGGGAGGTTCAATAACATGCCGCAACTTCACAGCAGCTTTTTTTCTCGCGCTCCGGAGTCTGGTCCAATCCGTTGCTGGCTCTGCGGTATTTCTCTAGAATGCAAAGCCATGTTGGATATGGATAGCGCCTTTGGTTTAATCCATGAGAGGCAAGAGTGGCAAGACATCTGGGACGAGCACTTTCGGAAGCCAAGCTCACGGTTCCGGAAGTTTGCACTAGACTTGCACACCTCTGATATCGCATACGCTTTCAACTCTTCCCATCAGTGGTTACGGATTTTTCGAGTCCGTATGTGAATTTATTTCTTTATTTGTAAAGCACGAATGCAATAGACTTGAAGTATCAATCTTAACAACCAAAACCCACAGTTGTTTCAAGCAAAGACAACAATCGGTACCTCCCGCCAGGCTACCACCTCTCAGGCATCGGATACCTCCCAACTGCACGAAACGAAAAGAAATATCTTCTCGCGCCCAAAGATCCAAATATCGCCTGCCTAGGAGACGCAAGAAGAAATTCCTGGACTCTACCCATTACACCAGTTCAGCATCCACTGACCACCGACTTCACAAGTTTCAGACCAGGCCCCTTTGACGGGTATGTTATGCATTCACGATGCTGGGATATAATCGAACTCCAACTCGGCCCAGCTGCTGCGTCACGCTTAGATTTAATCGCTTCCAGTCTTGTGGGCATGTGGCAGGATATAGTGTCCGGAAAGTCCGAAGGAAACACAGGTCTAGAAGGCGTTGATCCCTACCCTTGGTACTATGACTTCGACAATGACCTGGCACGACCAGAGCCCCTCTATATCAACCAAGTGGATGAACTACTCTATGACTGTCGCCGGCTTCTGAAGACTAGATTTTCCAGGACCACGAAAAATCTCCTAACATTCAAATACAACCTCCCCCAGGAGATCCAGTATCTCATCACCGGCTACCTCCGCCTTTTCGACATATATAACATGCTGACAGCCTTCGACGAAACCTTCCCCGTCAGTTTTTGGGAGAAACGCGTCCCGCTAGACCTGCTTTTCGAGTTTAAAAAAATCTTCAGCGAGAATGGGCATAACACGCTTCTTTGGGCGTACGTTGCGACTGAGATTTATAGGAGATGTCTTCTTTCGCCTTGTACTGGGATGTTGAATAGACGTCGGATTCTGGACAAGATAACTCCGTTGAAGAAGAGGGTTCTTGAAGCTATGGAGGATGAGGAACGTCAACTTCCTAACTAACGAGATTTGGGTGGATATTTAGCTCTAGCCAACACTCCTCACAATTAGCCGTGGACGATAGTAGCTTGTTCGGAACGGAAAGCGGTGGGTATACTATTGGAAGTCGCGATATCGGTAGTAGATCAATGTCGAGATATGTATATACTGGTAGGATTGAAGAGTCAAGAAATATATCGATATCAAGGGGTGGAAATATATATATAAATTGTCGAATGGAGAATATTCTCGCCTCTGCTTTTATTCGTTAAAGCTACCACCCCTGGGTAATACGGTCTAAGGATATACATAAATGTTGAAAAAAGGGTAAGGAGAGATGGGCGAGTACCAAAACAACGTCAAACTCCTACTCCCCATTTCCCCGCATCACCAAAATAGGAGACAGTGGAAATGGCATAGTATACAGTAAAACTCATACTCACACATCCACACCCCATCCATCAAAGCACCCCCCTCTTCAACCCCGTCCTCCCATCCCTCCCCTCCTCCTCCTCATCCGCCCACCTCCTCTCAGCCCTCAAAATCAACTCCTCATAAACCGTCCACGCAAGCGCCGAACTAACCGCCTTCCTCGCCATCCTAATCCCCAACCCCCCAAACAAACACCTCACCCCATCCTCCGCAACCATCAGCCTCACGGCACGGAACATATTCCCATACTTCTTCGGCATGAGCTGCACGCGAGTTTTTACCGCGTCGAAGGGGTTTGTTATCGCGGTTGCGAGACCGGCGGCTAGGGCGCCGGAGGCGAAGTTTATGGATGCGGAGGATGTTGTGGTTGTTGAAGTGGGGTCTCGGCCCGATCCTGTTGTGGTGGTGGTGGCGGCTGAGAGGTTGCGTTTCGCTTGTTCGTAGAGAACTACGTAGAGGCCTGCGTAGGGTGCGTCTCGGACGGATGTTGCTCCGAATCCAGCGAATAAGCCGCGCACGCCTTCTGTGCGGACGATATCGCGACCTGCGCTCCACAGGCTTCGGTAGGAATAATAATCTGATTCGTAGCGGACTTTTAGGACGGTGACGGGCATGAGGACGAAGCCTGCTGCGACTCGTGCTACGGCGCCGGTGACCAAGTTTGCGGAATTGGATAGTTTTGGGAGGGCGGATGAGGAGTTGTTGGGGTCCCTGCCGTTGCCGTTTCTACTTCCCGTGAGAATGGCTTTCGTTGAGGTTCCCTCCGCCAGAGCTGCTGCCGCAGCGGCTCTTTGGCGTAGGGCATTGAGACTTGTGAAGTAGAGGGCGGAACCGAACCCCGTTCGGAGGGCGGAAGGTATAGCGCCTCGCCATAGGTTGCGGATAGGATGTGGGGAGGCGAGGATTGTGCGGAGGGTAGGGAGGAGGGCGGAGGTTTGTTTCGATTGTTGGACGCGGGTTTTGAGGAGGTCTGCGGGTTGGAGGAGGATAGCGGATGTGAGGCCTGAAGAGAGGCCGGCTAGGAAGTGGAAGGTTGTTTTTGAGGCTGTGGGTTGTATGTTAGTTTACTGGTTTGGGTTTCAAGAGAAGGAAAGATTTCGCACAAGCAGAAGTCCTCAGCTGAGTCCCTGACGAAGAGCCATTAGACATGACTTCTGTTCCTGGCTCAATTGAGCAAGGAGAGAAGCTGTATAGGGTATGGTGGTGAATTCGGGTTCGGGGAGAGTAGACGAGTTCATGATATTGGGGTTCTCAAGGTGTGCATAATTTCTTCAAACTCTCAAGTAGATATATGCCCTTCGTCAGTCGTATATATGTGAGTCAATATCATATCCTCATGCTGTCAATTTGAATTTGATGTCAAGCGCCGGCGTTATCCGGCTGGTTAAAAGTTGCTCATTCTTCTTCACTGTGAAGTCATACTTTTTGCTACGAAATACGAGATCTACGAAAATGTGTCGGATCAACGTTTCAACGGCCCGATGATTGGACTGGCCGGATTACGTCATTCCGAAGGTGAGCTTTGATAGCTCAAGTGAGAGAGAGAAGAAGTAGAAGGAGCTATATAAGATAAAATGCTATTTACTATTAAATCGTGTCATTAGTTTACTATGGTACCCTGGCTTCCAATCCCTATGTTCTATTAATCAATACGGAGCGTAATTCGTGATTCCACCACCCCCGACTTCCGCTTTACTCGGACGACGCATCTTTGACCGCACGCGATAATACTGGCTCTGTGTGATGGGATGGTATTTCGGAGGATTGTCTGGTCCACCACACCCAGGGAGACACTCAATCACAACCTCAGGATCTGGTGTGAGCAAGTAGAGAATCGCGTACCGATCGGACCTAGGAGCTAGGGTTACGCGGTAGGGGGTTGATTTAAGTTGGTCTTTGTCTGGTTGTTAGATAGTCGGATACTGGTATGGGTAGTTACATACCGTTGCTCCATCGTTGGAGAACATCGCCTATATTCAACATAATTGCGTTCTTCACCGGTGGAACAGGTATGAAGGTACCCGGGGAGTCAATGTCTTCAATCTCAAGGCCACTGTAATCCCCTTGATAGCGCATTGTCATCGTTCCCCAGTCCGTTTGTTTTGGTATGCGTAGTGTTTCCGCGGAGGCTGGAGGGTAATGAAGCAATTCAAGGCGGTTGTTATTTCCTCCATGATGCTTGATCAGATGCTCTTGATCCTCGAGTCCGAGCCCGAGGGCAATGGCCCTAAGGATGTCGCCTGCTATGCCGAAGCATTCCCAGTAGAACTTGTTCATAAACGGACGGAATCTAGGAAGCGTTTGTTCTGGGATCCAAACGTTTGGTTGGTCTTTATCTTCGTCGCTGCCCATGTCATATCGCTCCTGTTGCCATAGAAATGTACGATCTGGTTAGTTCCAAGTACATATAATTCCTGCGCGACATAGGGTAGAGGACGGATCACCTTAAAGTCCGTCACTTCTTCCAAGCTATTCGGCAACCCCCTATCATGCTTATCATTTATAACCTGCGACGAATACCCTCGCAGTATCGAAGGATTGTCCGCCTGTGGTGCCTTCAACTTCTCTTCCGCAGGAAGGTCGAAAAAACCCTTGGACCAGGAGAGAGCCTCGTTCAGAACCTCAGGGGGTATAGCATGATTGATTATGTGGACAAAGCCAAGCTTCTGGCATGCGGTGGTTATGTCTTTTGCAATCCTTAACCGTTCTTCTGGATCGGCTTGCCTCCAGTTGGCGAAATCCACGACAGGCACCTCTAACGGGGAAGTAGATGCCATATTGGTAACTGATGTTGAATTCTCGACAATCTGTTTATTAGCTTCTATATCCGTAAGCTTGTAAATATCCTCGATATACTCTGTCAACAGAGATCGATTCACTCGAAGAAACCTGGGGTAATGGGCTTCGGGACCTGATGGTTACGTCATTGATATCCTATTCTATCCGAGGCTCAAAGCGTAAACAAATGCTGGTTACTCTTGTATATTGATGATGAGGTCTTGTCGTACAGAGTACTCGAGCTCTCACTGAAGCCGATCGATTGTGACAATGATATTTTCGTCTCTTCGCCGAGAGTGGAAGGATGTATTTCACCGCTGAATCTCACCGCTGGAAGTTAGTACCCAACATAATCTTGACAAGCACAGTCTGCTGCGGGCGATGTTGACTCTGCTGTCAAGTTAACCATCATCGATAAAAGGTGTAACGGTTATGGCCCGGGCAGTAAGGTCATAAAGCTGCGGAAGCTGAGCGACGCAGCGACAGTTCGTTCCAAGAACAGGTTCTCGTCGTACACAGAAGAAACGATACTGCTTTCCTCATGTACCCAGCTTCAAAGTGACTTCCAATTTAACCGCTGTCAAATTTCTATTTCGGATCCTCAGAAATTCAATTCATGCCCGACCTGCATCTTTGACTGTTGGTTGGTTGTGGTTCTTCTTTCGTTCGCTCTGGTGCATCTTCACTTGCTCACCGTTGGTTGCCGTGGACACAACAAGGCAAGGATTCGTGGTGGAGATTCCCAACGACTTTGTTGGCAGCCACAAGCGCAAAGCACAAGACGGTCCACGTATTTTATTGATGCCACTTGAAAGAGAAATTCTTGTATCTGGACCTGCATCTATTTTTCCAATTTTCAATTTGAATCGTTCGTTTATACAATACTTTTTTGTTAACAGTCCAGTCAATTTGAACTCTCACGCTCGTTGGACTTTGGAAGGAGTTGTATACCCCCGATTCCCGAACTACCTTTGCATCTCACAGAGCCTTGCACATAGCTTGAGCAGCTGATCACATTTCCAGGCCTGTCGACGTCAGCGTTCTACTCCTCTGTTTCTGTCAAGCAAGCGTCCTTCTCCAATACCGAATTACAAAACCTCGATACCGAACCGAATCTTCATACATTCATCCGAACTCCTCTCCTCCTCGACGCAAGACCGATTTGAAGACAGAAGCAAGCAACCCCCGACGGAACCTCCCCGTCCTCCACCGCGAGCATGCGGGCCATCCTCCTCCTCACAGCCTCCTTCCTCTCCACATCCGCCCTCGCAATCGACCTCTCACCATTCCACTCCCCATTCAACGCCGCCCCGGAACCAGAACCCGAAACCGAACCGGACATCATCCTCAAGCTCGTAAAACGAGAAGGCAGCTGTCCCGCAAACCACAGTCCGTGTTCAGATCTAGGTAGCTCGGATGTGTGCTGTCGATCGGGAACCGTCTGCTCGCAAGATGCTGGGAATAATATCGCATGCTGTCCCGTTGGCGCGAAGTGTACGGGTTCTTTAACGGGGAGTGCAACGAAAACTGGGGATTCTCCACCGTCGATGGTCACCTCGTCTGGGGGATTCATGTTCCCAGCTCCCAATCCCGCAGAACCTACGATCACAGGACCGACACTTACGGGTGCTGAATACCCCTTCGTCATCATCCCTACATCCTTCCAGGGCGCGAGCGAATGCTCATCCTACTACTCCGGCTGCCAGAATCAATATACAAGCTGCACAGGCGCGCTAGGCGGAGGTGTTAATGGAGTTACGGTCGCCGGACCAGGAGGGGGTGTTACAGTAGCGGCTGTGTCACCGACGGGAAATCCCCAGGAGATATGTTCGAGTCTCCAGCTTAAAGCTTGCCATAATCTACAAGTCGGATACTGTACAGCTTTTGGCGCTGGGGGGAACGAAAACTTTGGCTCACGGCATGTGGTTTCCAGGGACCTTTTTGATATATTCGGGGGGATGATTATTGGAGTTCTTGGGATGTTTGTCTAAGCATGGTTTTTTGTTCTGTTTCTTTTATTTGTGTTATCTTTCTTCTGATGTCTGGACATATTTGATGATTGAGACGGATTTTCCTATCTCTGCGGGAAGGAAGACAGTAATGAGTACTTCCGAACATATCGGTGATTGGCATGCTTTGGGAGTTTTTTGCGATACCTTTTTACTCCCATCTTCGGGTCTTAACTTTGGGCGACACTGCTGTATGTACAGAAGAAAAAAAAATATCTATTTCAAAATCATCCGTCTGCGAACTCCATCACCTCCTTGCCAGCGTTCCATTCCAGTTCGTCCCTTCATATCCTGGCTCCGTTTCGTGGCCAACTCTTCACCAATGGTGACCAGGGTTGGCGAGAAAATCCCTTTGTTTACGTTTCTCGGTCGCCGGGCCAGCAATCGATAGAGCGATAAGAAGCTTTGACTTTGCGAGGAACCATGGCTGGCCCTCGTCTATCCTTGGAACATCACTTATGTCTACAATCTTGACAGCGACGACGAGTAGATATTCTCAGAGAAATGTAGTTTTTATGTTCACATTGAAGAGAGTATACTGGTAAATAATCTCAGGGGAAACAATGCAGTTCCCGCTTCCTGCGTGTCAACCGATTCGGTCGCAGATCCACGTTTTTTTTTTGCTTGCCTTCTGACGTGGTTGTTCGAGGAGCTGTCAATCACCACCGACCGAGTCTTCTTGTGTACCCCTTGGATTATGACAATATTCCCAACTATCGCCGCTCAAGTGAAAATAATCTTACAACGCGTAGCGAAGGATTCTGATAAAATTGTTTCATCTCTTGGACTGTCATCAGTCCAGCCTCCTCTTTCAACGCTTCCTGTTGTGGGGTTGTTGGGTCGACCTATCCATCCTTGTAGTAAATCGGGGAGGCTGGAAGAACCAGCGCAAAAAAAAGTGCGACGAGGTGGCTGGGAGACATTCCACCCACTCAAATAAACCTGAACATTTCTTCCTCTTCTTCTTCTTCTGGAGGATCAGCTTGCATTCTTTCTCTCTTAAATTTCACATCCTACTCTGCTGCTGTTGCTACATTTTTGAAAGTTCATACGGACATTCTTTTGCTTGAATCTTTGACCGGATATAGATTTGAGATAGGAGAGTGCCTGGCAGCGGGGAAGCTCATTCCTCACAGCTCTGTGCTCGCAAAGTCAATTCATTGATTGCGGAAGTCAACAACGACCACCAAAGTCGATGCATTCGTGAGATACTCACTCTACATTTTTCCTCAGAAGGATTACACCTACCTTCTCCCTGCCCCACCTCGAAGCGGTGCTATCATCTAGCACTCTCACCGCAAACATGCGACCCTCCAGCATTCCCTCCGTCGCCTTGTCAATACTCACCCTCTTCTCTAAATTACAACCCACACAAGCCGTCCCCTTCGAACTCGACGGGCTCCTCCCCCGCGCTTCTTGCGATAACCCATGCGGTTACTACGGCCAAGTCTGCTGCGAGTCCAACCAGGAATGCTACACAACAGATAATAACGAGGCTGCATGCCGAGCCCCAGTAGGCGGAGACGGGGGATGGGAGTACTGGACCACTACAATCACCCAAACCGGCCTCGTAACGATCACCTCGACGGGCAGTAGCCAGATCGCCGGTCCTACGGGAGACGGTGGTTGCGATATCACAATTGGCGAATCCCCCTGCGGAGGAGTCTGTTGTAACGCAGGCCAATCTTGCAATAAACAAGGAGTCTGCGACCAGGATGGAAGCAGTACATTTCCCACGGAAGCTCCTACGGGAGTCCCACCTGTTCGACCTACCAGCCAGACCGAAGTTACTGTCACCGCTACCGCAACTGTACCATTCCTCCCACCCGTCGGCACGGACGGAAGCACAGTCGTCGGAGTCGAAGCTTCCACGGGAGGCGGCCTAAGTGGCGGTGCTATTGCGGGTATCGTCATCGGAGTCATCGCGGGTGTAATCTTCCTCCTTCTCCTCTGCGCATGCTGCTGCTTCAAGGGCGCGCTGGACGGTCTCTGGGCACTCCTCGGCCTCGGTCGTCGCAGACGACGAACTGACACCTACGAAGAAGAGCATCACCACCACCATTCTTCTGGAGGTGGGTTCTTCGGGAAGTGGTTCGGCTCGAAGTCTGATTCGTCGAGTTCGTCTTCGTCGGATTCATCGAACGGACACTCGTGGTTTAGTTGGGCTGGGATCGGGCTTCTGATTGGTGCTATTGCTCTCTGTCTGGGGTTGAAGAGGAGGAGAGATCATCAGGATGATGAGAAGAGTAGTTATTACTATTCTGAAGGGAGTACCATGTACGGGTACTACCCGAGTGAGTATACTAGTAGCAGTATGTGACCCTTTAATCCCATTTCAACGGACCGGATATTTGCTAACAATTACCTTCCGCAGGCTCCGAAAGTTCAGACAGACGAACGAGAATGACGCGGGACTCGCGGGTTACGAGAGATTCAAGAGGCACGCGGGTAACTGGAGATACGAGACGAAGTCATGGTCGACGAAGCCATTCCCGACGATGACCCTGTTAATGCCCTTTAAAGATGCGACTTTTCCGTTTTCCTCACATGTCTTTCCGTCTGATGTGTGATATGTTTGTTCTTTTTCTTTTCTCTTTTCCCTTCGAGCCATGATCTTCCTCATGTCTCTCAACGAAATATATAGTTCGAGGGCACGGTTACGGTATATGGATATATGGCGAGGTTCGGGTATCTTGTTTCTTTGGCGATTTTTCTTTTCCCCTTCTTCTTCTTCTTCTGGGCGTTTTATGTTATACCCCCCTTTTTTATGACTGGCTACTTGCTGTCAATATGTCTGATGTACGATGATGCTATGCGATGGGATATGGAAATGGGAATGAGTGAGAACGGAAATCATGTATATAAATAAAAAGAAAGAGAAGGATGCTGAGAAGCATTTCTCTATGAATGAATGGATATATTGAACAATAGGTTTCCCCTGTTCTATTCATGGCTTTGTGTGAATGAATGGGCTCGCTACAGGATTGCATTCCTGGAATACCCCAGCTTTCATGCACCCCATTGATGTCGTGCTTGATCCCGTGATGTGCCCTGGCTCACCCCTACTAAGTCCAGATCGAGTCTAGCGCACAGTCCCTTTCACAGAAATAAAGCGCAGTCTTAGCTAAGCAGGTCCGAACACTCCCCACCATGTTCATCCTTTCCATCGGTTCAACTCTCACAGTTCATCCCCATCTCTTCACTCTCTCCAACATCCCTCCAACAACTCCCGTTCTTTCACTCACATTCCACAGCTGACCTATTCCGTTAACTCCAACCTTTCTGTCGAAAAATTCCCCGACAACTTTACTTGCTCCCCTACCTAACCAGCGATCACCCGGGGCTCTTTCCCCTGGAGTGGTTGGTGTCCCTATTTTAGCCCCGATAATCCTTCATTCGCCATGCTTCAGACACAGACCCAACACGTCTTCTCCCACCAGCATCAATATCCACAGGCTGAACCCTCTTGGCTTCAACATCACCAGCAACAACAGCAACAGCAACCCCAGCAGCAGCAGCAGCCGCAACAGCAACAACCCCAGAACCAGCAGCAGCAACAGCACTCAAGCTTAGCCGCCCAACAGCATGCCCAGGCGCAGGCCGCGGCCGCGGCTGCCGCAGTAGCCCAGCATCAGCACTACAACCGCATCGCGCTGAACAACAACACCGCCAATAACGCACAACAACCACCACCCCCGGCGGCCAACTCCTCCTCCAACACAACCGGGAATAACTCCAACGCCGCCAACGTAGCCGATGCTTCTGCTGCCGGGAACGCTGCCAACATGGATTCCGGCATCAGCGAGGAAAATCGCAAGGTGCTGGTCTGGGTCGCTGAGCTGATGGATGCGAACCGCAGGGAGGCGGCGCTCATGGAACTGAGTAAGAAGAGGGAACAGGTTCCTGAGTTGGCGCTGATTATTTGGCATTCTTTTGGTGAGTCTTTTTTTTCCGTTCACTTGTTCTCGACTTTTACGAAGCTGTGATGCCTTGTGCTAACTTCTCCAAGGTGTCATGACCTCGCTGCTACAGGAAATCATCTCGGTCTACCCTCTCTTGAACCCGTCTCAGTTGACCGCTGCTGCGTCAAATCGAGTTTGCAATGCCCTCGCCTTGTTGCAGTGTGTAGCGTCGCACAATGAGACCCGAACGTTGTTTCTAAATGGTACGTCATTTATCCTCGACCAACCTTCCACGAAATTGCTTTGTTCAATGGTCTAATTATTTTGATTCAGCTCATATTCCACTCTTTCTCTACCCATTCTTAAATACGACCTCCAAATCCCGCCCGTTCGAGTACCTCCGCCTCACCTCCCTCGGTGTCATCGGTGCCTTGGTCAAGAATGATTCCTCCGATGTCATCAACTTCCTCCTCACCACCGAAATCATCCCTCTTTGTCTTCGGATAATGGAAACCGGGTCTGAGTTGAGCAAGACTGTCGCCATATTCATTGTGCAGAAGATTCTGCTCGACGATGTCGGGCTCGCGTATATTTGTGCAACCTACGAACGGTTTTATGCGGTCGGCATGGTTTTGAGTAACATGGTTGGGCAACTCGTCGAACAGCAGACTGTGAGGCTGTTGAAGCATGTTGTCCGCTGCTTCCTTCGGTGAGTTATAAGTCTTTCCCACTGTCCATATGGACACGTATGCGGTAATTCAGGGAAGCGATAATGCTGATCTCTATTTTCTCAACAGCCTTAGCGACAACAACCGAGCTCGTGAGGCCCTCCGCCAATGCCTCCCCGAACCACTCCGCGATGCCACCTTCTCCTCCGTCCTCCGTGACGATGCTGCCACCAAGCGCTGCCTCGCCCAACTACTCATCAACCTCTCCGATAACGTTGTCGATGGCTCTGCCGGCGCTGCAGGTGCGATGTAGAAAAAAATTCATCTGACCAACAAAATTACAAAAAAGCCTCATACGTTACATACGACTTATGGAATGAACAGAATATTTCTCGAAAAATACAAATAAAGAGTACAAGGGAGAAAGAAAAAAGCAACCGACAGGCAGCTCCTGGGATTATTCTTTTCCTTCATGTCATTCTAATGAGGATTAAGGAATCTTTGGGGGACCGGGAATTGGGTACATTTGGGGGAGGGAGGATTTCTGCTGTGCGATGTATTAAATCTTTATCCCTGGTTCTTTGCTCTTCTTTCTTTTTCAATTTCTTTGCTCAAGAAAACCATCATGATACGGCGGTGCGTGGAAACGGGGCGGCGATTAAGGGATTTCTTCTCTGGGTGTTTTTTTCTGTCTCTTTTCTCGGTTCTTTCTTGACCATTTTCTTCCTCCTTTTTTTTGTATCTCTCTCACTGCCTGGGACGTGAGTTTATGGGGTTCTTCCTGTTCTGCTTTTCTTTCTTTTCTTCTTCTTCTCTCTCACCTTTTTTCCGCCTTTCTTTCTTCATCCGTTAGAAACATCCTTCATCGGCGAGTTTGATACCAGGATCTACGAGTGGGCTTTCTTTTTCTTTCTTCCCCCCTTTTTTTCTCTACTTTTTCTTCATAGTTGACGGGTGTTTTTTTGCTGGGTTGTTTGTCCCCTTTGGGTTTGCTGTTATATTTTTACCTTCTATTACTCTTATTAGTACTTCTTATTCTTCCATTCTCTGTGGAGGGTTTGTTTCTTTTCTGCCTGTCAGGCTTTTCCAGTTTCCCCTTCATACGCTACCGATATCGCGCCTTCTCCTCCCTCTCTTCCCCGGAAGAGCCAAGCCCGATGCAACGGCGAGCAATGGATGCGAGATCAACGGGACTTGAAAGTGTACCAGGTTGTTTAGACGGAGCGATGGGATCGGGATCGGGCGATGGGTTAGAGTAGAGGGTAAGGAATTGTTTGGTCTGGTTGGAAAAATGGAAAAGGGAAAAATGGTTCAGCGAGTGTTGGTTTGGTTTGTGGTGCTTGTGCTGAGTGGTGGTGGTGTTTGTTGGAAAAGCGATATCGATATCCCTCCCGTTCGTTCCCCCATCCTATCCTACCTTTCCGTTCGCAGGCCCCTGGTCGACGAGAGCAAGCAGGCAGATGAAGAGAGATCTAACAATAAACGCCTTGGGGGGGTTATGGATATGTTTCTACATTTCTTCTTTTCTTGGTCTTCCCCTGAGCGCCAGACTTTGTTCTATATTCCTCTCTTTCCATCGTTTCGATCTTCCATTCGCCAAAAAAGCACAGGAAAAGTTCAAAGAGAGGTATAGAGAACAATACTCCGGGGATAGTCCAAAATGTACAATATTATCAATAAATAGTTTACTTCGATTTTTTTTCACTGTCATATCTCCTCTTTCCTCCCCAAAGCCAACCCCGGAGTAGCGCCTTATAACCACTCGGCCATCTTCGCCGTTTGAAAAAGCCCGTGTTCACGTGACCTTTACATAAACGCGTCACGAGATCCCGCTAATCCCTACGCGACGAAAACGCAAAAAAAAGATCGAGAACTTCCCTTTCAACACTTCTCATACCTCTACGAGCAGTATACTGACTGTGTCGTGCTCTTACATTTTTCTATTCCAAAGCACTAGCACAGCACATTTCTTATTCTCTCCTTTTCTTCCTTTACTCTATTATCATCTTCTAGAACCAAAAAAAGTTTTGAACCCCCCTTTTTACTTCTTTATTCACATACGTTTTTGTGTCATCTGCCGTCGCTCTATGTACCATACCCACCCATCCACCCATACCATACTATGTTCACTCTAGGCGCTTGATATAGAAAGGCACCTCACGACACTCATACCCTTCTCCAGAGACAACCAAACACCTCTCTCTCATCCCATCGCCACCACACACACACACACCCACCCTCTCCCAAAATGCCAACCCGCAAACGCCGCGCCGCCGAAATGGAGGCCGCCTCCGATCCTCCCAGCGCGCCAAGCGCAAACGCCAGCGGAGGAGATAATGGTCTCCTAACTAAACTGCGTAATATGTGGGAATTCGCGAATCTTATGCAGTATATTTATACGTTTGGGAAGGTTGTGAAGATTGATGATGATTTGGATATTGAGGTATGTTTGATGCGTATACGGGTGGAGGGGGTACTATCGCGGGATGAATGGATAGGATGCTGATTTGTATGGGTGGGTGCTACTTGTAGGCTTTGGAAATGGAGTGTCTCCGACCTGATGCCTCCCCGAAATTAGCGGAGATTGGGCTCGCGCTATTGAAATTCGTATCTTCGCATCGGGGGTTGACGTACGTACATATTCACTACTCCCAACACACCCCCACCTACCGACGCGGAAGCTTTTCATCCTAACGTGCAGTGTTCGTGTTCAACAATAGGCCCGAAATATTCGAAGAATATACGCGTCGACAGTACCTCGCCAAAGCGCCATCTCGGAACCCATTCGGAGATGAAGAGACGCCCGTAAAGTTTGGCGAATTGGATATTTTTCAGAGGATAAGGGTTCTGCAGCAGTTGTCTGTTTGGACGTTTGGGAATCCCGAGAGGATTAGGGAGAGGATGGAGGAGCAGAAGGAGATGGAGCAGACGCAATGGGTGGGTTAACCGTACTTGTTGAGTTTTACTGATATTGGTAGGGATGCTAATGTGAGGAATATAGCGTGTTGAGGAAGTTGGATATGATAGTGACGAACGGCTTTATTTTGTTCTTGATGATAATCGGTTATACCGTCGGACGGATCCTGAGATTCCAGCCCCTAAAACGGCTAAGCCGAAGCCGAAAGCGAATACTAGGAAAGCGAGGGCTGCTGCCCGGAAACGGAGGAAGCTTTCGCAGACTGGTGCGGCGCAGGATGGGGATGAGGATGAGGAGAAGGATGAGAATGCGGCGAATGGGGAGGGTGATCAGGATACGTTCGGCGGGATGAAGTGGGAGTGTATCGCTGTCTCGCTCACGGAGTACCAGGATTTCTTGAAGTCGATTCATAGGACGAAGGATCCTGATGAGCAGATTCTTCGTGATAGGCTTACTGAGGATGTACTACCTGTTATTGAGAAGTTGGAGGAAGCTCAACAGAAGAAGATTGCCCGTCGGGAGAAGGAATTGCTCAACCTTCAGAAACTTGCCTCGGCGAAGAGATCTAGCCGGATTGCGGGCAGGCAGGAGAAGGAGAAGCAAGAGCAAGAAGCTGCTGAAGAGGAACGGAAACGTCAGGCAGAACTCATCGCAGCACGCAAGGATGAGGAGCGTCAGAAGAAGATCGAGAAGGAGAGGATGGATCGTATGAAGACGAGAGAACAGCGGACGAAGGAGAGGGAGCAGAGGCGGTTGCAGCATGAGGAAGAGCTTGCTAGGATTGCGGAGGAGAAGAAGAGGCTTGAGAATGGGGAGGGAAGGATTTCCGAGAGGCAGTTGAAGGCGGAGTTGAAGAAGAGGAAGGAGAGTCTTGAGGCGTTGCAGCAGCCTGAGGAGTGGGTGTTTGACTGCTCTGGGTGCGGGATGCATGGGGAGAATTTGGTGAGCTTTACTCCGGTGATCCTGGAACGGTGAGGGGAGTCTTTGCTAACTCATTTCAGGACGATGGATCTCATAGTGTTGCTTGCGAGAAGTGCAATGTCTGGCAACATAGCAAGTGTCTGAAGATATCTCAAGCTGAGGCTGAGAAGGATGACTTCCACTTTGTCTGTGCGGATTGCAAACGCCGTGCTGAGGAGGCTAAACGGCCGAAGATTCCTCCGTTGAAGTTCAGGGTTGGAGCATCTGCTTCTCCTTCCGCCGCTAGCCCATCCAAAGCAAATGGAGAGAGACGCCCGAGCCATGGAGTCTATGATACTCCTTCGGGTCAGAAACTTCAACATGTCCTCGTCTCTCCACAGACCAGTAGATCTCCGTTTTTGGATGCGAATTCATCTATCAACCAGAGCGCTGGGGCTGTTTCTCCACAGAAGCCACAATTTTCACCAATGAAGGCGAATGGACATTCCCCCTCAAAGCCCCCTTCTCATCACGGTACACCCGCGATGAGCAACGGACATGCCAATGGCCTAGCAGCATCCCCAATGGGATACCCAAGATTCAACCATAATGCTATGAACCAAACCCCTCGGCACCCTCACGACCGAACCGCCAGCCCCTTCCTCTCTCAACAACGACCCTCATCATCACACTCCGCCCAAAACCAAGTCTTCCCATCCCCTATCCAAAACCGCCCTTCCATGTCTCCTACCCAAGGAAACCGTGACGTCGGACCCCTCGCGGGATTCCCTTCCTCCACAATACCCACCAACTCCCTCCCAAATACCCCACACTCCTCCTTCGGCGCCTCATCATCCCAATACACCACTGGTCCCAACCAATCCTTCCCATCCGCACCTCCTCCCGGCCCCGTATCATTCACCTCCACACACTCCCAATCCCAATCCTCCTTCTCAAATACCCCTCCCCACCCCCCACACTCACAACACCCTTATCCAAACCAACAACCACCACCACAACAACATTACCACCACCAACACGAAACCCCCATCTCAGGCCTCAGCCCAACAAAACACTCCCCACCCCCACCCCGCCCCATGAGCAGCAGCTTCGGCTCCGGAATGGCCATGTCCCCACCACACACCACCACCACCGCGACCGGCACAACGACATCTGGCAGCGGTGTAGGTGGTATCATGGGACCATCGGCTCCCACGTCAGTAATGCCTCCCATCCAACAACTCCAACCGAGTCCGAAATTAATGGGGAGGTCGTCGCCTGACGAGCCGATTCCGGCGCCGATGAAGAGTCTGGTTGTTCCGCCACCAAGTCAGAGTCCGGGGTTGGGATCGGGTGGTGTAGGTGTAGGTGTGGGTGTTAATGGACATGGGAACGGACATGGGAATGGAGTTATGCAACAGGGTACATCCCAGGGCGCTGGTAATAACACCAAGGATAATGAGGAGTTGTAATTTGGTTTTTTTTATGTTACTTACTACAAACTTTGCCCCTTTTTCATCAGCTGGAAATTTTTGATTCTTTTCGGTCGTCACCTTTCTTGTTTTATTGCTTGTGTAGATGATGATGGACGGAGGGATGAATGGGTAGGATCATGTATACATATCCTCACCCTCGCCGTCAGCGTCATCTTCATCTCTTTTACTTCTATTTTTCACCGTTGTTAATGGGTTGTATGTATGGCTGGATGGATACACTAGGATAAAGGAAGGATATATTGATGCGAAATGCATAGCTTGCATGGTTTTGTTCACTCCCTTTTTATACTTGAGAATGCGCTTTCGAGAAGAACTTCTTTGAGATCCGCACAGTCTCCATTTGCTGTACAGCTAGCTATCTGGTATATGGATCACTCAGGCACCCTATCTACCGAAGCGTAGCCGTATCAAGCCCATCCTTCCATCGCCTCTGAGGGCGGATGCTCCGCAGCCCAAAAACTCCAGCTAGGCTATACTTTCGGATCCGGACGGGGATCTCAGGCAAAATGATATGGAGGTAGGTATCACAAAGAGATAATATCTCCGTGTTAACATAATGATGGGGTTTTTTAAGAAAATATTGTACACGCCGGCAGTTCCCGCGGGGTTACGTCCGCTGTTTTGGTGTGTCTGGTCTTGGCTCCGAGCGGAGCCTTGGCGCAGGGGACTCCGCCCATCCCCTCCGCGCTTGACGCGTGACTGGAAGGGATACGGGATTCAAGGTCCTTGTTCAAGACTTTTCTACGGGGTTAGGTCATATCAAATTATTGGCTCAGAAAAGGCAATATCAAGAGGAATTCAGGGTTCCCCTCAAAATCTCACTGACACTTGACAAGCTTGGAAACGTTCATTCTAACTGAAGTTTCTCTTATATACATGTATTGCTGATCTGGGGAAATACCCGATATCCCTAATCTCACAAGCTCCCCAAGAAAACGAAAAGCCCTAATACTGCCAGCCCCTACTATCCCTCCACCATATGTTCAAACAACCGCAACCTTTATCCATTCCCTCATTCCACCTTATTACACGGGTAGGAATAATACCTAGGCAAATCATCGCCCGCATGAAAGAGCCAATTATTCGAAGCCTCCTTATCGGTGCAGACGGGAACATCAATAACGCCCGGAGCCGCCACTACATGATTATTATCCACGACGTCCCAGAACTGGTCCCAGGTATCCGTGAAGGTTGGGTCCTGGTGGTCTTCGGGGGCTTTCCTGTTTCCATATTTTTGGTAGTATTTGACGGCGCTAGGGTAGAGGAAGGTTAGAATTGGACTAGGTGGAGATAAAGGTTGGGTTGTTGAAACAGAGGAAAGGCAGAAGCAGCGAAGAGGGAGAAGCGGTGAAGTTCCTAGATGAGAGGGGAAACAGAAAAGCAGAAGCTTACCTGGAAATCATATCCTGGACAGTTACGCCAACCCAATCCCCGTCAGCAACTGTCTTTAGCCCATTCGGCTCCGAGTATTCCGACGGATGCCAGATTCCATCACCCCCAGACCACTGTGGGTCCCCATCCGGGTCAACCAGATAGTACCGCTTGCCATCGACACAACCATGCGCATACTCTGCTAGACTAGACGAAAGATAATCACCAACGCCAACACCCACCTCCTCACACCCAGCTTCCGTATCAATGACGACAGGTGTGATACCCACCATCTCCCAAGATTGACTGATCAAGCTGCCATACATGGCCGTTTCCCATCGTTCCTGCAGGTAATCGGCGCCCTGGGCTGTATAATTGCCGAAGAATTTGCCATCAGCGATAGTTTTGTGGAGGAAGTCGAGGGATTCCTTGTCCCCTAAGAAGATGCCTTTAGCGAGTGATGTTATCGCTTCTTTGAGGCCATTGGCGGCGATGTGGATTGCGCGCTGGACGTAGGCGTCTGCTTCACTATCCGTCGAAATACGATCAATGATCTCCTTTGTCTGGGTTCCGGCCACACTGACAATAGAATAGGTGGAATCCTTGACGTTGTCCCTCACTGTACCCTTGATAGTACTTTTCAACACTGGGAGTAAGTTAGCAAACGGATTTCAATACAAGAGGAAATGGAACGGAAAAGTGATGGCGAACCATTATTAAAGATCGGTGCCAGCCCCATAGTAACTCCAACAGTTAGAGCATTAATGATCATAAACTCTAAGAATTGCTCGTCCTCACGGTCCTGGTGAGCAAACGAAGTCGAAAATGCTTCTTCGTCAATGTTGCTGGCTGCGGCTTCAACCCCATCGTGATTATTCACGAGCCATCCGTTAATATTGACAAAGGAGTTAAGAATGAACATTGCCGCGGGGCCTGTGCCATCAACGTTCTCAAAAGTGTTGCAGGTATACTCTTCAACACAATTGTTCCTCCCCACAACAGTCCCACACTGCATACTCCTTTTACCATGGAAGAAATCGGAGGCGAAGCGAGAAAAGTCCGTATACACTTCATCAGGGTCACGATTGTTCCAGGCTTCTACCAGATCGTCCCAAGCTTGATCTGCTTTGATCTGCTCCCAGGCTTTTCTGGTATCCATGTGGACGTCGGTGACAGCTTGGACCGTGCAGGGTAAAGCCTGCCAGGCACCCTCCTCAATAGGCTGTTCGGTATCGTCGCCACCCTCTGCCGCGGAGAATTTGCGCAGGTCGACAGCCCAGTCAGCAGTACCGCCGAAATTGAGCCCTTGGAAGCCGTTAATGCGGCTCAATTTGTTCTCGTCGTTCATAAACGCAACCCACTCGACGTCATCATAGACCAGGATGTCAGATTCGCTGTCGTCGTCACGATACCAGCGTGCACCCTTATTCTCAACCATGATCTCGTTGATCTCAGCGTTGGACACGTATCCTGCGGTCGACGTGCATCGGCCTGGCGCAGCCTTTGACTCTGCGCCAACGTATTTACACATGGGCCCCTCGCAGCCAGCCTCGACGGCTCGGAAGCTGCGACCATAGCTGGAGACACCAACAGCGATTTTATGAGATGGGACGCCAGCCTTGGTTATCATGGACAGGGAGTTGTATGTTTCTGTAATGTTGACATGAGAGCGGAGGCAGTTACCCTCAGCGCAGCCCTATTGAAGCTCACCATGGTTAGCCGTATTCAATTAAGGGTTCCGGTAAGGGGCAGTCTCGGCGATTGGCTAAAAAAGCACTGTCCAGTTAATACTTACATCTTGAGACCACGCACTGCCATAATCCCACTGGCCATGAAGATCGTACGTCATGAACACAATGTAGTCAACAATCTCAGCGATCTCAGCGATAGGGAATCCCCTGAGATACCAATAAGAAGCAGCAGTAGCAATTGAAATTGATTTGTTCGGCAACTTCTTTCGTAGTAGCGCAAGTGTGTCGCGATAATACTCGCCGTCAAGTGGGTCTCCTGGTGGGATACCTGGGATATCAGGTGCAGAGGGATATTCCCAGTCAATGTCGATGCCCTCTAGGTCATTATCATTGATAAAAGCAGCTAGATTATCAGTGAGCAGCTCACGATTCTCGGGCTTGACACCGTCACGGAATATATAGTACGTGCTAGGATGTGTGGACGCGGTCCAACCTCCGAACACGGCAATGCGAGAGATACCTTCTATTTTTAGAAGTTTGTCGAACTGCGCCTGCACGCTCTTAGTGCTCACACCAAAAGAAGAAGTCAGATCAATGAAGGAAAAATGAAGATGGGTGTGCTGAGATGTGTCAATGTCGGTCACATCCATGTACAGGCACGAACGGTCGCCGTTGAAAGCCTCAAAGTAGGCAATACTGCGGAATGTTTCTGGGCCCTCGTCGTTGTTGACAATTTCAGTACCGCAGTTGGAGATGCAGCCATTGGTTCCCGGCTTGACGTCGCCAGGGCTGTCTCCTGTCGCCGTGCAAAAGACATCAGTGGTTCCGCACTGGCCCCAGATGGTGCAGCACACATTGAGTGGGCAGGGATTGAGTTTGGCGAGTGCTTCACGGGAAGTGTCCTTTGGAGTGGCTGTGCCAGGGAGCTGTGGCCCACAGACGGCGTTTGAGATAGGAGCTGGCATGGGTGGGGTACCTTTGCTGAGGCAGATGGTGGCTTTAGAGGGTAAGTTGGAGCAACCAGTGAAACCCCAGGTATCTTGGTTGAATTTCAGAATGTCTTCAACCTTTAACCCATTGGTGGCTGCAAGCTTTGCGCAGTTATCGCCGTCGACAGTCTTGTAAGTGGCACACGATCCGTCTGGGTTGGGTTTTGGTGTCAAGTCAGGTAGTTCCCCTTTGGAGCAACAAACGGGTTGACCGGGGGCTAGTGTTGAGCAAAGCGACGGATCGGAATTAAACTGCTCAAACTTGGCCGGAGTAATTCCACATCTAGACGCAAGGGTACCGCAGCTGTCACCAGAAACGACCTTGATTGTTGAGCAGGTCCCGTCTTCGTTGGGTGGTAGGCCGGTACTGGGGAGTGAGCCAGAGGAGCAGCAGACAATTTGATGCGCCTGGAGGTTGTTGCAGAATTTCCCTCCGCCGTTGAACTTCACAAGCTGTGCTTGACTAATGCCACACCGGTCTGCAACAGCCCAGCAACCCTCGCCAGAGACGACTTCGGTGGTTTTACAGACTGCACTAGACTCAAGAGGCATCTTATCGTTGTTACGCGTGAGTCCAGGTGACTTGGTCACCGCTATAGTGACATTTCCGAGGGGCGCAGTCTTATCGAAGTCGTCAATGCACGTCGCATTACTCCAATTTGCCACGGTCTGCTTGACATTCTCTAAACCTGCGCGTCCAGAATCCATAGTGTCCGCGACGATGCCAAAGACAAACTCAGCATTGCGATCATCACCACCACAGAGCTGCAGAGCCATCACATCATTCACTCCGTTTTCGCGAACATGTTTGAGGAACCGCCGAACGAGTGTTGTAGCAACTCCCTGGTTTTGGAGTCGAGCTCCTGAATAGAGGCCGACGGCAGTATTTCCATAATGAGCGAATAAAGTGGTCTCAGAGGTGTCACAGGCAGCTTCTCCTCGCAACAACTCGGACTGGATCGTAAGAGTTGCACCGAGAACCTGGCCACGGGTGCCTTTCTTATCTGAAACGGCTCCAGACCAACCCAAATAAGGTTCTTGGGTAGCTTGGAGAGCAGAATCAGGTGCACAGGCATGATCCTGGATGACAGTTCTCGCCTCATCGGTTACCGCGGTAGTATTGGTGGTGTTATTGGCATTGATGGCATTGACGGTGTTATCGGTATTGGTGGAATCGACAGAGAGTAAAACGGTCTCCTGTTCGACGACCAGCTCATTTGTCTCGGAGCTGCACGAGTAGATGAGCTCAAGGGGAGAATGGAGGGCAAGGCTGAATAGCTTAGGTTTGCGTTTGCAAGCCAATAATATGTCGACGTTACTGAAAGTAGTCCAGTTCTGAGGTTGGGGCCCGGTAATCGTACACGGATCGGGGCAGTCTTTATAGCCGGCGCGAGCAAAATACTCTTTCGGGCTCTCCTTTTGAAGGGCACCCTGGGCCGTTGGCAGAGGAGCCAATGCTATGGCCGCCAACAAAATAGGGGTGTATAGCATTGTGGCGGGAAGGGGAGAAGGCGAGTGAATTGTGATTCAAAATATTGTCCCATACACAGAGTGAGGAATACACAGGATTTATATCCGGGGCACCGACCTGAGAACCTCGGAAAGTTCAAAGTCAGACACGGCCGCCTTGTAAGCATTGCTGAGCAGCTTTGAAGCTGTGCCGCAGGCTAGACGGGTAGTCAGTAAAAAGCCGCATCCCCGACTGCGCGTTGACGGGGATAGGAGATATCCCCGGTCTGCTGAGCCCATTGGCATGGGGGTTTCGTGTTCGCGAAAGTATTTCTGAAGGTAGGAAGGCAAAGCATCAGGGAGAGAATGCAAATTCCAGTACGCAACGAGCACTCGCTGAGAGAAGGCCCAGTGGAGAGCCGCATCCCCAACAGCGCATTGGCAGTGACAGAAGATACTCCCAGTCCTGTTGAGCCCCCACGGGCTCCATGTCCATAAAAAACAAAGAAGATATTTCTCAAGGCAAAGAGGCAAAGCGTCAGGTGCAGAAAGTAAAACCCCAGGATACACCGGGTACCCAGTAGGATAAGGTTCAGTCGAGAGCCGCATCTCCAACTGTGCAATTGACGAGGATAGGAGATATCCCCGGTCCTACTGAGCCCCCTTAGCGTAAGAGCCCAATATCCACAAAGATATTTCTAAAGGCAAAATAAAAACTACCATGGAGTAACAGAGAAAATACAACATAAACCAGGTATACACTGGGATGGGGTTCAGCGGAGAGCCGCATCTCCAACTGCGCAGTAGCGGGGATAAGAGATGCCACTAGCCTTACTGAACTCGCCCCCTCCCCCCCCCATTGATGTAGGAGCCCCATGTCTGCGAAGAAATCTCGGAAGGCAAAGAGACAAAGTGCCAGAGAGAAGGAGAGGGTACAACATACACCGGGTACTCGCCGACACGAGGTTCAGCAGAGAACCGCATCCTCAGCCGCGCAGTGACGGGAATAAGAGATAGAGCCCCCTGAACGTAGGAACTTCACATCCGCGGGAATTTCAGCGAAGGCAAAAGGAAACCTACGGTGGTTAGAAAAACCCAACCCAACCCAGGTACCCACTGGGATGAGACGATGGGACCGTAAGGCTGTCACTGTTTCTCCTGGGATGGAAAAAAGGCACAGTTCATGCGGGATGCTCTTTGCGAAGGAGAAGGGAAAGAAACGTGCATCTCATGCTTTTACAGAACTGATGCCAAGAGTTATATTCCATGGGGATGTAACCTGAGCGACAACTGCCGCCGTCACCCATCCCCAGATGAAGCAAAAGTGGGACCTCTTAGCTTTAACTGCTCAGAGTCGGGCGCTTTCCTGTTCGCAGGCCCGTGAGCACCGGCGGCACAGGAGGCGCGGGTTTGGGAAAAAGCATCGAGAAATAAGCGCAAGGATGCATGATCAACATGGGGGAAAGGTCAAGTGGTTGGGCTGTCGTCAAAGAGCAAGCAAGGATATGCGAGATGAGTGGGATGTGGGATGTCCTGTAATGTTCGAGCCGAGAAGAAAAGAAAGAAGAAATAAAGGGGCTGAACGAAAATGATATGGGCTAGGCGCCTAACTAACCCATATCAGAATAGTGTAGTGGGGCACCCCGGCGGCCCGAGATCGGTCCCTGAGATTTTCCACCTTTTAAATTAACCGACATGCAACACTTTTCTTGTTTGCCAACAGGCTCCCAGGTTGACACCGTTCCCCTCATCTCCTGCGCCGCTCGTTACTCTCGGGCGGCGCAGAGGAGCAACAGGGACAGGGTGGTGGCCGAACACGCCCAGAAAAGCACCCGACAGTATGGCTGTTCGGACAACTCGTCCCGCCTCTCCGTGTCAGGACGCTCAGGTTGTCATTCCAAATTTATTTCTTCCTTCAAAAAGGAAACAACACCAGTTCGTTCTCATGAGACTGAATGTTGTGGATTATCTCCGTGAGCCCCTCCCAGTATTTTCCTTTCGCATTTTCCTCTCGGATTTTCTTCAGTGAGGATACCTTAACTCGACAAGATGCTGTTGCGAGACGCCCCCATCCTTGCCGCCCTCTTCCTCTTCTCTCCAGTGTGGGCGACGCAATCCTACCCCCAAACAGCTGAGATAGACCTCATATTTCCACTCAATGACACCTACCTCCCTCTCTACCCCTTTCCAGTCGTCTTTGCTATTCGCAATCCAGCGGCTATGTGGCCATTCAACTTTCAGTTTCGCTATGAATTCGACGTCTACCTCGAGGAGGAAGGCCGGTTTTCAACAATGATCAGCGGTCTCGAGGATTATGGTCATTACCCTTGGGATAAGGGCGCCGGCGACATAGAGTACAAATCCGATGAGGACCCCCTTATACTTGTCAACGCGACCAAGATTATGAACCGCGTAAATGAGACAACCGCCAGACTCACCTGGGGTATCGGGTTTTCAACCAACTGCACGGAAGACTCAGACCCCCGTGATCCACCACAAGTTGACTTGTTCGAGGATTCTGTTTACCTTACCATCTCGAGAAGTAATGGATCTTTGCCCGACTTTTCTGCGTCGGCTCCTTGCCCCAAGCTTGTTGGCGCCGTCACTATCGACGGGGAAGTCGGAATCTCTGGCACCTCCGGGTATCCCGAGGTCTGTCCAATGTTGCCCGCAAAGCAGCCCAAGGGCGACCCATGCGGGCTCAAGATCGACGACAGTATCGCCGCTAAAGTGGCGAACGCATCATTGGAATTCGTCGGTTGCGAGAATGGAAAATGGCCAAACGCCACTGCAACCACTTGCGATGAGTTGGGTTCAGGTTCACGAATACAACCATTTGTGGGATGGCTTGGGGTCTTCGGGTTGGCTGTGGCTTGTATATTTGTATCATGATTGATAATACCCCAGGACGCAAGAGCTCGGTCCTAAGTTATTTGATTTATAGATATATATCTAATAAGGCGAATACATACATATGTACATACATAAATACATGAATACACGAATGAGCGGAGATGAGACCAGAGGTTTTCAAAGAATACCGGTTGATAGATATTACTAGATAATGCTTAATAGTGAAAGAGAGTCTGTACGTCTGCCTCTCCGTCTTTTCGTCAGCTTTCATTCTTCTCATCTCGTACATCCATCCCTCCGTCCACTGGCACAAGTAGAAGATATGAGTAGCGTCAACGGTGATGGCGAGGATCTAGAACCCGCTTACTCACACTTCTTTCCCCAAGCGCTTTCTTTCTCTCACCTATCTACGGCTGCAGCCGTGCCTATTCACAAGCCTGAGTAACAAAGACCGTCCTTAGAAGAGAGGAAGTTGAAAAGCACCCTGAAAGAGACCATCGCTATCAACTCGCCTACCGGAAACAAGCTCTCTCCCTTTTGTTCTCTTTGCCAGTGGCCTTTGTCAATATGAAAACAAAAGAAGTAGTTCAACTTGGGTCTCTATATTTAGATATCGCCTTCATTCTGAGCCTACTTACATTTGCAGAAGATCTATATTTATCGGCTGCTACCCTATTAAAACGTAGAACTAGAAGCGAGATCTAGCCATCTACACTTACCCCAGACTCGGAACCGGAAGAAAGCTGGTCCATGCGTACTGTAAGTACATATTTCTGCTTGCGGAATGCCGGGGTCGTGCCCAAAAATAGAGAATGTAGCGATGAGTTCAAACGGAATGTAGAACTGACTGACAAGTGACAACAAACTCAGGCTCCAACTCGCTTCATTGAAATTATTCTTCAGGGTAGGGTATTAATTATGCTCTATATAATCCGTACCGAGAGGAGAAGGTATTTCAGTCGCCCGTTCCTCCAAATCTTTAACCGCAGCCGGAAGCAAGCCTAAGCACTTTAATAAATACCTCTTCATAGCGAGTTCCAACCCCAAACATGTAAACAAGATATAATAGCAGAGAAAAGAGTCTGATTATTTTGTTTGAGTTTCCCTCATGTCATAATTATACAACCAATCTCTCCCCATCAGGAGCCGTCTTCATTTTATGCACAGGTTAGGTAGCCGAAGCACCCAAGTTCTCTAACCCCGACGAACACCGTTTGGCACCTACCACCTTCTCAAGCACTGGAAATTTTCTCAATCCCATGATTGGTCCACTTCGACGACAGGAATTTCCATCGGGGCTGATCCTCGAGCTCGAGAAAAGGTGGTAGGTATGTGCTTTCTGTACTCTTGTAGGTCGAAATCGTTGGAAATTTCGTAACAGGCTGGAAAGGGAAAAGAGAGAGGTCACAGCGGCGGGAGAGGCTGGAGAGGGAGGAATCGATCAGAGCTTCTGTGCTTCTTCAATTTCTTCTTCTACGCCCAATGGTCGGTGTAGTTTCTTCCCGTTAACTCGGGATTGGTCCGGACATTTATTTTTTTTTATTTCTCCTCTCTTCTCAAGGGATCGATCGATTCCTGTCAAATTTCTTGGCCTGCAGGCGGTCACGATATGACAGGCCGGTCTAGGGAAAAGGGAATGGCGAGAAAAAAGACTTCCCGGTTTCAGAGCTTATATATCTGTTTGTTCCCGTTTCTGAAGCTAGGTGGGATTCCTGTTCTTCCGAAACGTTGATAGGTGTCTGCGTCCCAGGAGAAAAGTATGTAGTAAGCAACAACAAAATCGGAAGGCATTCTCTGAAAATATGCAACTTTTTCCGGCGTAAAAAATGTGAGCCGCCATCATTGCTGGCGATATACTATATTTTAGAGGCACATGTGCCCTCGTAGAATAATATAGACCGAATGCAAAATGCTAAAATCACGAGCTTATTCTTCTAGAAACAGATTGACAAGACATACCGGTGGTGTAAATGTGACACACCTGGTCACGTACGTCCATAGTTGTTTGCGCCTTTTCCCACAGGCTATTTGGACATATGGACTTGATCCTGTCAAACAACATTATCTCCAGGGATTTCCTCAAGACAAGAACATGTCTCGTGTCCCAGATAGCTGTTTGCAACAGTGTCTGCGAACTGGTGGGGGCTCTGGAGCATATATGATCCATCGTTTGCAGCCTCATGGAGAGGCCGGTCCAATGGCCAGCAACCTCGGGGAGAAGCTTGGATCATGGATATGTGCTGCATCGCCTAGCAACCGCCGGCTAACTTTTGACAGAAGAAAAACAAAGGTAGCAGAGAGGGAAGAATAGGAAATTTTCTCCGTTTTCCCGTCTAGTGGCGGTCACTGGGAAATGTAGCAGGCGAGCAACCACCGAAAACAGGACCGCCAAAGTATAAGCTTTGGATGTTCATGCTCACTCATACCATGAGGCTTCTCGTATTGGCGCGATACGGCGTCGCGTACCGCCTGTATAAACCCAGCGTAGCCGTCATGGTTATGTGGTGGTGAGAAACCCCGTCTCACCCTTCTAGAAAACGGCTAGACCAACCCTAAAGCGACATGATACTATGAATCAGGGTATGAAGCCGCATCCAGAAGGCTTCAAAAATTAGAAACCCTAGGCGAAACCTCACCTTAAAGTGGCAAGTACCGAAAACAAAGGGCTGATTCCGGGCTATTTGTTGACACTTCTTCAAGATTACCGCTCCCGTATGCCAGGTGCAGGAACTCACGGAACAAAGAGCCCTATGAGACACCTCGCCTTAACAGTACCTGCATTTGGAAGACAAGCTTTCTGATTGCTGGAATTGTTCTAGCAAATCAGAGCCGAGCTGCCTCTGAACTAGGGCCCTAACCGTCACCATAGACTGCGCTAGACCTTGCATCCAAAACGGGTGTCTGCAACAAGTTCGCCCAGGAAAAGGCAAGACCTGCTGCTACTTTTCCTCATGGAAAGACAACCCACTTCTTCTTTTCTTAAAAATACACATTCTTCAGGCGGGATGTCAGTCGGAATTCAAAGGTGTCACCAGGACTGGTGAATTCGGTACTTTGAAGTCTTTGGTTCTAGATAATCGTCAGTGAGGGATCATATCTCTTATCATAATCGAATCCATAGGCCACCGCCACTTTTTAGCAAAGACGATTGCTAGGGATAAGGGCAATCTGCGAACCGGGGTTTGCAGATACCCCATTGTCCACTCGATTAAAAGGTATGAGCGAGTTCAACTCCCAAAGAATACCCACCATGAGGAACAATATAGACTTACCACTAATAGGCGCTTATCGCTGTTTCTCGCTGTCGCGAGTATATCAGCCCGTTGGGTTGATTTATCAAAGCGCCGAAATTCACCCATTCACCAAGGATGACTTGACCTGAAAAAAAGGTGACAGCTTCTTCCGTTCACTTTTTCCTCACGAACATCACAGGTTGTGATTCCGCATTCCTCACCTAGGAGTCACCACACAAGTGAAGTAGATTCTATAAATCTCTGAGAATGTTAAAACAGCAACCTCCATCACCTCCTCCATCCACAAATGAAGAATTAAAGTACGACATCACTCGTTGGGCCCAACCAAACGGCCATATTCCGGAATACCAGCAGAGCTATAATAGAGAGCACCCAGAATTTCAACGAAACTATCAACCAGAGTATCAGCAGGAGTACCAAACTGAGGACCAGCAAAACGGGTTATATACCCACAGGGGCCTAGGTGGCTTACCGTCCATGCAAGAGCGTAACATGGGTCTCTCTGTCCCAGGCATCTCACTTGTGCGTATTAAGAATCCCCACATGCTTACCTTCCTCGCCTTTTTTAACGGCAGCCTAACACCATAGCAGGAAGACTATGGGCATTCCCCCCCTTACCAAAGTATTTCTGGAAGCGAATATCCCCCAATCATGCCGTTGCCCCAGCCAGTAAGTCTTCAAAGCTAGCGCCTGCAAATGATCGTTGGTTAACGTTAACTGCAGACATTCGTTCGCACCTCGCAACTAAGCCCTCCTGCAACAGCCAGCGAAGGGGGTATACGGACGCGCAGCGGAAGATCTATCCCTCCACCTGGATCTTCCCTCATCGGCAAGACTCAGGACACAGATAGAGTCATTAAGAGAACAAGATCTCCACGGCCTAAGAGGCCATCCCGACAACCTAAAACCGACAAAGGTCAGGGACCGACCATTTCTGCTCCGTTGAGCGAACTCACCAAAGATTTAAACCATATCCCTATTAAGGATATGGAAGCTTGGGTCAATAGGTCAGCCGACGTTCGTCAAAAGGAGGTAGAGAGAAAGAACGGCAAGATTGCAAGGCCAATGAACTCCTTTATGCTGTATCGCTCAGCATATGCAGAAAGAACTAAGGAATGGTGTTCGCAAAACAATCACCAGGTTGTTTCTCGAGCATCCGGACAAAGCTGGCCCCTGGAATCAAAGGAAGTGAGAGACCGGTTCGAGCGTTTCGCAGCGATTGAAAGAGACAATCACCAGAAAGCGCATCCGGGTTATAAGTTTGCACCAAACAAGACCCAGAACCACCAGCCAAAGAAAAAGCGGCCCCAAGAAGGGGAGGATGAGCCCAGCGATCTGGATGATCCAGACTTCGACCTCAACTCATCGCCAAGAAATTTCCATAAGAGAGCGAGAGGTTCAGAGACAGAGGATGGCTATGATAGCCGTAACTCGACCCCGTTCGACCAACGCAGCGTAGACCTATATTCTCATGGAAGCCACCTTCACCCGACCTTAAGCAGAGCATCGTCATGGCAGGCGTCAACACCGGGGCGGCCTCTACCAGAAATGATGTCGACTCCTGAACATGCGCATTATTTCCAGCCTCCAGTCCACCCAGGTATGATGGGTCATAGTATTGAGGATGTCAGGTTCCAGAAACTAGATGTTCCCGGTCTCCATTACGACAACTCGGGTCTCCTAACCGGGCTCCCAGGAAACGCGCACCACGACTTGCTTCAACCAACTTCACACGCCTCAACCCCGGGGCTTATAGACGAGCTCCAGGTCGACCCCGAATTACTCGCGTACGATAGTGGCCAGGCTGGGGTTGCCATGGAAGGAGGCGAACCGTATCCCAACCATCTTGGCGATTGGCAAATGCCTCCTGGGCACAATGGCCATTATAACCGAAGCCCGTTGATGATGGGAGAGGAACATTTACCCGCTCAACAGCCGTTCCACCCGGGAATGCAGACCTTGACAGATGGGCGTGATCCTTGGCAGTCGCACCACGATGAGCTCCACCAGTTAGACGCAGGAGCAGAATTTGACGAATGGTTCAGTACGACTGGGTACTGAGGCAGCCATATATGCTGGGGTTACAGCAAATTCTCGACGACATAAATGAAATTAGTGATATGCTTCTCTTTTGTTGTTTCTTTGGGTGCCCGTCTTTACAACGCCGGAGGTTATGGAAACGCATAGCATAAATTGGAGAATTGGAGTTGCAGGCGTATGTTAGACTGGGGTTTTTTATGCGAATTTGGAAGCCCATTCCTTTTGAGGGCTTTTAAACTCATGAAGTGGCTGTTGTTGATCTTGGGTTCATTCATGGCCGGCTGATACCAACAAGGATGGGCATTCTCCTTTCTTCGATGTTCCAGAAGTTTGCTGTTTTTATTCTTTGTTTCCTTTCGTGGCTCTGAGAGTGCTTCTATTTAGATATCTATCTTAGCTTTATCTTTGAATACAAACGATCTGAAAAGCATTGTTCCAGGGGTGGGATTTACCACTGTTCAGGAAAAGGGGCCTCCACACAAACCGAGATGCAGCTAACCGGGGTCCATGGTCCGCGATTGATCTAGAACTGACTTAGACTGTGTTTTTCTGAGCTATGTACCGTTTTAAAGCCCCTCCATGTGTTTGTTGAAAGAAGAAGACCGCTGAAGATCAAACAATTGCTTTGTTCTCCTGGTTGAGATGAAAGTGAGGTCGAAGTTGAGTTGGCTGACAAAGAGAATGTGCTGACTAACGATCTATATTAGATCTATGTGGTGCAGCTTTCTGTCGCGAAGACACGCGACTGGCATTTATTGTTGTCAATTGCTCTTGACATTCGAGCTTTTACGGCGTACGGGCACTGCCAATTCACACAGTAATATGTCTGGATGAGCATATCGCTTTTTAAGGAGGGTTGACATCCGCAGTACCACCGAGATGTATTGCGAATTAGCCCAAAAGCTCGTACGTAGCTACACGCGAAACACTCTACTTACGATAGCGGGATGAAGTGCTGACATCTTTTCTAGATCCAGCATGCAAAACGCACACAGTCCCTCGCCCATCTACCACCATACCCAACAGAGGTAGTCCGTGCAGTTGCCCGCGAAACCCGAGAGCTTGACAAGGACGCAGCACGAATCATAGCCCCGTTCGAAAATTCGTTCAATCCGCATTCGGACCCTACGACAGCCTGCACACTACTCATTGATCACCTGTGTATTCGAAGAAATAAACGATGCCTCCTCGCGTATCACCGTGTCCGGGCGGAGAAATTGGAAGAGATGTGCTGGAAGGGGATTGATGCCCTGGAAGGATCGCAGAATAATGAGAGTGGGGAGACGGCTATAAGCTCCCAGGATAAGAATCAGAATTCTCTGAGTCCGGAAGAGGAGGAGTACTTTAGGCAGTACAATGATATGCTAGCTGCATATAAAGGTCAATGGACTGATATAGACCTGACTGGAAGTCTCGAGCCTCCGAAGGATCTTTTTATCGATGTACGCGTCTTGAAAGACGCGGGGGAGATACAGACTGAATATGGGTATGAAACTTCTAGGATATTCTTTCTCCCTTTTCTATGAAGTTGGATTAACGCGTTCACAGGTCGATTAATTTAACCAAGAACAGCCAGTTCTATGTCCGCCAGGGCGATGTGGAAAGACTGATTGCCCAAGGGTTTCTTCAACGTCTAAGCTGATTAAACCGAGTACGTCTACATACAAACGTATATTGAGATCCAAACTCCTGCGATCCTATATTGGGCGCACAGCGAGGAAATATATCAGGTACCCTTGGTACGGTTAGCAACCGGCGTCCAGCGTCGTCACCGCCGCCGTGGACGAAGAATGATAAACGAACGATCACGATTTAATCTCTACGAAAATAACGTCTTCCATAGTCTTCAGGTTTTGATGGCCTGCCTGGATTAGCCAATGGACACTTTTTAGCAACATAGAAGAAAAACTCGCAATATTAGAACAGTAGATATCCTCCGATGGCGCTTCAGCCTCAGAATTGCGACAAGCCTCCGCATCTGACCCGCGGATGGCACCACTGGTTCCATATCCTGCAATAAATAGAACAGAATTTTTTGGCCTCGCAACTCTTTTGAATGCCTGACTTGGCGTGCATATTCTTGATTGTGCACAAGTTTCTCATCCTGGTGTCTCCATCGCGTGCCCTCGTCCAACGGCTACCAACGGTCTAGATGCGTCAATCCAACGCCCCAAAAAAAGAAACATCACAGATGTGCCCATCGTTTCTACCCTCAGTTTCAACATCTTCAGTCTCTCAAAGAGCAACCAACGACTTGAAACAAGGAGAAATTCCCACGATGTTTCCAATCTCTATCATGAACAAAGACGAGCAAAGACGAACACGTCAAAGCTCCCTTCCAAGAACGCCCTCGACTTCGGAGTGGCAAACGGGACCGAAAAACATCCCAGAAAACGATCCCAGTCGGTTCGCAAATGGTGGATCATCGTATTTTGCTTTGATGCCCTCATTCCTTTGAAGATAAGGAATTTTTGACTTTCTCACCCCCGAGGCACTAAACAATCGCTGTTTATCTTTCTCTTTATTTCTTTAAATAACTTCCGCGTCTCTTCCTTTGCCGTTTTCTTTCTCTTATCGTCGTCGTGAAAATAGATCATGTCCACGGTGTGTGTGGCGGTCTTCATTCCTTATTCCTGTTCCTGAACGCTCTTGCGTCATTCCTACGCGCACCTCTTCAACGGTCGCCCGCTGAACCCTACAATCTTCCAATTGTCGAAGCACCATCGAATGTCCCCCGGATTTATCCGCGTGACAAGCTGGAAACAGCATTGCTCAACCCCACGGATGAATTGCTGGAGTGGAAAATTCGTAGGATAAGCTCCAGATCGAGATGAGCGCCTCAGGGCCTCACGGTCAAGGTGGCGGGGATGGTAGCTCCTCCTCGGGGCAGTTACCCCAGCAGGATCGTTTACAGGTACCCGCCGAAGCTTCACAAGCAAGCGGACAGGCGCAATACGGGATTTCGGAGACTCTACGGAATAGATTTCGATCTAGTTCTGTGGGACGGATGTCCGCGCCGTCTAACATACCGAATGCGAAGCCGATAAATCAACGGACTCCGGCGAGGTCGTTTTACCACCGCGCATTTCATGGGTCGTTGGGAGGTATATGCTCTTCTTAATTTGGGTCGTAGGCTCGGTATAGAATTTGTGCTAAAAGTTTTTGGATGACGGGTAGATAATGTACAATACTCCTCGCAAGGTGTCCGTGAAGAGACTGCCGCACTAGCCTCGCGAGCTATATCAGATACGGGATCAGTCTTGAGCGATGGCTCTCTCGACCAGTTGGATGATATCCAGTCATTCTCGACAGGAGGGGGTTATCGTCCAGAGCCGATAGAGGAGGCCACCGAACCGCACACCCCTGTAGAACCGTCTGCACCTATCCGACCTTCCAGCTCGTCCGCCCTCACGGAGATGATAAGGAACTCTCCCCCAGATGAGGATGAGGGCGCAGATGGGCACGGGCCGAAGCCGAAAACTAGCTCGGAACCCACTATCCATGTCACAGACAGTGCAGGCAGCGCTGATGACGAACGAACTTCCTTACTCCGAAAACGTTCAGTGAGCAAAGAACCCAGGAATTACCGTACAGTAGAAGACATCGAGGGGCAGGACTTTCTCCGCAAACGCCATCCCCACAAGCTCAGACAAGCTCTGGCAAAAGGCCAAGCCATTGGCCGAAGGATTACAGATCCAAAATCATGGGATAGACGAACGATATGGCGAGACGGGGTCGTCTACCCCGTCAGCTTACTCCCCGCCGTCCTTCTCGGCCTCCTCTTAAACATCCTAGACGCCCTCTCCTACGGAATGATACTCTTCCCCCTCGGAAACGCAGTCTTCGCCGACCTAGGAGCAGACGGTATCTCCATATTCTACGTCAGCACGATAGTAGCACAACTCGTATTCTCTCTCGGAGGCTCCATATTTAAAGGCGGCGTAGGCTCCGAAATGATCGAAGTCGTCCCCTTTTTCCACAAAATGGCGTTCATGGTTCTGAATAAAGTTGGGGCAGATGACCCCAAGTCCGTCATCGCTACAACCATCCTCTCCTACGCCATAAGCTCCGTATTAACAGGCACGGTCTTCTTCCTCATGGGCGCATGCAAGCTCGGTTCTCTCATAGGCTTCTTCCCCCGCCACATCCTCATCGGCTGTATAGGAGGCGTGGGGTGGTTCCTCGTCGTCACAGGCGTAGAAGTATCCGCCCGACTCCCAGGGAACCTAGAATACGACCTCACAACCCTACGGCAACTTCTGCAGTTAGACACTCTATTCCTGTGGACGATACCCTTATTTCTTGCGATCGGGCTCATTGTTTTGAAGCGTTGGGTTAAGTCGAATTTTCTGGTTGGCACGTATTTCCTTTCTGTGGGAGCGTTTTTTTATATCGTCAAGTTTGCGGCGGGGGTTCCGTTAGATACGTTGAGGGGGGGTGGGTGGGTGTTTGAGGCTCCGTCGGCGTCGAATCCGTGGTATCATTTTTATACTCTTTACGGTAGGTTTCCACACTCCTAACTTCGTTCGGTATTGTGGTGCTAACTTTCCCACAGACTTTACGGCGGTTAATTGGTCTGCTCTGGCTGATACGATTCCTGCGATGTTCGCGCTCACGTTCTTCGGGATTTTACATGTCCCTATCAACGTCCCAGCGTTGAGTATCTCGACGGGTGAAGATAATCTCGATGTTGATAGGGAGCTTATCGCACACGGGGTGTCGAATGTTCTCTCCGGTTTTTGCGGAAGCATACAGGTTGGTGGAACAAACCTTTGGTTTATATTACAGAGTACTAACAGCAATAGAACTACCTCGTGTACACGAACAGCCTACTGTTCATCGACAGCGGAGGCACAAGCCGTCTTGCAGGAATCATGCTTGCAATAGCCACTGCAGGGATATTATTCATCGGACCAGTGATCATTGGATATATCCCCATCATGGTCGTCGGTGCTCTTATCTTCTTGCTCGGCATCGAGCTCCTAGAAGAGGCGCTCGTCGATACTTGGGGGAGACTCCATAAACTTGAGTATCTCACTGTACGCCACCCCCCGCCCCATTATAGCTAAGCTATAAACTAACCGCGTCTCCAGATATTCATCATCGTAGTAACCATGGGAGCCTGGGACTTCGTCATCGGCATCTTCGTCGGCATCATCCTCGCCTGCGTAAACTTCGTCGTCCAAACATCCCGCAAATCAGCAATCAGAGCTACATACTCTGGGCAGATCGCAGGATCAACAGTCCGACGACACCCCATCCAGGTGAAATTCCTCAAGGAAGCAGGGAAACAAACCCTCGTCATCAAATTGTCCGGGTTCCTCTTCTTCGGGAGTATCGTCAGCGTGGAAAAGACTATCAGGGGGTTAATCGAGGAGGAAGCATTCAGCAAGCGACCTATTCGCTTTCTAGTACTTGACCTCGCGCACGTTAATGGGCTAGACTTCTCCGCCGCGGAGGCGTTCACGAGGGTGAATCGCATTCTCCGTAAGAGGAATGTGCAGATGATTATTTCCGAGTTGGATATCGACGGCGATGTGGGGAAGAGTTTACGGAATGTAGGACTCTTCCGGGAAGAGAACCACGTGGAGATATTTGAAACGCTCAATTCGGCGCTTGAGTACTGCGAGAACGATCTCTTGAAGATCTTATACAGCCGCAAGGAGGCATTAGCGGAGGAAAACCGCCCCGTTACAGCATACCTCAGTACGTCAACTCTTCCCTACCCCTTACCCACAACAAAGCACTAACAACCACCACCCAGACGTCCCAGACCACCACCACCCTACCACACCCCTCCTCCAAGACCAGCCCATCAACTCCCCCCGCCGCACCTACCTAAACCAAATCGCCACCACCACCCTCCGCGAAGAAGCCGCCTCCGCCTCAGCCTCCACCAACCCCACCTCCACCACCTCCCCCCTCCCCTCCCTCTACACCACCTTCTCCCAACCCCTCCCTCTAATCCTCCAAACCTTCCACGGCCTAACCACCCGCCCCCCAGACTTCTGGTTCCCCGCCTGCCCATACTTCACCCGGCGCCACCTCCCCCGCTCCACAGTTCTCTACCACACCAACGACCCACCCTCCACACAATCCTTCTACCTCCTCGAAACGGGGATGCTCCGCGCAGAATACAACCTTCCGCAGGGGCGGTACTCGGAGGTGATTGTGCCGGGGAGGCCGTGTGGGGAGTTGCCGTTTTTCGGGGAGACGAGGAGGACGGCGACGGTGTGGGCGGAGGAGGAGAGTGTTGTTTGGTGTTTGGGGAGGGAGGAGTGGGAGGGGTTGAAAAGAGGCGAGCCGGAGGTTGGGTTGGAGGTTCTGAGGGTTTGTTTGAAGTTGACGAGTGAGAGGGTGGAGAGTGTTACTTCTTATGTGCTTATGGCTGCTGGGTAGTGTTGTTTGTTGTCTGTGTTAGGGCATGTAATATTTTCATCTCTCACATATCTAATATATATACCTCCTTTGGGATTGGAGTTAGTGTGATGCACTTCCCGTTTTACATTTCTCTGCCGGTACATATATAGCTCGAACGGATATATAAAAAGTGATAGTACCGACGACCACCACCAGAACACACACAACAAAAATATATTATCTACTTCTCCGAAGCAACAACAGCTAGGGAAATATAAAAGCAACGAACACTCATCCACTGATCCCTCCCTCTTGCCTATATCTATCCACCTCTCCCATGGCGGGTATGAAGACCTCCCTCAAAAATCATGTGAAGCGCAACTTCCCTTCTGTCTACCCCACTAACCACCACAACCACAACCCCCTAAGAAGCTATTACCCCTCCATATATCTCACACACTGCCTCTGCTCGATTCCAGTTAAAATCACAGACAGAGTACTTGAATTTAGATAATCAGCGCGTAATTCTACACAAGTAACAATGCCATGATTGGAGGTCAATTGAATATGAAATAATTATCCAGAGAGAGGGAAGGTCTTCGGTAAAGAGGAGAGGTCAACTGTCCTGATCGGCTGCATCGGGAATTCAGCTTGACAAACCACGCACAGACAGATGCTGTCCATGTGCCGATGCCATCGGCATTCGAATCGCAGTATGTCTGTATGTCTGTCTGCCAGGAACAGGAACAGGAAAGGCTCATCAAAGCTCTCTCGTATTAATTTCGAGCTTCACATCTGCAGAGAGCTCGGATATCTCTCATCCCAGCAGGACCTTTGCCATGAGCTTCCTTTCTCATATTCATGGTACACACAAACTTGTTCTCACAAGCTCTCTCTCTCTCTTCTGCCCATCCTCCGTTTGCCGTCCCATCCAAAAAAAAATACGACTCAAAAAAAAGAAGCTTCCAAACTATCAGAGCCCCAAGGTCCACATCGTTTGTTTTTGTTTTGCCCTCGGAATTTTTGAATTTTTTTTCTTTGAGTATAATTTGTTTTGATGGAAAGGTCTGGATTTTGCGGTGGGTGTGGGTATCCGTTAAGCTAGCGAGGAAAGCTTGGGATTTTTTTTTTGTCAGTGGAGGTGATGTTGGGGATTGATTGTTTTGATGGAGGAGAGAAGGACGGTGAGAGAGAGAGGTGGATTGAAGCAATTGAACACATTCAATTGCAGTTGTTTGTTTGCTCCCTCTCGATCTCTGGACTTGGTAGCTGAGAAAGAAACGATGCCGATGTTTCTGGTGAAGAAGCCGATGCATCAAAAAAAAGGAGGTGGAAGACAAAGATCAGCGGCGCTAAGGCGGAAAAAGTATTTCTTAGCAGAAATTAGTATGGGTGGGTACTTCATGGATGGTTCTGCATGTTTGCTGGTGCGTGCAGGTTGCAGTGAGCGGTGAGTGGATGAGAGGAGGAGGCTAGGACGGAAGGGGGAAAGAGGGGATTAGTCATGGATGGGTGAAGGGAGATTGCAGGTGTCAATAGTAAAGTGGGGGGTGGTGACAGTGGAAAAAGGAAAGAAAGAAAGACGAAGAGGGAAAGGAGGAGATCGACTTGAGTCGTTTTACCTGAGACATGTAATGATACGGTGAAGAGAGGGAGAGAAGTGTTGCGTCATGTCAACGTAAAGAGCTCATGAAGAGGGAGAAGAGGAGAGGGAGTGAGGGAGAGGAAGGGAAGAGAAGGAAGAGAATAGGGGAAAGTGAAGAGATACGACAGAAAAGTAAAGATGGAGACAAAAACGGTCATGCGGACAGACAGTAGACTAGTCCGGATAGGGTTAGAGAAGTAGAAGCTCATTAGTCAGACACACATCGGGTGATGGTCATTTGATTTGGAGAAGAAGAGAACAAGAGAGAGAGAGAGGAAGAGATACGACAGATACAGATACAATTCCGATATCTCCCTCTTCTCGGTGAGTGGAGGAGGTGGATTGGTAAGGGATCAGATGATGCGATACGGTTTCCATGGCAGGAAGAGGAAAAAGAGGAAAAAGAGAGGAAGAGACCCATCTGTCGATCAAGCTCCCCTGGTTCAGTGGTTCAGTGGTGTATCCGGTGGATTCTGCGACAACAAGAGACACCAACGACAAGGCCGAGTCCGAGTCTGACAGAGTGGACTTGAAACCATTGAACGTGCCTGAGTCGAGTGGAAGTGCATGGAGTGCATGGCATCGGAAGAGAAGGGAGGACAGGCTGAACACTTCCTGCACAGCGTCCTCTGGACCTCCTGATCTTTTGGGGAAAAGAACGTTAACACCATCTGGTGTCCCGTGTCAACGTGCAGCAAGTCAATACACCGTGGTGACCGTATCTTACAAGACCTCCTTTCGGGTTGATTCCAGGGAGGAGTGGAGATCGCGCCAAGACACAGAGTTGCAGTGCCATTGGTTATCTGCTTGCAACCTCTGCTCAATAACCCCCTCTAACTGGCTGATAGCACGAAGCCCATGCTCATCCCAGCTCTAAAGTGGACCCCCCTTGTGCTTTCCCCTAGCGTGACCACGGACGAAGATTACTCGTAGTTTCCTTGCTTTTTCCTTCCCCCCTTAGTAAACAATACCACCCCGTTACCTCCTCTCTGTAATTTTGATCCCTTTTTCTTCTCTGCTCTTTCCTCTTTATTTTTCTCTTCCTTTCCTTCTTCTTCTTCTTCTCTTTCTCTTTCTCTCTCTCTATCTCATCATCCTTCAATAAACAAGAACAGCCTCAGTCTGCTTCCTCTCTCATCTTCTTTGATACCCCCAAGTGTGCCTTTCTTACTCTTCATTTTAATTAATTTTTCTTCTTGAGATACCCAGATACCCCAATTCGAGATACCCCTTAAGGACTACTTCTATTCAAGTTCTCCTTTTAAACACACTCTAATTTAATTTCTCTCACGAAGAACGAATCCAACCCACACTACCTAATTAATCAAGATGTCTGACGTCCAGAAGCCCGTTGAGGAGACTCCCGTCGCTGCTCCCGCGACTACTACCGAGGCTGCCCCCGCTGCCACGGAAGCTCCAGCTACCACCGAGACTCCAGAGGTTGTCGAGGCCCCCAAGGAAACCACCGAGGAGGCCAAGCCAGCTGCTGCTGAGGAGACTGCTGAGGCTGAGAAGCCCAAGGAGGAGGAAACCGAAGCAAAGGAGGAGGCCAAGCCTACCCCCGCTACCGATGGTGTTCTCGGTTACAAGGCCCCCGGTCTCGTCAAGTAAGTAACACAACAGGAAGTGCGACGCGTGACTTGCACCCGTAATCGAAACTAACAAAGTGCTTACTGTGCAGGGGTCTTCGTTTCTCCAAGCGCTACTTCTGGTTCAGCGATGAGGCGGTTGAGAGTAAGAACTTGACTACCTACTTCGCCAACGAGAAGCACAGCGTGTCTCACCCCACCGGTGCCTGGGCTTCCCAGACTGGAAAGGGTCTTCTCTTCTTCACCAAGCGTGCCGAGGATAAGGCTACTCCCACTGGAATCATCAACTTGGTGAGTAATTGCATACAGCTGGTGACAATGCAACGTACTGACTGTTTAGGCCGATGTCTCTGATATCGCCAAGGATGGAGGAAGCGAGTTCCACTTCAAGTTCAACGGCCACAAGCACGCCTTCCAGGCCAACACCGCTGCCGAGCGTGACAGCTGGGTCGCTGCTCTCGAGAACAAGTCCACCGAGGCCAAGGCCGAGAAGGAGTCCATCCTCGAGAGCGAGGGCTACAAGGCTGAGCTCGAGAAGATGAGTGAGTAAAGTGTTTCATGGTATGATTGTACTAGTAGCTAATATGCTTTAGCCAAACCCCCTGTCGTTGGAACTGCTGCTTCTGCCCCCAAGAAGAGCACTGAGTTGAAGACTCCCAAGGAAGAGAAGACCGAGACTGAGGCTGCCACCCCCGCTGCTGATGACAAGGAGGCTGCCAAGGATGCCGGCAAGGAGACGCAGAAGAGCCGCTCCCAGTCCCGCAAGAGGGCCAGCATCTTCGGTTCGTTCTTGAACAAGAAGGAGGAGCCTGCTGAGGAGAAGAAGGAAGAGAAGACTGAGGCCAAGGAGGAGCCCGCCGCTGAGGAGGCCCCTGCTGCCGAGGCTGCTGCTCCAGCTGAGGCTGCCACTACTGAGGCCGCTGCTGAGCGTGAGTTTCCTTACCCAACATACTCTAAATCCTACGTACTAACATGTAATAGCTGCTGCTGAGACCGAGGCCAAGTCTGAGGAGAAGAAGGAGGAGAAGACTGAGGCTAAGGCTGAGGGTACCACCTCCACCAAGAACAAGCGTGCCTCCATCTTCGGAAACTTCTTCCAGAAGGTCGGAAGCCCCACCCAGGAGAAGTCTGAGAAGGAGTCTGCTCCCGCTGTTCCTGCCAAGGACAAGGACACCACCGTCTCCAGCACTGCTCCCCAGCTCGGTGACCCCGTGGATGCCTCTGCCTCCAAGCCCATTGAACCCGAGAGCGTCACTGCTCCCGCCGAGGGTGAGGCCCCCAAGACTGAGGCTGGTACTTCCCCCTCCTCCAAGAGTGGACTTCTGAGCTTCATCAAGAAGGATGGCAAGAAGGAGACCAAGGCTGAGGACAAGCCTGCCGAGGAGGCCGCCACTACCGAGGCTACTGCCACCTCTGAGCCCGAGAAGGTCACCAAGGACAAGCGCCGTACCTCCATGTTCGGCAGCCTTGGCGGCAAGAAGGAGAAGAAGACCGAGGAGGGTGCCGAGTCCGACTCCAAGTCCAAGTCCAACAAGTTGGGAGGACTTTTCCGCAAGCCCAGCAAGGCTGTCAAGCCCACTGAGAAGAAGGAGGAGACCCCTGCCACCGAGACCGAGGCCATCCCCGAGGGTGGAGAGAAGACCGAGACCACCGAGGCCACCAACGGTGTTGAGGCTACGGAGGAGAAGAAGGAGACCATCGGCGACGTCAGCGCTGATGCCGTCAACGTTGGACCCTCCAACACCACCCCCGTCCAGGCCGCCGCATGAAGGGCGAGCGCCAGGACGAGTGTTGTTGAGATTGAGAATTGGTGGGATCAGCGATACAGTCCCGCTCGTCCTGGTTTGTGTGTAGTTTGATGAAGCGACAACGACAACAATGTTCCCTTTTGACGTTTATCAACGATGAGAGGGTTACGTTTAAGCGACGCCAACTTGCAGAAAAGCCATCTCGATAAAAACTCTCCCCCTACCCCACCTTTTCAATGTCCCATATTTTATCAATGTTCTACGCCGTTCTTTTACGTCTTGTCTGTCGTTTGTGTTGTTTTTGGTGGGATCGAACAAAAAGTGCGCGGTGGAAGAGCCAAGGATATATACCCCCGATACCCCAACTCCTTTTTATGCTATTACTTGCTTTGCTTGTCCCTAATTGTTTTCGTTGCTGTCGATTGTTACTCTTCTAATATGTGTGTCGTCGAGGTTTGTCTGGTATCACTGCTAGTAGACCCTCGACTTCGCAAAACTCTCCCTCCTAATGTCATGTCTGTCACCACGACAAGAAAAAAAACTCCCATGTACTCGAAAACTTTCGACTAGATTGATACCACTTGCTGCGTTTTTTTGTTTTGTTTTCTTGTCTTTAGTAGGATTAGCTTCTATTATATTATATTATGTCTTTGTTTCAATCATTTGCTTCCATGAGGATGAGGTTGTGGATAGGTGAGAATTAGTTAGTTGTTGGTGCTGGAGCGATGGTGTGGTATGAGACTCGCCCTGTGGACTTGACTCCTCGGCTTGATGGACTGAGAAAGAAATCATGGATTCTTGTTCTATGTATGCTTGCTTGTGATTATTGATGTGTCCTCCGCTATGCTGTTATCTTTCTTTTCGTCGTTTCTGGAGCCGTGTCTGTTCTTCTGTCTGTTTATCGCCCTCGCCCCTCCAGCCCTTCTTCACTTCAGTTTGGGTTGGTTGTATGTACTGCAGCTGGCTGGCGATGGGATTTGTTTTCGCTTCTTCGGGATAATTAATAATTCAGTAGTTGATTAGTGGAGTGAAATATGTGCTTGGTATTATTCATGTTTATTGTGTGCCTTGCCTTGAGTTGGGTGGTAGTTGTAGAGGAGTGTCATGAACCTGCCTTGTGGGTTCTGGATTGGGGCTTGGGACTTGTAGCCATGAGTTTTGATTGATATCTTTTTTTTTGTTCAAAATTGCTGTGCGGAGAGGAGGGAGAGTAGATATGTACGTGCTTCATGGAGATGTATGTCGTAGATACCTTTAGTAAATAGCAGAGAGGTCGAATGCGAGATGTGGTGTATGTATGGGGATGGGATAGAGGGAGAATAAGTCGCCATTTTCCCGCATTTATGCGCGTGGGGATCTGGTGATAAATACCTTGATGATGTTTCGAAGTAGGTATGCTCGTTTGATAGAGAAATGAGCCCTCTCTTATATCTACCCATAATTACCTCTCCCTCTTCTGGGTTGGGGTCAACTTGGGGAGCGATATACACATTTCCCCTCTAGAAAGAACACGGGACGTCCTCCACATGCACGCCTCGAAAAATCAGGCCACCACCCCCCCGCCGTTTCGGGTCGGAGATAAAATAGGAAAAAAGTTCGCAAGGGATGATGAACGTGATCAAAGGGCGCGCCACACACGCGGAACCCTCGCCCTCCTTCGACTTTCCTCGTTTCTCGTATACGGAAAAAGAGTGCCGCAAAGTTGATTATTAAGTTAAAGTTTCGTTTTCTTGAGATTGCGGAGCGGCAGAGAGAAGTGGACGGTGTCCAGGATGGGAAATTGGTTTTGATGAGATGTGAGTGATTAATCAGCGGGAGAGGTAAGATGGGATGGGGATGGGGATGGGGGTGAGGCTCTGGGGGGATGAAGTCATGGTACCTGTTTCTGTGTTTGTGTCTGTGGGTGATCGAGAGATGGTGACATTGAACGGTCTGGGGAAGAAGAAGAGGAAGAAGGGACTTGTAGATAGAGGAAGAAGATGCAGAGAAACATGTACATAGAGAAAGAGAGGGAGAGGGACTGGACGCCCTACAGTGTCGGCGGACGAAAAGGGGATAGTCAGGTAACACGGCCATTGACCAATAAACACGAGTAGAATGCAGGGTATCTCCACTCTTTTCGTGTTGGGTGTGAGTCAACAGAGACATGTACGAGGGCAGTACCTGAAGATCGCAGCAGAAGAAGCGGGAAGAACACCCGTGGGATGAGGCTCCAAGGCAGGCAGACAAGTCCCTCCAATGTACCTGGCATTGACCTATCAGACGAAGCAGAGTCTGTGACTCACACTTAGTTCGTCTCCACTCTCCCAGGCTGAGCAGAACACGCCTTACCCGATCGGGACTCCTACTCTTCTCCATTGGGTTTAGCGTGTCTCCCCCTTCGCACAACCGGAAAAGGCACTTAAGAACTGCCTGATTCCCCCCCCGTTGAGTCTGCCTGATTTTTTTCTTTCTCTTCTTCTTCTTCTTTCTTTCTATCATCAACTTCACCTTTACATACAACAACTACCATCAAGACACCATATTATGGCGGCTTTCTAGGATCTCACTCTTCCTCCTTCTTCCTCTGTCAACTTTACGACAGACAAAATAGATTCTCTAAGAACCTCGTCTACTCCCCACTCAACCACCCCCTCAGAGCTTCCTCCCCAGGACCCTCTGAACAACAGCCTCGCTTCGCGTAGCTCCAGTTCCACCCCCAACAACTACACCATTCCCCCTTACGACTTCCCGTCGTTCACCACGGATAACCCACAGAGATGGCTTCCTCAACCCCCATCGTCACAGCCGCTGGCTACACCATCCAACAGCAACTCGAACCTGCCGGGAGACTTTGTACTGTACCCTTCGCCTCGTCAACACCTTCCCGACGAGCGTGCGCCTGCAGTGACCTCGACTGTCCCTAATCTCGCTTCCCACCTGGCCTCGGCCTCTAGGCGACACTCGCACCACTACAACAACAGTAACAACAGTAATACACTCCAAGATCCAAGGGTGACCAACGTTATCTCCCAGTCCCACGGATTCTCTCCGGTCCAGTCGCAGCGTCATAGCTACAACCGTCAACACAACGCTTACGCCGCTACGGTTCCCACCAACTCTCCCCAGTCAACTTCTGCTCGTCCCCCGGTTCCATTGTTTTATCAGAGTACAGGCAATATCCCGCAGTCCAGTCAATCTCAGTCGCAGTCTCACCGTCGCATCATGTCGACCTCGAGCATCCCGCAAGGTAATTTATTCATTACGCAGCCACACGTCATTGACTCTTTTACTAATAAACTTCCAGAGTTCAACGACATGTTTGACTTTGACAACCTCGACATGAAAGACGCCACCATGTTCAGCCCAGATGTGGCTGCCTCGAGCTTCGCTACCGTCAACGATCCCCTGGCCGGCCAGCCGCAAGGCACGGTCTCTCCAAAGGATCTGATGGGCGAATCCGAGCCACCATCCACTTCCTTCACCGACCTCAGCACCCCCTCCTTCGAGTCCCCCGGCTACTTCAGCGTGAACACTTCTCCGCTCTTCGCTGACGACGCCGAACTCGCCCCAGGCCACGAAAACTGGGAATCCCTCTTCCAAAACGACAACTTCTCTACCCTCGACGACCCCAACCTCGTCACCTCCTCCACCAGCCTGTCCAAGCCCGGCGCTGGCCCCCCAGCCTCCCCCATGATCCGCAACGGCTCTTCTCCAGGCCAATCCCCCTCCCTCCACCGCGCAGGAGCCCGCCAATCCTCCATCTCCGGCGTAGGAGCAGCCCGCAAGCGTGAAAAGCCACTTAAACCCCTCGCTTACGACACATCCGACCCTGTCGCGGTGAAGCGTGCGCGCAACACTGAGGCGGCGAGGAAGTCGCGGGCCAGGAAGGTCGAGAGGCAGGATCAGATGGAGAGAAGGATTAGTGAGTTGGAGAAGTCGCTTGAGGAGGCGATCGAACGAGAGGCGTATTGGAAAGCGCTTGCTGAGACTAAGTGATTGATTGTCGTGTGTTGATTGTGCTTGATTGCCCTGCTACTCTTTGTTTCCCTCTTTGCGTGTTCTGCCTGCCTTACTCACTTTCTTTCCACTTTTCTTTCTCCGGGACGAGTTTCGATTTTGATTTGTGTGTTTCGAGAGTTGTTTTACATGATGGGGGTTGAGGTATTTATTTACCCTCGATCCGTCTATCGATCCAGGTAGCAGTCAAACCTTCACTGATGGTCTTGACGATGACGCTTGAGATTGATATCGATCAAAAGTTTCCTTTACACTTTACACTATGCTTGCTTTGCTTATTCTTATTCCTTCTCATGGCCGGTTCTGACTGTCTCCTCGCTCTTCTAACTTTGTTGTTGGAGAGTGGGATTGACTCGTGGCCTTTTATATTATTCTTTCGTGCGTTATGTTGTGTTTCAATAGGACGCTCTTTTGATATTGATAGTTGAAATATTATTATACTACTCGTTGCGTTATAAAAACTGGACTTTTCTTGTAGAATCTTTGCATTAAAGTAACAACCGTAAAGTAACTCTGATACATATCATCACCATCGCCTCTGCGTCATTGCTTCATCACCATCACCAACCATGCTTAAACCAAAACGCAAAAAATAGAGAACATGTGTGTTGTGTGTAAGGGGTAAATTGTGTAATGCAGCTCAGACTTGCCTTTAATCAAATTCCCTTCATAAACCCCCCTCACTCACTCACTCACCCCCCATCCCCACCTACCACACACAACCCTCTTTCCACGATCCCCTTCGGGAGGGGGATAAAGAGTTTGTGGGATAGACAAGGAATGAATAGAGGGAAAGATTGTAAGTTGAAGTAGAAGTTTCAGAAGTATCTGTTTCCAAGTATTGTCATCATAGCCGCTCGCTCGCTCGCCCATGCCATGCCATGCGCATAAGCATGCAATGCACGCATCAAGTCAAAATCAAAATCAAACTCGGGGATCATTCCACTCAGTCAGTCAGCTCAGTCAGTCGACGAGTACATCCTCACCATTACACCTCCCCCGTCCCACCTCCATCTTCGCACTCGCACTCCCGAATTGAATCGCGCGCTTCTTCTCGCGGCTCACGCCCGACAGACCGAGACGCTGCGCGAGGAGGCGGAGGATTTTTTTGGTTTCTTCTCCCTCACCCTCACCCTCACCACTTTCACCATTTTCGCTTCCCTGCGTAGGTTGGGGTGTAAGCGAACCACACTTCTCCCAAACCGGCACCCCAACAGCCCAAGACAAAAAGTCCTCATCTAAATACGGAAACCTAGCTTCCCGTCCCCAGTGCGATATGACGCGGTCGTCGCGGCCTAAGTTCCGCTTTCCGAGGCGGTTGACGTCGAGGTCGATTTCTGAGATTAGACCTTCGTAGCCGCGGCGGGTGAAGGAGAGTGTGTGCCGTTGGTAGCCGGCGAAGAGTTCGTCTGCGCCGAGGCCGGAGAGGAGGACGCGGGCTGTGGAGGTGTATTTTTGGGTAGTTGTGGTTGTAGTGGTGTTTGGGGAAGGGACGCTGATTTCACCCGTTCCGCGGGCGGCGAAGTATAAAGCGCAGGCGATGGAGAGGTCCATTTCAGTGTTGTGAGGGCGCATAAGGCGTTTGATTTCTGGGCGGTGGGAGACGGTTTCGGTGTAGGGGATGTTTATGGATATGAAGCGCCATGTGCGCGTGGGGCAGGTTGCGCGGAGTTCGGAGAGGGAGCGGAGAGCTGTGAGGCGGTCTGGGCAGGTGGAGTAGGGGTCGGAGGTGGCTTCTGCGGCGGCGATGCGTCGCGGGTTCTCGAATGCGACGTTTAAGAGGTCGATTGGTTCGTTTGGAGGGAGGATGTCGTGGGAGAGTTTTGCGAGGATTGTGCAGTCCAACCCGCCGGAGAAGAGGATTGCGAGTTTTGCGCCGTTTTGGGCCTTGTAGTGTGGTGGTTCGGGGATGTTTTTGACGCGTAGTTCGAGGGATTTGCGGAGGTGGTGGTCTAGGGAGGAGACGGAGGGAGAGGAGAGTGTTAGGGGGGTGGGTGGGGTTGTGGGGTCTGGGAGGGATTTGTTCATTGGGGGGATGGGGTTGTGCTGCGGGGTGTTAGCTGGTATAGAGGGGTAATTCGTCTGTGTGTGTTGGTCAACTTACTAGTAAGCAGCCATTACTGCTATCACCACTCTCCCATGGGATTGTGTTGATCTTTGGACCGCTCTGAGCACCACGCTCTCGAAACGAACCCGCAAGTTCAATGACATGCAGCCCGTCAGTGTCAACTTCATCGAAAATGTTGGAAAAGGTTCCATCACAGACGCTGGAGATCTTGAACGCCCCCGACTGATCCCTTCCGCTAAGTAGCGACCTTCTCCCCAGCGAGTCCCTCCCGTAGATCACCCGCGAGTGGAACCCATCGTACAGCACGAACGAGTACGGACCGGATATCTTGCTGATAACGTCGGCCAACTGCTGCAGCGTCTGCTCTTTCGACAGGATAGGCCCATCCTCGTCATCCTCGTCCGACGGCAACGGATTCAACGCTTCTAGAAAAAGTTGGAACACGCGGTGCGCGTCATTCCCCCGAACAGGCTCATCGAAGATCCTCCATGCCTCCCCGTTCCAGCATAACACCGACTCGCTATCCGCGTCGACCACGGGTTGAGGCTGTATGTGGTCGCCCCTTAGATCAAGAACCGTAGAAACGAAAGTGAGAAAGAGATAAGATGGTTCCTCTGGGCTGCCGCCCTCGGAGCCACTGTCGCTACTGCCACCACTTTGGTACGGGACCTCAAGCGTGTGTTCGCGGATACAATCGGGACCACGATTGCGGAGAAGTGTGTAAGTCTCGTCTTCTGGAAAGATGAAGTCCGATGTACTTAAAGAAAAGAATATCCCACACATCGTATAGTCTTTGAGGACCTGTACGTTTTGTCTGGGAGTGAGTAAATTTGGGTGAATGGGAATGGGTTTTTGGTCGTGGCGATCGCAAGTTGTGCGAAGAGAGCGAGTGCGAGACTTAAAGAAAGACCGAAAGAAGATAAGAACTCCGAGATAGGAACCTTCTAGACGGTGGAAAGATCTTCCATGCCGAGGTTCGACTGATGATGATGATGATGATGAGGACGAGGTTGATGAGGCTTTGAATTAATCTAAACTGCTGGAGGATCAGATCTCCCGCTTTTCGTTGATCCTCGTCTTGGCTTTGCTTGGGGTTTCTCTTCCTGGGGCATCATAGAGGTTGCTCATACTCGGGATTATATTTTATTATCGCACCTTCGTGGCCTTGATGTATCACAAACGGCCCGCAGAATGACCCGTTTTGTACCTTGAATCCTGAACAACCACCAGTCTATATCTTTCGCCAACGTTCATGCCCGCATCTAGTTGATGTCTTCCTCACAACAGCCAGCCTCTTCCCTCAAGGATGAAGAGCTAACGGGAAGGGAGGATTCCCTTCCAGAGACTAAGAATGGAGAAGGACACATGTTAGCGACAGAGCTCGGGGATGGCGTGGAAGCTACATCTGAACAAGATGGGGTTTCTCCCACCATCGACCCCGCGAGCAAGGACGAGGGGGACCGGGATCACACTGATGCCCGCACCACCGTGGCGGATAGTTCTACAGGAACAGGGGAAGCCACAGCAACGGAGGACAAACCCCTACCCGACCAAATAGAGGGGTTATCTATATCCTCCAAGCGACCAGACCCCATTCGCACACACAGTCTCGAGATACCTCCCCCACCCCCAACCAAAGACGAACTATACCTCGACCCGACCCCCAAAACTCCCCTCGCACCGCAGTCCCCGTCGGGACCTAATTCCGACTACAATGAGAAAGAGCTACCTGAAGTCCCGCAGAAAGGCGGTGATCTTGCGGAACTCAGCGAAAAGGCCGTGCCCGCAGAAAATGGCGGTCGGGCGAGTGAAGATTCACAGTCGGAAATACAAAGTATCATGGAGCAGTTTACAGATGATACGGGAGCTCACGCTCAGGAGGAAATTATGTCTCCGAGGTTGGAGTTTGCGGGGCATATTCTAGGTGGGCCGGGGCAATTTCCACCTCGTAAATCTAGTCTTGAGCCTTCTATCGCGTCTGAAGGTGGTCCGCCCGTCCTTCAGTCTGCGCGCCAGTCAATCGTGGGGACGGAGCAGGGAGCTCCCGCTGTGCCACCAAAGTCACCACCAAGCGGGAAGCAGAGAGCTGCTAATAATGAAGGCCCTATATCCCCGTCCTCCTCGACAGCCGCTCTACGGCCCCCTCCACCCGAACCAGAACCCGACCAACCATTCGACTTCCACCGTTTCCTCGAACAACTCCGCCACCGAACCGCCGACCCAGTCGCTAAATTCCTGCGCTCGTTCCTGAACGAGTTCGGAAAGAAGCAATGGATGGTTCACGAGCAGGTCAAAATCATAAGCGACTTCCTCGCATTCATCACGAACAAAATGGCACAGTGTGAGGTGTGGAGGAATGTTTCCGATGTGGAGTTTGATAATGCGAAGGAGGGGATGGAGAAGCTTGTTATGAATCGGTTATATTCGCAGACATTCTCGCCTGCTATTCCTCCACCATCAGCTGCGCCTGCTAGGAGTAGGAGTAGGAGTAAGAGGCGAGAGATGGAGAGGACACAAGGCCCCGGTCGGCGAGGTCAGCACCAGGAAGATGTCGAGCGTGATGAGGTATTGGCGCAAAAGGTTCGGATTTACGGATGGGTGAGGGAAGCTCATCTTGATATTCCTGCCGTTGGTCCGAATGGTCGGCGGTTTTTGAATCTCGCTCAACAGGGTATGTATCAATTACGACGACGCGAAGTGACATCTGCTGATGATCTATAGAATTATTAAAGATTAAAGGGTATCGTGCTCCGAGAGATAAGGTGATTTGTGTTTTGAATTGCTGCAAAGTAATATTTGGTAGGTAGCCACATCCTTGACTGTATTTCTAGGAGGCTAACCCTTGAAGGCCTACTCCGCAATGCGAAGAGCGGGGATACATCAGCGGACTCATTCGTCCCTCTCCTAATATACGTCGTCCTTCAAGCAAACCCGGAACATCTAGTTTCAAATATCCAGTATATCCTTCGATTCCGAAACCAAGATAAGCTAGGTGGGGAAGCGGGATATTATCTATCATCCCTGGTACGCCTTCCCTGCTATCATCTACAAAAAATTTTACTAACAACGATAACAGTCCGGAGCAATTCAATTCATCGAAACCCTCGATCGCACGACATTGACAGTCTCCGACGAGGAATTCGAACGCAACGTCGAAGCAGCAGTCTCCGAAATCGCTGAACGAAACAAAGAGACCGAGTCACCCAGCACATTACCACCGAACGTCCCTGAGAAATCAGCTCCCAGCGGACCTAAAGTGACACCACGAAACTCCCTGGAAGGAGAATACTACTCCCGAAGACGAGACGCCCCGCAAACGAGCGATAGCATCGAAGATAACCCAGCTGTAGCGGGCCTCCTCCGGACAATCCAGAAACCCCTCTCAACGATCGGGAAAATATTCTCCGACGAGACGGGGTCTCAGGAACGACCCGTCCAGGGAGGAGCCTCGAAGCCACAGCCACAGCAGCCAGCTCAAACGCAACCGCAACCGCAGACGCAAACACCACGTTTATCCCCCGCCGTATTCCGAACTCCGCAGAATAGTGAAGAGTCGCAGACACCGCCGTCAAGATCTGAGAACGAAACGCCTCAGCAGCAGAGTATGAGGATCGATGCGCAAGAAGCTGCTGCTCGACAGGCTACTGCAGAAGCGGCTGAGGCGAGGAGGATATATCGTGCTGAACATAAGGATGTGGTTGAGTGAGTGATCCTCGTTCGTTTGGATGAAATATTTAGATAGTCGTTGATACTAACAAACGCAGAACATTATCAAGCATGTTCCCCAACCTAGACAAGGACGTCATCGACGACGTCGTCCGGATGAAAGAGGGAAGGTAAGCATACCTATCATTGCACACCCCCTTCACCCTTCAGCAATCCCTTCCTCCAACTAACAACACCCTCCTCACCCATAGAATCGGCCTCATCGTAGACGCCTGTCTAGCCCTTAATTCAGAACAATAACCCCACCCGCATTTTTCGGAGAACAGCTCAGTTCGCTTGACTACACGTAGTTGTCTTTAGTTACGTTACGTTGCCTTACTTACTTTACCCGCATACCCAAGGAGTTATGTAGTTCAAACGGGGGGAAGAGATACAGATACAGATACCTTAATGGAATGAATGGGCTTTGCTTCGATTTTTTCTTTCTTTCTTCTTCTTTGACTTAGTTTGATATCTTTAATCCGCTATGATTGAAACAAGCACATGTAGATGCAGCGAATATCTAGATCTGCCTGTCTCGTTGGTGGTGAAGCAGATCTCTTTCCAGCTCATAGCTCATAGCTCCATACAAACGGTCCCCGAATCATCCCCAAACCAGTCCAGTCCCTTCCAGAAAATCGTAACCATATAGCCCAATTTAAAAACAAACGCAGTCCCTTTCTTTCCTCCCGTTGTCCTAGTACAACAGTACTTAGTTTCCAGACCCTCCGAAAACTTTTCCATTTTGTACAGTACTCGTAGAAATTGTAGTCAAAGAGCCTGCCCGCATGCATGGAGAGACGCCGAAAAAAAAAAGTTGCTGGTACACCCAAAATCCATCATTAACATGATTTAAAAACAACCACGCAACTCAACTTCCCCATCAAAAGGGAATTGAGAGCATATCTCTTCTCTTTTAAAGCTAAGAGGGAAAGAAAAAGGATGACTCGGAAGAAGAAGTCTCAGAATAGCCTTGCCTCTGCAGGGACGAAGGGAGGGGCAGGAGCGAGTGCAGGAGCAGGAGAATCTTCAGACTGCGCCTCCGGTCCAGTTTCCGCCGCTGGGTCTCCGGTTGTTAATCAACAGGCTTCATCTGCGCAATCGCCGAGTCCGGCCTCGACGCCGCAGCAGCAGCAGGGTGGAGGTTCTGCGAAGAATAATGGGGGAAAGAGTAAGGCGCAGCAGCAATCGTCGGAGCAGTCGACTTCTTCGTTGATAATTTGTCGGAATAAGTGAGTCTTTGAACTTGCTATCTATCGATTTCATGGTCTTCTACACGGATTGATGCAGATACTAACCCATTCCCTTCCTACACAGGCATTGGCGCTACATCTCCTCATTCCACGGCCCATGGCTCCAACTCCCACCCGAGGTCCTCGAAAGCCTCGCATACAGCAATTACCTCTCCCCCCGTCCCCAACCAATTGATCCCGCCGTATTCTTCGACCTGGTCAAGATCCGCCGACTTATCGAAGAAGCTACAAACCTCGTTGTCCGGGCCGCCAATGGCACGACTTCCTCCTCGCTCAATAATTCGTTGAATGCTAGCAATGGGTTGATGGGAGGGGGGAGTGCGGCTGCGTTGGGGTTAGGGATTGGGATTGGGGGAGTAGGGGGAGGGGGTGGGTCGGCGAAACTGAGTAGAGAGAGAAGGCATAGGATGAGGGAGCATGCTACGCAGAAGCTTTCCCACGCGTATCACCTTGATGAGATTGCGGCTAGTGTGGCGACTATGCAGTCCGCGTCTGCGCTGGAAGAGGTGGCGAAGTTGGTTCTTCAAAGGAATGAGGACGATAGTGATGCGAAGTATGTGCATTTCTTCCACGAGAAGATTCCGTCTAGGTCGTTAGCACAGTGTACGAGTCTGCAGCCGTTAGATGAGGTTATTGCCAGTAGACCGAGTGAAGGAGCACCTTTTCGGACGAGGGCTGTGACCAGGATTTTCAAGGATGATTATGCTGGGGCCGCAAGAGATCTTACAGAGGGTCTGCAGGTGTATAGGCTGTATACGGCCCAGCATAGGGATAGGGAGACCCAGTTGGATGTGATGGATGAGTCAAGGCGGAGAAATGCCCAGGCCTGGGATTCGAGACACGACATGAAGATTGAGGAGAAGGACCAGCCGAATAGTTTGGAGCCGCAACTTCTCTTCCATCGTGGTGGTGTTCACCTCACCATTGCCTGCCAAAATATCGAGAGTGCACTTGATGCTTGGAAGATATGGCAGCGGGAACAAAGTTCAGTAACTCCGAACCAGGACCAAAACCCCGATGCCGACTCGCCGACCTCACCTACTCTTTCCCCTGCCGGAAAGGAAGCCTACCGTCGGTGGTTGGAGGCAAGAAAAATCGTGAAGACGAATGCGAAGAGGGCTCTTCGAGACTATATGAGCTTTCTCTCACATTTCGATTACACCCCTGGATTGCCGTCGGAAGTAGCAGAGGACTTCCTCCGAAAGGTCAACGCTGCGGCTGGCGGATATGGCAAACCACGCCACCAACGTGTGCTTATGGACAAGCCTGCCTCACCTCATACCACCAGCTCGAGTCCTGATGCTGATGCGTTGGCTGTAAATGGTACTGAGCGGCCAGGGAGTGGATATCACACCCCTCACAGCCACGGCTCATTCCACCATCCCCTCCCACCTACCGAAATCCATCCAGTTTCTGCTCTGTTCTCAGCAACCCCACCGCCAAACTTACCTCCGTATCCGGTCGAGTCACAAAGCTTGGTACCTGCGGGCAAAAAGCCTGCCCAAAATGGACCAATGTTTGCCGACCACGAGTGCCATGAAGCTATCACCTACCATCCTCTATTAACCGATGCCCTTCACTCCGTTCTCCTCGCCCACTCCATCATTCAAACGTCATCTAAAGAACTTCTCCGACACGCTCACATGGTAACTCGCCTTGCCCGTGTCTGTGACGGTTACCCGATATTTTTGGCTGCGCGATCACCCGCTCGTGCGGATTGGATTGAAGTGATCCGCCGTGCTGATAATTGGATTGGACTTCAGGATTCTTGGGAATCACTCTGTGCTCCTGCACCGCTTCCAGGACAGTTCCCCTCCGAGAAAAAGGGGGAGACTGAAGAGCAAGCGAAAGAGCGTCGAAAGCACGAAGCTATCATGGACGCATTGGCAGATGATCGAGTTCAGGACGAAGAGAGCTTCCGTGCTGCAGTGAGAGCTCGCGAGGCAAGAGCTGAAGAGCAGCGGAAGCAGCAGGAAGCAGGGTCCACTAGCCAAAAGAACTCCAGCAAGGGCTCCGGTCCTAAGCGATGGGCACAAGAAGATGGGAAGGAGTATCCCATTAGTACTGACCGTGCTGAACTAGTTGCAAGATGGATCCGTGAGGCACCTGCTGTCAGTGGTGATGGGACTGGGAAGTCGAAGAGGAGTGGGAAGAGGAGAACGAGGAAACCGCCTCCCAGCGTTGCGACTTCTACAGCGGAGACGTCATCGGTGCATCTGGAGGATAGCCTCCATGATTTGAGTGTTAATGGGGATAATGAGAAGCAGGTTGATTAGGAGTAGCTGCATCTTTCGGTATATGCTGGCCGTTTTGTAAACTCTGACTAGGATATTGTGCATTCATTAGGTAGAAGCATCAATGGGATAAGCATATCATGAACTCAGGAAGTTACATCCGTACTCTTCGAGCCTACTTACATCCATACTACTACTACTATCACTTTCCAATCCCCTCCTTCCCGTCAAGTAAAGGGGAAGTCCCCCTCTGTCAAGATATATCACATGACCACTATCAACCAAATCACCCGACCTCGCTTAGCCCATCACATGACCCAAAAAATCTCGCTTAGCACTAGCGTCCCACTAGTCCCCTCACCCAAAGGTATAAATACCCCTTCCACCCCCCCAACTTTTTGATCTTTTTTTCTTCTTCTTTTCTTTTCCTCATACTTACCTTGTTTCGGCGACCGCGATCATGAAGGCGGTTTGCCACGAGAAGAGTCCTGCATTGCACAGCGCGGCGACGATTTTCGTTCAACGGCCTTCGGGTCATTGAGAGGCGTATTCTTTGGCACTTTTCTTCTCTTGAAAGAGGGAGGATATCTTATCTTTTTTTCATCAATTGTTTCGCTTTATGCGAGATGTTGGGGAAGAAATTTTGTAGACTTCGTATATAGCTTTGTGTGAGGACTTGCTAGTGAAGTGCTGCCAGTCGATTATGTATCTATCTATCGTGGCCGTCGAAATAACTATTCTATCTGTCTACTGTTGCTTTTGCCTCGTAGCCAACTTCTATTCCTCGCCGTCGCCGCCGTGGAGCCTGTCTCTGGGTCCATGACGTAGGTTCTCTTTTCAGTCTTCGCCACCTCTATGACTCTGTGATAAACTCTGGATAGCCTCATATAAAAGCAGAACCGTCCTCTCTATTGTACCTGATACTTGTAAACATCATTGAGATCATATCTGTCTATCATTACTCAAAGACAGTTGTATTAGCATACCTCGCTGTCGTCAGTTACACCTAGTTGTCGCTATAACCCCACCACTTCCAACCCAATCTAACCCAACCAACCAACAACCACCAGATACATAAACACTCCGAGCTATCTATCTATCTCCATCTCATCCAAACCCTCCTCATAAACCATGTCTCTCCCCTCAAACCAACCCCGCCCCACCACCACCACCGGCGCCGCTCCCCCCTCCACCTCAACCTCCAACAACCACCCAAACAACACCCCCAACTCAACCAACACCTACCACACCACACCCGCCGAACGAGCCACAAATCCCGACCAGGGACCCAATAGCGGACTGGAGAATGGGGGATTGAGCCGTGAGGAGGCTGATAGGTTATATGAGGAGAGGATGGAGGAGGAGTACGCTAAGAGGGAGGGGGGTGCGTGATATTTGATTTGTATGGATTTAATAGGAATAGATATTGGGAAGCTAGCTTTTCTGGAGGGTTGAGGAGTTTTGTGTGTAGGTTGTATATATTTCGCTGAGGTTGATGTAATATATATAAGTTAAAGCAGAAGGAGTCTATTTCTATATGTAGGAGTAGAGTACAGTATCAGAGCTCAGAGATGACAAGTTCTTCCTTCTATTCTCATGGATAAGCGGATGACATACTAGCAAGACATAAATAAAACTTGCTTTCGACTCGATACTCGTGCTCAACGTCTGCAGTGTGGTTTGAACATTCCCACTCAATTCCTCTGTCACCTCTTCGTTGCTTTGTACTTCCCTTTCCACACACCCGCTCATTTCAAGCAGTTGTGTGGAAAGACTGTCAGGATCGATGGTCTCAACTGGGGGGAGGGTCCGCCTCGCTGGAAGGCATACGTTGGTGGGGGGGTGCTGGGATTTCGACCACGACCCTGGGCCTTCTGCCTCGTCGAAGTTTTCTCGGTGCTATTGTAGTGAGAGAATCAGACTCTCATGAAACATCGTTGTTTCGACTTTCTAATTGAGACTAGCTCGAATCTCTTTTGATCAGAGTAAAGCTCAAGAGCTCAATCAGCTCAAAGAAGAATCAGCACGTCAAGAAGAATCAACAACGTCAACGCTCACGCAAGTACGTACGAAGAAGATAGATAGTTTAGTATTATATTAGTATGCAGTTTGCTTAGTGTTTTGTTCTATGACTATCGTGTTTCTTTGACTGAGTTTTTGCTCCTCTCTCTCTTTGGCAGGATTCGCCTACTTTGACGAGGCACCCCTTTTCACCTCTTTCACTATGGAGCTGGTTAGAGTGGTCTCCCTGCTTCATCGGTTACTTGCACTGGTAGCCGGAGCCGTGATGGTGGTGTGATGGGGTGGTGGGATAGTTAATATGAGAGTCTGAGCTCCAAACATGCCGTTGTTCAACCGCCAGGGACGGGCGGTGCGGTGATCAAGCCTGTATATATTGAAATAGAGTCTCAGGATGATTACTCTGTGACTGGATTTGTCGCGGCATAGTAAGTTCAAAGGTCTCATCGTATCAATGGTTCTGTTTACCAGGGCAGTCATTTCTCAGAAGAAGTCGGCTTGCATATCTCGTACGTTCCTATGAATATCAGTGTTTGAATCTTTGAGATTGTGTGATTCATCTGCAATCACTCGGCGAAACATGCCGTGATACTTTGACGATAACTTTGTCATCTACACAGCTAGTTAGCATCATCTCAATATCAATGCGGCAGAATAGGTATCTCTCTGCTGTTTGATCAAACTCATCTTCAACCATGTTGTTAGATGTTCTGATAGCTCGCTCATGTTTGCCGAGTACTTAATCTTGCCTCCCTCCTGAAGAACGAGAAGAAGGATCCTGTTTTTGAAACAGAAGGGATTGGTTGAGTCCGGATAACCAAGTGATGAGGCGCTGATGGGCAGCCTGCGACACGAGAACCCCCAGCTTCTTGTCGATGCGGTCCAGTTTCTCTTCGAGACGGGCCGTATCTCCCAGCTGCGCACTTGCACCTCGTCGCTTAGTTCCGATTAGATGATTCTCTTGCTCTTCGTCAATCTCTGCTGTGCTTAGCTGTTTACGGCCTGGGAGGCCGACTCTCTCTGATAAATCTGCCATGAACTTTGTATCCCAGGTATTGGTCCATTGATTCTCTGCTCGTCTATTAAGAGTAAGCTCTGTCGATTCATCGACGTATGCTTGTGTGACCTTGGATCTGGAGGGTCCCGCGTGCCCGAGTGATTGCCCAACTCTATCTGTCGTGAAACCATCTCCCGACATTGAAGCAGGCAAGTGGGCAATATCTCTCGCTGCTCCTCTTCTGGTGGCGTGGGCGTACATGCGGCGACGCTCACCCGACGAGCCGCAGAGGTGGATGGAGTCTTACGAGCAAAGGCCTCCACGTCCTTTACCCAGCGAGCGTGAAGAGTTTGGAACTCTCCAAGGCCCCCCCCATCCGATGAACCATTAGACCCATCTACTACAACTCCTCCAGACGACTCTTAAAGGATACTCCGTGTTGTAGTAACTCCGCCTCTGTGTGATTCTTTATCTCAAAACAATCTTGTAGGAGTCGATTTATTCCCGAGGGGACATGTCTGTAGGTGGCGCCATTGTTGAGCATAAACTTGGCGATGGGTCTAATTGAACGAGACTTATACCACAGGGCTTCGAGAGTGGCGCCATATTCCTGGTCCTTAAAGGACGCACCGCGACTGATAAGTGGTTGAAGATTTTGAATCAGCCGCTCTTCTTCACCGAGACGACCATGCCCAACTGAACCAAAATATCTTTCCACAAAGGCTTGAACTAGATCCATTAGAATTCGATTGCACCGCACTATGGATAACTGAGAGATGACGCGCTCCACGTTCTGGGGTTGATTGGAATGGCGTAATTCGCGTAACACGTGCCGGAATAGGGGCGATTGGACGATAGCAGCCATCCTTCGAGAAGTATCGCCAACGTGGAGGATATCGTCGACATCACATTGGCGCAGGATGGCGTGGTGGATTTAGCCCGAAGAGTCTCCGGCACCTGCAGACACGACAATAGAATAATCGCTCGCTCTGTAACGAGATCTTTCGGATTCAAACTAGCCATAAACTTGTCGATGTTGTCTATTGTCATCTCGATTCGAAGATCATCGCTGGCCTGCTTAGACTCGCGATGTAGAGTCTTCATAATCGCAGGCCCTCAAAAGAATCGGTCGTACTCCCTCATGCAGATCTCCAAAGTGGAGGGTGAGCTGAGCATTAACGTTGACTTAAAATCATGACTCTTGGGAATGGGGTTGATTGTCGGAGCCAGATATACAAGGAAAAACATCTGGATTGGTTTCCACATACCGCAGAAATCCCGGAGGATACCGCCCTTCTGAGGACCTTTCTCAGCCTTGACCATAATGGCAACCCCTTTCACCTGCCAGGTGTTCAATAGCAAAGGCGTAGGTAGGGTTGTCCGGGAACATCATCGGTTTCAACGGCTCCAGCTTGAGGAGGGCACATGCTTCTTCGTATGGTACCTCTGGCATTGAACTCTCAGTGACAAACTCCGGACCTTGAAACTTTCCCGGGTTGTCACTATCGCCGTCTTCGTCGTGAGTCCCATGGCCCCAACAAGCCCCAACATCACCGCGACATTGGCCATGAACTGAGTCACTTCTGTCACACCTCCTGAATCGCCAGGAATGTCCAGTTTTCGGAGACGATCCCTCGTGCCCTGGTAGTGATTTTTAACTGCGTTTCACTACGCTGCAACCGTCTAAATGCGTCATAAGCGGCTACCTGAGGAGAGATGAAGCCTTGCAGGGTGTTGTTGGGTATATCAAACCCGAAGAGATATGGAGGATGGTAATGGGACCACGTGAAAATCGATGCCGCCGATCCAGTCACTCCCATGACTTTGGTTGCGAGGTTTTGGGTCAGCGTACAGTTCTGAACTCGAACTCCCTGCAAGCGGCTTGAGAACATGTAGCTGCCCGGCCGGGTATGGTTTTCGTAAGGCACATTTTGATGCCTCATCGTCAGCTGCGAGACGATTGGATTTATCCTATTATTGAATTGCTCTTTCTGATGCCTGAAGTCTTGCTCGAGCGAAAGTTATGAATTCTCTCATATCGTGGGACAGGATCCGGTGTTCCTTCTCGGGCTCAATTGTTCCCTCCTGGTTAGTATGTAGAAAAGCGTTTCTGCCACCCAACAGCCACGTCCCTTTCTCCAGTTGTTCTTCAAACCTGTATGGAGGAAGGATACTGTGAAGCCCCTGCTTCGTCTGTCAACTTAGTTGGTCGATCCAGGTGACCTTGTTTGCCCCACCGGGATCGCTATATAAGGCCCAGAGCCATATACAGAGCCTTATACGCCCAGTGTAACGAATATATAGTCCCTGAGACTATCTTGGGCGTCGTTCAAGAACGGTGTTGCGCAAGAAACCAAGGCGGTCTGCGATGGCAGGAAAAAAAGGGTCCGTAATATCGCTTGCTCGCTTGTAATTCTCATTCTCGTCGTTCGCTCATATGTAGAAACACTTGACTCTAATAGCAAGTGCATAGTCGAGATCCGGTAAAGAAACCCCATCGGTGTGAAGAGATGGGGCAGGGCGAGCTCCGACAACCCTTATGCCAGCGATTCCCGGCGAGTTCGTGAGCAAACCATCGTATGTCGAATACTCGCATCTCTACTGCGAAGCCGGGTATAGGGTTGAAGTAAGCTCTGGCCAGAGCTTCCGCATCTCATCAAGGGTCTTTTTGATCTCATTCTCATCCAACGGTTTCTCAGTCCCCACAAATTTGTGAATGGCGATGTATTCTGACGATCTGTATTTGACATCATTGTCGATTTGAGCTTCTTGTTCTCTTTTCAGCCTCTTTCCCTGTCTGCGTTCTCGCGATATATCATGATCTTCTCGTTCTGCTCGCAGTCGCGAACAGCATCGATGTTACATCTGAACTCGTGTCGATAGAATACATGGGTCAAATTCACTTGATAGAGCGTCGAAAATTTGCCTGCTTCGATGTTGAGAAGATCTCAGAAGCATACATTCTTGACGTTGGTATCTATCTTCGTGACGACTAGAATGAGCAATTTCGCCTCGTCTCAGTCGATATATATACGTTTCTGAGAAATTGACCCCGATCGTCCGCCGTTCCTCGACCTCCCCCTTCCCCGTATTGAGATCTGGGTTGTTGATACGTAGCGCGTACTCAACAATGAGATATTTTATCAATCCGAACTCAGAATCTCTCTTCTCTTTCGAAGTTCATGTTGTGTCGACTCTGAATATCGATCGAGAATCGTGAGTCTCTCTCTTGTCAATGACTTGATAGAGACCGGTCGATTTTGGGTTGGCGATGATAGCTTCGTGGGGCGGACGGGCCCAATTGAGGTCGATCATTGCGTGGCCTCTCACCCACGCCAGAAAACCCTCATCTCTCCTATAAGTGAGTGCGTATATATAAACACCCTTCGAAATAACGCGAGGGATCAGATTGTGCAACCGGCTCCTGGTTCCATTGTACCCCTCTATATCCACCCAGGGTCCAAAAGACTGACCCTGCCCACCTCAGCGTAGAAGTCGAGTATATATAAAATTCGCGCATTGTCAAAGGGGTGGGGTTCGCTTGACTTCTTGAGTTCTGCGACACCCCCCTGATTCTAGTACTCGGCTCAAAGTTCGGCCAGAGCCCAGACATGTCAACCAGTGGACATAGCTGCCTCCTGGACCTCGATGCAGGAGTCGGGTATATATAACTTCTTCCAGAATAAGGGAGAGTCGATGAAAGTTTCGGTTCTATCATATATTAGTGGAATAAAGCTCAACAAGATCAGATCACGGTCATCACTGAAGAGAAGAAGAGTCTTGATCGCGGGTAGTTGTCGCTAGGCGTGGCCGTGAATAGAAATGATGACCGCAAGATATGGCGGCTAGACATGGCGTTTGCGAGACATTCCCACCGCGAGGTGTGATAGCGAGGAGGAACCTCGAGAAGAGACCGCGAGAGAGAACCGCGAGACATGAGAAGTGATCGTGAGAAATGACCATTGCGAGAAATGATCCCGAAAAATGACTTGGTGTCGGGGCACTGTCGTCATGGAACAGAGTCGACGCAGTCACAAATTTTGTACCGAAACCATCTATCGTGATTTATATATACCTGTCTTTCTTGTTAGCATGTGCTTGTCTCTGACACGATGATGGACCCTCGAACCACATGTCACCGAACCACTCTAAACTCTTCTAGGAACACTAATTTTCCACCTGATCCAAAGCAAGAAATGCGTTCCACGTGAATGGAGCAAACGTGATGACCACCTGGCCGGTGTGCCAGTCCTCGCGGTCCAATGTGCGAATCCAATCGTGGATGTCGGAGACGTGGATCCCGAGCTCCTCGTCCCCTAACTGGTTATATATACGTCCTGCTTGGAAAACATTACTCCACTCCCCTGTCTTTCAATTCTTATCTGGGGTGCGAAAAGCATGTGAATAAGTGAATGAGCTATACCCCATATTCTCCGCCTATATGAGTGCTGTGATAAGAGTGTGTGATGCGAATAGGTAACGAATCATCGATCTGTAAGTAAGAGCCAGACGTGATAGAGAAAGGAGAGATGTGGGATATAGGTGGAAAGAGAGTGGAAAGAGAGAGGAAGGTGAGAAAGAGAGGGGTGGTAAAGGGCAGCGATGGAGTGAAGTGTAGAGAAGAAGTAGAATGTAGAAAAGGGATGAGTGTAGAAGAAGTGGGGTGTGTAGAGAAGAGAAAGTGAATGAGTAGTGAAAGAGAGGAGTACCACACGAAGCGGAATGACGAATGAAGAGAAAGAGTGAACGCCTTCAAGGTTAGCCACGAAAGAGATCGGAAGATGAAGAAGAGATAGAGAACCGAGAGAAGAGAAGTAGAAGAGGTAAGAAAAAGAAAGGGAAGAAATGATAGAAGGGGTATAAGTAGTAAAAATACGACATAGATGGAAAATGTGAATGAAGACGAGTGAATGAGTATGAGACATGGGATATGAACCACGAAACACGAGTCATCTTCTTCTTCATAGTAACATCTTCTTTCTACCTACGTGATCAAAGAGATTCTTCGTGAACGTTTTCTTAGACTGCGCCCAGAAGTTCCAAGTCTCTAGATGACAGCGGAAGTCTCGAGTTGATAGATGGGAAACTATCAAGAGATTAGCAAAAATACCGGTAGTGAGAATGTTGTAGAGAGAAGAATGTCTCTGAGATTGTAGGCCTCCCTAGGGGGTGACTCGAAGGGAGGAATGGTTCTGTTCCCATCCTCTCTTGCTATTCACCTTTATCTTCTTATTCACGATCTTCACTCGGGATCATTTCTCTCTCTGCGTGTTCGTCTGCTTTATTCACAATATCTTCCCTCTTACCTGCCTAGGTCTTTCTCACACTCTCCCTCTTTATTCCTCTTTTCTTTTGCATCCTCTTTCTTCATCCCCTTTCTTCCTCCATCCCCTCTTATACATTCCTTGGATACGAGTATGCCACTCAATCCACACCCTCTTCTCTTATAATCAAGAGGAAGAAGGTTATGCGTTCTTCAACCTCCATGTTAGCGGGTATTTGGGCACTATATATACAAGGGTTCTTCTCCCTCAAGGAGCTACTCCCGCGATTGCCCTCGCAGGTGACGATGGCTTGCATCACACTTGGGGCTAGAATTCCTTGCTGGCAGGTGAATCTGTTTTGGGGTGATAGCCCAAGATATAGCAATTCACAGCAATTCACTAATATATAACTGGGGTTTGCTGGTATGAGAGCTAGTAAAGCCCAACCTGCGTACATTCTCAAGAGTTTTAAGGAAAACACATCTTTGACAAGAACTAACGATTAGTTCTCCATGACTCTCCATGATTCGGGAGGACATGAGCCGGTGGCTTGAAGATCTCAACGAGCAACCTCTCAAATATGTCTGTTCAGGAAGTTCTAGCGAACTTAGTGTTCATTGTCGGTATGAGTGTCTGGGGAGTACCGATTCCTCTTTCTTATATGTTTCATCTTGCAGGATCTGTCTTGCAGTTGAGAGAGAATGTTTAAGAGATGAGTCTCTTAGCTTCCCAACGATCCCTTAACAATAACATCAGCTGTGAATCTGGTTTGCTGTATTGGAAAGCCATCCTTCGATGGTCGAAGTAGATACTACCACTGCAGTTACCTGCACAAGTATAGCTCGCACCAGCATCCCACGACCGTCCCGCGACCCATATCGGGATAGGTTCGCGATCATCATCCCGCGGCCATCTCGCGATCATTTCACGGCCATCTCGCGGTCATCTTGCGGTCGTTCCACGATAACTTCACGATCATGTCGCGGCCCTTCTCCCGCGATTCTTTCTCGCGATAGCACCGTGATTAACAGTTTCAGAACATGTCGTGCACCCAACATCTCGATGCTGACAATTAAAGTTCCATGATTGGTCAAAGCTCTCTGCAGCAAATCTTTGAGGGGAAGTATAGAGATTCCCCTTTTCTGACGAATATCACGAACAAACAAACGAGAGAGTAAGACACGAGATATCGTCGATAAAAGGAATTGTCTGACTTGCCGATTTTCTATATATATATAAGTGCAAGATTCTTTGTCTCGCTTATGACTTTTTCTATACTAGCACGCAGTTCAAAAGCTGCATCTCTGAGTGTGGCAATGATGTCGACGGGATAAGAACTTTAAAGAACAAGTCTTATTTCAAAGGCTACGGTCATTGATCAATGTGATCATACTCGCGGTTATTCTCAGATGCGAAATTTTCCAGCTGAACGCATTGTCGAACTCGACTGTCGTCGGCGGTTCCATGAGGTCTAAAAGACTGCGGCACTCTCGCCCCTAATAACACGAGAGGGGATACTAACCGCTTTCACATTCTCACCCTCTTACGTCTTTCCACAGGAACCTCCCAAGGATTGCAAGATAGGCAGACGAGGTTGGAAGTTATCACACTAGAGAAAGCACTAGACATGGCTATGAATCTGCTCAAACAAAGATTCTCAGAGGCTCGTTCCAAGTGGCAATCCGACCAAGGTAATCCCAGTGAGCCACCGTGCTTTGCAGACTTGATAGTGCGTGCTAACAATCTGAAGAGCGCCCCTTACTATCGTCAATAAACGAGACACCCCATCGCCAGTCGGATGCCGAGGCACAGCTTCGATACGCGTATGATAGCCTCAATAACGCAGACGCGAAGAATGGGAAATCTCCCCGTATAAGAGTGAACCCGCGGATTATCTCTGATGCTATCCTTGGGTTGTCCGATGGGTTGACTGTGCCCTTTGCCTTGAGCGCTGGATTGTCGGCTCTTGGGAATACCAAGGTGGTTGTTCTTGGAGGGTTAGCAGAGTTGGCTGCTGGGGCAATCTCAATGGGATTGGGTGGATATGTGGGAGCCAGAAGCGAATTGTGAGTCGTGACAAGAAGTTCTGTTGAAGCCCGAGAACGAAAACTTTCGATTTCACGGGAGACCCGTTCTGTTTATATCGATCCTAGTGGCTGACATGTATTCTTCAACCAAAGGGAATCATACGAAACAGCAGTGCGCGATACCGAGAAACTCGTCAACTCCTCCCCTCAGTACACATCGAACATGGTACGCGAAGTGTTCAAGCCTTACGGACTCCCGGATGGCCCGATCTCTGACTTGAGCACGAACCTCCACCGATCCCCAGAGAAGCTCCGCGACTTCCTCATAACTTTCCACCACAAACATTCCGGACCAAGCTGTAATCAGGCTTATATATCAGCTCTGACACTTGCCATTGGATATTTCATTGGTGGCTTCATACCGCTAATCCCATACTTTATTTTTGATAAAGTTGTTGTGGCGCTGTATTATAGTATTGGGATTATGGGTATAACTCTCCTTGCGTTTGGGTATATTAAAACGTGCATCGTCCGGGGATGGAAAGGTAGGGAGAATATAATCGCTGGAATAAAAGGAGGTATTCAGATGTGTTTGGTCGGAGGAGTGGCAGCGGGGGCTGCTATTGCTTTGGTTCGGGCGATTGATCATGCTGGGAAGGTGTGAGGAGAGACGCCTGTTTGATAGTGACCCTTAGGGCCAATAGATAATGAGATATCAAAAACCTCCTTCCAATCTTGAGTGTAGAACGGCCATCTCTCGAAGGATTGACTCTGCTCACTCCCTACTTCCGGGCCAACATTCCCTCTCAGCAGACCCCTCACGAAGAAACAGCCTTCTCAACCAGCCCTCTCGCCCTCTCCGACATCTCAATCTTCAATGCCAACTCCCTCCCACGCCCAGACATCTTCCCCCACGTCTTCTTCAAAATCCTCAAGATCTTCTCCTCATCATCCTTCTCCCTCTCAAACTTCTCAAACTGATCATCCAAAAACACCAAACAAGCCACATCCTCTAGTATCTGCACGTCCCTCTCCTCCTCCCCCTCCACCCCCGAACCCACCGACGACGACGACACCAAACCCTCCTTCCTAACCAACTTCCCAACCTCCCGCGCCTCCTCAGCGGTATAGCCCCCTTCCTCAACACAGAGTTTCTCAACCATATCACCCTGCCTATTCTTTAGGAACGTGCGCCAGGAGAGGTACCCCACCCTCGTAGCCGGGTACGTGTCGCGGGGTACTTCCCACCTGCGGAGGTGTTGGGCGCGGACTGCTAGGCGGAGAGTAGGTGAGGCGGAGGGGGTGTGGAGGTTTAGGTAGTGGGTCATTTTGTTGGCGTAGTGTTGTTCGTAGGGGATCGGGGATGAGGATGAGGAGGATGAGGAGGAGGAGGAGGGAGGGGTGACGAGGGTTGGGTCGAGGGAGTGGGCGTGGTCGATTGCCGCGAGGGCTTTTTCGAAGGACATTTTGGGTGGTTGATGTTTCGGAGGATGGGGATCGGGTAGTTAGGGATTGGATTGCGGTGGATTGAGGTGGGTGTGTGAATTGGGAGATGATATTGATTTCTTGATGTTGTCGAACAGGGTTCCCTCGGTTAAAGCCGCCCCGAACTTCCCTCCTAGAGAAGCCCTAATTAGTAATTGGGTTGGCCTACTTTCGGGCCCTGAGATAGCCCTCTCCACTTAAAAGTTTGGGGTACTAGGCGGAAGGAATATCAACCATGTACGAGGTAAAATATTAAATGATATCATATATCTATCATGTACTAGATGAAATACCAAGTGACATATTAAGCGATATATCTATCAAGACATTCTCACTTCATCATACTTCATCGTTCTTCTGATTTTCTGGGGTTCGGTCGGGGTCAGGTCAGGGGCAAAGGGGATGATCCCTTCCCTTCGAACATCGTCTTCAGGATATATATAAGCTATCCCTCTGATCCCGCTAGACAGCTAAGAAATTGGTCTAACCCAGGGTCTGCATTGACTAGTGGCTGACGACGCACACATTGGCGGGAATGAGGCAGCGGAAGCTGCTTTTTGCGCTACGCCTAAGCCTCTTGCCTGCAGCCTAGACCTCATGCGCGAAGCAGTCTGACGCTTTCGGATATCATAATGTGAACTATCTGGATCTCACGACCCCAAAATTCTCAGATAGCTGCACCCCCGAGTCCAACTAACACTCCTGCCCTGGCCCGAGAGACGCGAGGTCTTGAGTGATCCGCCATTACCACTTCTAAGATCTGGTGGCTCGGAGGCAGGCTGTTGGCATGCGTGTGACAGGGGTACCCCGACCTTGTCTTTGCACTGAGCGGCTCTTGGTGGCCGGGAAACCTCTATGGCTCGCAAAGGGGAAAGGCGACAAGACGTGGAGTATTCCTTTGCTTCGGGGTCGGCGCGCTTCAGGTAGGGTCATTTTCCCATCCACCCGCGTCCTCCAAATGGGAAATAGGAGGATTTCCTCAAAAATGGATCAAGGCAAATGTATACCGAGTTCCAAGAGGGTGCCTACGGCTTCGTGATCCCATCGCCCCCAGAGCATGCTTCCAGTGCACTCGGCGATGGAGTGTCTGCTGGCCTTGATTGATGCCACTCCTCTCGATTCTGATACCACTCCCCCAGCGTCAGCTCCTCCTGACTTGAATTAGTATGTGTCTGCATAATATCCACATGTCGTGTGATTCCACGGCTACTTTTGCCATTGTTCCCGATACGCTCGAGCTCTGCAGATTGGAAAAGACCGCTGCTGTTCTTCGTATGGCTTTCACCCGTCCCACTTCGCAGCTGCGCAGCTCGTCGCACTTTTCTGTGGAGTCGCCGGTAGAGATGCCGCGTGGTGGGCAGGATGCCGGCTATCATGTAGATGGATGGCTCAACGAGGGCGTAAATCATAGGACCCCCTGAGGCGTACCATGTTGGGTCATCGAAGAGCGGGGTTGTGAAGAAAACGGCGAAGCGAAGAGCGCAGGTTACTATACCCCTATATCTTATTAATATCCATGGTCTTCATCTAGGCGAAACATAGAAGTACATAGAAGTACACAGGGCCGTGTAACTTACAGCGAAGCAGTCAGGAAAGTAAGTATCAGGCCAATCTTTTCCGGTGTAGGCATTTGCAGCTTGAGAAGAATCGGCCATGGGAGCACCAGCATCGCTACATCCGTAACCAGGCTCGGAATACTATAGCTTTTATAGAAAAGCATAACGTCTCCACAAGACCCATCGTTAATATCAACCGCCTGGGTCCAGAAGTATCTGAAAGGCCGACAAATCGAAAACGCTAGGATAAAAGATATCACTCCTTGAAGGATGATAATCACGCCAATGACAATGATGACGCCGCGGTAAGCTGTCACTTCGAAGACTTGATGGTAGAGGAACAGAGCGGCAAGCTTTGCGAACATGACGGCCGGTGTGTAGGTGAATTCGAGGACTTTGGATAGTTGCAGCCATGTCTGAAAGGTGGTAACTGGGACGGCATCGACATGGTGTCCTACGCCGCCTACTTTAACCATTACTGCTGAGAGTTAGTGTCCATTGTTCACCCGCCGTATTTCCTCATCTTTATGCCAGCCACTCTAGCTTCATGTCTGACTTTTCTTCCCAAACATTGGGGAATGCTTCATCAAATCATGCTCCCAAAGCCCACAACCCATGCAGCAAGACAAGAGAGGAAAGGCTCACAAATTCCCGTCGCCGCACTTCCCATACAAAACACATAGCACAGCGTATTACACACCACCATGGGCGTTCCCACAGCCTTTGGGTTGTAATACCGGCTCGCGTAGAACAAGAGCAGGAAAAACGTATCAATCACAATGAATGCGATGCTAACCCGCTGGTCCAGACCCGGGTCATTCGTCTCGGCGAGATACTCTGGCGACCCCGCGCGCGGGAATGCCATGGTGGAGAGAAGAGGCGTTCGAGAGACGGCACGGCACAGCCAAGGTCGTCCAAAATAGAGGCCGTGTTAATTGGTAGTGGGTGAGCGAGAGCGGAGGCACTCTTTTATGGCTTGGATGCGCGAGGCGAGGACAAGGCAATGGCCACGAGGCTGGTCAAACATTTTCTTATCTTATTGAAGGATTTTATCCTCACACCTCCAGCAGACCTCATTGCGATTAGCTTTAAGCCCCCAACCCTGATTCTTGTTACGAATGAGATTGATGAAGATCGCATCGTGGCATCGTGTTTCCGGGGAAGGTTGAACCGCGTGTTAAGCGGGTCCGCTCCATCGCTCAGCTCCGCCTGACAAATAGGGGCTGAGCACAAGCTGCTTCACGCCGACGTCTTCATGCACGCACGCATGATTTACCATATTCACTCCTTTTCCCCTCGTGCTGCTGCTCTTCTCCAAATTTGAGCCGGAGCTCTTATCTCAACCTATAAACGTCTCCGTCTTGGAGTCTTTGCTCGACTTGCAGGATCGCGCCAAGATGGTCAACTTTCGCAACTTCACTTCCTTCACATATTTGGCCCAATTCGCTTTTATAGGAAGCAATGCGCAAACCGAGATTTCCCAACTTGCGGACATTGTTCCAAGGCGCGAGGTTCTCTACGTTGGCGGGCAGTACGCTAACTTCACGGCAAGTCTCAATTCCCAATGCTTTATTTTACGCGTGTCTAATACTGGAAAACAGGACGATGCAACCGGTACTACGTCAACGGCGATGATAGAGCAAATCTACGTCGAGAAGCTTTCCCCTAACCCAGCTCCAGCGAACCCACCACTTCCCATTATCTTCATTGCAGGCGCAGCTCAGACCGGCACCAATTTCCTCGATACTCCAGACGGACGGCCAGGATGGGCATCATATTTTATCTCGAAGGGTCACACAGTCTACCTTTCAGACCAGCCTGCACGCGGCCGCTCATTCTGGTTTCCCGGGCAAGGAAGTATGGGGTATATTGGCTCTCCCGATTCTGTCTCTGATATCTTCACCGACGTAGCAAACAACGGCGACCAATGGCCGCAGGCGAAGCTTCACACTCAATGGCCCGGGACCGGTCGCATGGACGACCCAACTTTCGACGCCTTTTACAGGAGCCAGGTACAGTTACAAACGGACCGCTTCATAGGCGAAGAACAAAATGCGCAGGCATATTCTGCTCTAGTAGACCTCGTAGGCGACTGCTATATCATCAGTCACTCGCAGGCGGGTGCATACGGTATCTTAAACCAAACCCTACATGACTCTCTGAAGTAGTTAACCATTGAGTAGGCTGGAGGGTTGGAGACATGCGCTCAGACCTTGTCAAGGGCATTGTCCAGCTCGAGCCGTCTGGCCCACCGTTCACGCTCCGCCCACCTTTTGGAAATGATCCCGCTTTCGCTTTTGGTCTCACTGATCTCGAAATCGGATACGAACCGCCCGCAGGCGGGAATGCCGAAAACATCGAGACAACTATCGAGCCAGCAATCGACGACGAACACGACGAGTGCATCATGCAGACGAGCCCAGCGAAGCAGTTGACGAACCTGGCCAAAATCCCGGAACTTGTTGTTACTGGCGAAGCATCATTCCATGCACCATACGATTACTGCACTGTCAAGTACCTAGAGCAAGTTGGTGTTGACGTAGAGTATGCGGATCTAGGCAAGGAGGGCATCCATGGGAACGGGCACATGTTCTTCATGGAGAAGAACAATCTCGAGATCGCAGACAGGGTGTACCAGTGGCTGGAAGAGCACTGATCAACGCATAATAGAGTTGCGTGCATGATACCCGTTTCATTTTTACCGTTCGCTCCCGACGCCGATTTGCTGCACACCGCGGCCTACTGCGAGCTTGGGTGGCTATTATTATTTTTTGGGGGCAACCCCTTTGCTATGAGAACCTGGACGAGGCCACGAGTTTTTGAGTGGAACTGAGACGCGATAGTCGATTGTTCCTGCGCTCGCTGCCGTAACTCATAGGGCACCTAGCGCGACTAGCGTATAGGTCCTAGTTACATGAGCCACAGCCCGACCTCACCTGTGCTATCATCCTTGTTTGCTGAAAAGACGGACACTTAATCCGTCTTTGACAGTTGCAAGAGACGGGCTTTGTGTAAAAAAGTACAGCACAATGCTCGTAAATGGAGCTGTGTGGTCCGGGGTCTCACCACTAAAGAGGAAGAACATCTTTAGTGTTGAGCATGGTCGATAGATACCCGAGAATTAGATACTATTAGTCTTTCCATTATTATTACCCCCCCAAACTCCTATCCATCCGGTCCTAATCACCCCAAATACTTCTTCGTAAACACATTCCTCGTCCACCCATCCCCCTGAACAACAACCGCCTTCTCAAGCTCATACTTCCCCCACCAAGGCATAATCTTAGCCCAAACAATCCAGTAAAACCCTCCCGCAACAATGATCGCAATCCCAACGACGCAATGCAGGTAATATGGTAGTTCTTCGTAGACGTTCTGCCCCTCTGACGGTGGGACGAAGGGTGCGACGACGAGGTAGATGTTACTCAGGAGGAAGAGGACTGTGACTGGGAGGGTGGCACGGACTGGTGGGTGCCAGTTGTATTTTTCGCGGTGGAGGTAGAGGTGGATTAGGGCGCCCGCGACGAAGGTGTTGACGATTGAGAGGGGGTAGGATATTACGCTAGAGGTGAGTTGTTAGTGAGGTTCTTGTAGCCCTGGCTTTTAGCGGAGAAGACGTACTTAAGGATGAAATTATAGGCGTCGCCAGGGGGAGGAGCGAGCATGATGACTACGGAAACGACCCAATGCTCGAAAAGGCCGGTAAAGGGGGCGTTGAATGGCTTGTTGCTTGCCCAGAATCTGGAGAAGGGAAGAATGCCCTCACGGCCAAGCTCTTGAACCACTGTGATGAAGTTAGTGAGGGGTATTCTTAATAGCAGATATACGGGGGGATAAAAACATACAACGACCCTGTGAGAAAATAACGCTGAGAACATTCCCGTAGGCTGAGAGAGCAACGAAAACGGAGAGAGCTCTTTCTGCCTTTTTACCGAAGACATTTCGGAAGAAAGAAGCCGCGAGAATACGGCCTGAAGTAAGGATCTCTTCTTTTGGTACAGCGGCGAAGTACGAGATCTGTGAGGCGTTAGTACGATATACAAACTGTATAGATAGAAAGGGTATTTGCGTACGTTGACCAACATGTATAGCACTGAGATGATCCCAAGGGCAAGAGGAGCAGCTATCTTCAACGTTCTCACGGGGTTCTTGGTCTCGCTCAAAGCGTAGTTGGCATTGCTGTACCCGATATAGCTCCATATCACATTGTACAGCGCTGTAACCACACCATACGCACTCCCGGTAGTGCCTTCGAACGCATTCGTAAAGTTGTCCGGCTTCTCATCGATCTTGAGAGCACCCCCAAGAGCCGCCCAGCCTGCAACCACGATGAGGAGAATTACGAGTAGTTTGATGATACCGAGAAAGTTTTGCAGTCGTAATCCCCATTTCAACGCAAGACCATGAATAAGGAAAGCGGATGTGATACAGGCGAGTCCTATGCCGCGTTGGTTCCAACGGTCGACTTCGACTTCGGCTGCGTGGAGGATGTATTCCCCAAATATGACCGAGTTTGACCCAGCCCAGCCTTCAACCTTAGTTAGCAAACGTTAGATGGCTGGGTAAATCGATCTTACCTAGCAAGACTACATAACCGGTGTATAGACAGGTTACAAGAAACTTTGGCTTGCGATACACGAACTCCAGGTAATTCTTCTCGCCGCCATTTCGAGGAAGACCGGTCCCGAATTCTATGTAGACGAATAGACCGGCCGCAGTGATAATCATTCCAGCGACCCAGATGAACAAACTCAGCCCAACGCTTCCGGAAAGGGCAAATATGCTGCTCGGAGTAGCGAAGATACCAGTTCCAATCATGCGGTTGAAAATGAGAAATATAGCAGACGTGAGCCCTATCTGGCGACGTGATGAGCTTGTTTGATAGAGATCTTCCTGATCTCCGGCTTCAGGGATATTAGCAACCACATCGTTAGAGCTCGAAGCACTGGTCTTAGCTTACTCTGTGGCTGTCCATCATCATCACTTGCCTGGATTCCTTCCTCAGATGCAGGCTTGCCCGAGTAGGACCAGAACCCTGTCTTCAACTTCGAAGTCTCGTTAGGGACCATCTTGGCCATATCGACTTCACTATCCCAATATTTGGGTGTATTAAAACGAGGGGAGAACTTTTCTCCAGAAATGCAAAAAATTAATCAACTGTTAGAGCTTTCATGCCTCGAATATATCCATTCTTGTCATACGGGAGATGCCGCAAGTAGAGATCGAAAAGTCGCAATACTATGTGTCAAGCTGGGTGAGCTCCCAAGAAATATGAATACGACCAGTCTTTGATATTAATAATCCCGGCGGCAACATGAAAGCTTCCTGCTTCCACGGCAAAAGAGAAAAAATTGCAGAAAAAAGTGAAATATGGCACACTCCATTGTGACCTCAAGCTCATCTCAGCAGTGGTTGTGATGGCGTGATTTCAACAGAAGACGCCATGTGGGGGCAAGAAAAGAACTTTTTCCGCTTTGACGGTTGGGAGGGACCCGATGGTCCTGAATGGGTCAGGAATGAGGTCCAGATGTTAAAGTTGTCTCTTGAATCATAGTAAGACGGATAAATATGGGTATCTATTGCTTTGATCGGGTTGGCTTGGCTCAGTCCCCAAAACGATGGCCCTATCTTCAGGACGGGTGTCATGTTCTAGAAATTCCGCAATATCAATTGCGGATTGTCGTTGTCGACTGCTGCTTCTAAAAATTTCGAGATCAAAAAACAAACTTTCGGCTGGCCATGTGCCATTCCTAATTAGGCTACGTACCCGAAGTTTCCGCTCCACCTTCCGAGAAGATGCCGAGTGTCGGCCTCGGGTCCCGTGGCTTGATGTCGGCTGACTAACATGATAGAAAGATGTCACGTTCCGTCCTCCTCCTACGATATCATCCTCAACGGCGATGGCGTGTGCAAAACAAAGATAAAACGTCAAGATATAAAATTAGACGTTAATTGAGTATGCGGGTAGCATCGGTTCTGATCTCAACTTCATTCGATTCGAATGGACATTGCTTAGCGAATGGTTCTAGAACCACTAATGCCGTCATCTCAGGAGGAAATTGAGGATCCTGGGTAACCACACAACCCAAGACTTCATCCCTCCTTTTCAACAGCATCAGCAAACTCCCCCAACGTACTAAACCTCCACCCAAACCCGACCTTCCCCTGCTTCACAAACTCCTCTAGATTCCCTCCCATTCCACTCTTCCCCCCTTCTCCTCTCGCAATCCACACACTCTCCAACCCAACCTTCTTCGCGGGCTCATGGTCATGGAACAAGCTCTGCGCAACATGCAATATCTCCTCCTTTGAAACTCCAAAATCACTCTTGATATGTGAAATGAGGTAGTCGAAGTTTCGGGGATCTGGTTTATACGAACCGATATCCTGTGCTGTGTAGACTGCATCGAAGAAGGTCGAGGGGTCTTCGCCGCTCTCCACCGCTCCCGAGAGTGGGCCCGTGAGCGTCTTCTTAAACGAGGCATGATCCACGTTTGATAGAGGTATGAGTTTGTAGCCCTTTCGCTTCAATCGCCGTATTGCGTCCACCGTATCCGGGAACGCAGGCCAACGACCAACACTTTCCCCAAAAGTTTCAGACTCCTCACGGAGGACAGGGTCGTCGTTGTTAGGGAATGTTTCGGGAAGTAGTTCTCTCGCTAGGTCTCGATACGCGCTAGCAAGCACCTTGGGGTAAGCCAGACTTGGATAGAGGCTCTGTGCCTTCTTCTCGAACCTGCCAAACGCATTGCCGAGGGCCATCCAATCATTTTTCAGTGCGTGGTCGGATGGTAGGCGGGTTGTGATGGGGCTGAGAGCTTCTCGGACGCCGCTCTCCCAGTCGATGAGAGTGCCATAGATGTCGAAGGTTAGGAGACGGAAGGAAGAGAAGGGACGCTGTGTGCTCGACATATTTGGCTACGGTATTGGATAGTATGAGAACGGATAGTCTGTAGTAGATGAGTTGTGTAGTTGAGTTTGTGAATTTATAGATCTTGGTCTATAGATTCCCCGCACATAGGCTCAAGGTTTCACTAAAACGACAAGAGCTATCATAGGGCGCAACACATCACAGAAGCTCACCGAAAGACCTCTATCAGATACGGAATCCAGCCCCTTGGCTCCTTCCATTGATCCCTTACGTGTACGTCTCGTGATCAGTTTTTTTCTCAAATATCTACTCGGAGCTCGGTGATTTCTCGGACGAAGAGCACCTCCCCCCCTCTACGGATATATGCATACTACTTTCCATGTCTATGAAAGTAGCCAAGCTCCAAACCCCGCCCCCACAGGGAGGTAATTGATGACTTCGGGTATTTCAACGGCACACATAACTTTATATTCAAGAGTTAATTACCTGTCGGACCCGCCCACGATATATGAAGAAATCCGATAATTATATCCTTATCTTTGGGGGTAAACCCTATTTATATTCTCTCCTTGCTCATAGAACCCGAGTGGCTTATCCCCCTTTTTTGCACTCTTCCTTTGTGCCCCCGATCCTTGAATTCCTGGCCTGTCGTGGATTCGACATCAACGACAATGGAGCGTAGGCACTCGTGGTATACCTGAGCATTTGTTAAAACAAAAGTAAATGTTCCATCCAGGTTAAATTGCCCGATTCCCTGCAGTCCATATGCCCATCGGACTGCTCAAGTCTTCTATGGACTTTAGCGATATGCTCCGGTGAGTTTTAACTAGGCTCGGCCGTTAAGAAAAGTTTCCCGGACTCTGCCCTGAAACCATTAGCCAATCCGTCATAAAAATTCCTCATAACGCATCAACTGTAGGCTGTTCATGTTATAGTCGATGGTTTTCATGAAATAGTGTGATATGTCAGCACCAAAGTATAGCTTGCTTCAGTGCATCTTCTCGACTTGGGCGGAGAGGTCATCTAGACTGATACTTACAATGGAATGACTGCCCCTGGGTACAACTATCCCGTGTAGCTACGTTTAGCACAGTAACGGACAACCAAATCAAGCCGCATGAAGAGATTAGCGGGGCCGATCTATTCAATTGCCAGTATTGCCAGTCCCGTAGCCCTATAGTGGAAGAGTCGGAATGTACTTGTGTAAAGGGACTCGAAGGGACTTGTTCCAGAAATAGCTGCCGTTGATACCAGCCGCACTATTCCTAAAAATAGCAATGATGTCAGAAGCTGCCAGTCCCTGAACGAAAACCTCGATAAGGCTGGAGCTGAATCCGAGGGACCCCAATAGATCTAATAGAACAAGGCAAAGAGAGAAACGATGGTCAATATGTTCATATTTTTAACTTTCTTGATTTTTTGATTATTCCTGATTTTTTTGTTGGATGTGGGCTGTGGTCCGCTTCATAGGTTACATACAGTTCGGAAGGTCGTGTCAGAAAGGAAAGGAAGCGGAAAGATGTAAAAAAAAGGTAACGGAACAAATGTCGAAGGAGCCAAGATACAAAACGGGAGATGAAAAAAAGGAGGGTTTGAAAGAAAAGGAAGGAGGCTCTCTGTGACTGTGGTGGAAATGTATCACATCGCAGGGAAAATCTGGATTCGCAAGAAAAAGAAGGCTGCCGTGTGCACGTCGTCTCCATCCCGTCCCCTCCCTTCGTGTAGATGGTGTAAGTAAAAAGAGAAAACCTGGAAAGGGCCACGAAAACGAATTAGAAGGGGAAAGAAATAGAAATGAAAGTCCCTTTAGAACAAAGTAGGAGAAAACATCCCGTAGAAGGGGATAAGGGAAAGAATTTACATCCGCCATCTATGGGCTGACACTCTGCCATTCTCTCGCAAGCAAAGTTCGCAGAGCCTCCTATCTCTTGATCGTAAGGAGAAGATAGGGGGTCATTGAATTGAACATTGGTGCAGAGGTGACGGAGAGGAAAGAGCCACCGCCACAGCGGGAATACAGCTCAGGAGAGAAAAGTATAAGGGACAATAGAAACCTGATCGATTTTGAAAATGCCACTCCCCCAATCTCAGATGTTAAAAGCCCACCCTCCGCAAGCAAATCACACAAAAATAACGCCGTTCGATCAGAGGCGGGTATATCCAGCACCGTTATGCAATTCCAGAAAAAATAGAGAAAGAGAAAAGGGGAAAGAATTGGGAATAACCGAAAGAAGGGGAAAATATGCTGCGGCCTTACTCGCACGCTCTGTGAACTTTTAACCCGTTCTTTCTTTCCTTTCTTGGTATATTCGGATCGAGTCGTCGATGCGCATGATATTCATATACATAAGCAGTGTCACCTTGCTCCAACGCCAGCCATGCCAACACCATAGCTTCCGCTCCTTTCATTAAGGGTAGGTGACACGCCAGAGATGTGGTCCTGAATGAAAATGGTGTTAGTAATTTATCACTTGGACGGCATTGAACTTCAAAAGCACGAAGCTGAATGAAGACAGTACCTTCTTCCGCTTCTTTTTCCCAGAAGTTCTGCCCCCTTCCTCACTGTTGGAGTAGAAACCAACATCCACATCTCCATCATCATCAGCGTAACCTTCGCCGTAACCAACAAAACTGCTATCATTATAACTTCGTTTTTTGCCAGCCCGCCTTGGTCGAGCGTTGTCTGTGTTCTGAACAGGGGTGGGTTTTGGCGTTCCGTTAGATTGGCTGAGGCGACCGTTTCCAGTACTGGGACCCATAGACTTCCTCATGCCAGTATCACCCGGTGTTCCGCCTTGTTTCGACGATTTCTCATGGCCCAAAGTATCTTCCCAATGCTCATGATTTGGTACAGTGCCCGCTTCCATCTTCATCGCCCTCATCTGAAGTTTAAAGAATGCCGAATCTGGATCCGCAACCTTGATTTCCTTCCCGAAAACTTTCTGGTTCTGCCACTCTTCTTCTGGCCACATGGTCATGTGCCTTAACCCTCCAGGCGCTCCTGGTTCATGTTTGACCGGCTTGTTTCTTCCAGCTAGCCCAAATCCTTTCAGTTTGCCCTCGTAGGACTTCCTAAGCCGGTTGATCTTTTCCCCTGTAACTGGATCTGTGCGAGCAACCGACGCAGCCACTGGCCCTAATCCATAAAGCGACACGAGGTCGAAGCTCGGACTCGGCCCGGAAGGGGAGTGTGCTATTGTTGGAATGCAGTGTTAACCAACGCATCCCAAGTAAGAATGATGGAGAAAAGAAAGCAAACGCAATATTGAAAAGTCAACTGGATCACGCCTCAAGGAAACCTTACAAGTTTTGCAAAGATGGAAGGCAGATCCCATATCTGCCTGAAGAGATTCAAGACTGAAAGGGCCGCCACCCGCTAGGTTTGACGTTCCCCTGTCCAGATCCATTGCATTCTCGTCCTTTGAGACCAATTGCTCCTTTAGACCCGCTAGCCCGGAATTAATCTCTCCTCCCCCGCTATACCGGTCGTGATCTGTCCGTGTGAAGTTCGGCTGTTCGATATCCATGGGATCTGAGCCAATATTGCCATCAGTAGCGTGTGACCTATCTGGTTCTCTCTGCAGGAGATGTGCGCTCTTCTCAATCCCATCTGCGCCTTCTGTCGAAACGGCGTTGGAATGTTGCCCGCTAACACTGCTCGCCGGAGTGGGAAATGAGTTAGTCGTCGCTATAGTCGGCTGCTGTGAAGCCTGTGTGGACATGGGTGCGGATGAGGGAGGGGATGAGAACGAGGAAGACTGTGGCGCCGTCTGGCTGGGTGATGATTGTGATGTAAAGTTGGAAGCATGATTCTGAGCGCTGACTGACATCAACGGAGGGGACGTTGGTGTCTGCGGAGTCGGGTGGGGTTGAAGTTGGTGTTGGTGTTGGTTCGGTTTCGACGTTTCAAGTGGAGGTGAGTTGGGTGACAGAGGACCAGCTCGGAACGAAACCGACGACGAAACGGCGGACATGAGTCCCTAGCAGACTTCTGAGCGATCCGAGAGGTGAGCAGGTGTATCTCGTGCCCGTTTTCCTATCGCAGCGCAGATCTGAACGGGTGTAGGTAGGGTGCCGAAGGGGTTCTCGAGGAGGACCGCCGATCGAGGTTCTCTCGCGGACCACGCTGAACTCCAGCGAAAGTCTAGGGAGAATGCATTCCACGGTGTCGATGCAGCGATGTAGATGCTCGTAGTGAGTGTGTTTCGATAAGGCGACGTCAGTTAGGTACTCGATGTTAGGTGTGGGTTGAAGATTGACACTCTTCTTTGACTATCGATGGAGGGAAGGAAACGAATTGGGGATGACGGCCATGTCACATCACGTGACATGGCGTCTGTTAGTGCTGAGTCTAACCGCTTTGAGGTTTTCAGCCGCCAACGCCCCTCAAAAGGCAAACAATGAAGACATTCATTCAGAGTCATTATCCGCACTTTACAGCCTATTGAGACATCACTCGGTTCTTTGTTGACGTTCTCAGTTAATTAATAAGAGAGACAGACCTTTGTTGATTCTTTGTTGTTGCCAATGAATTGTTCTACGGGCTCTTGCACAAAGAACACCGATGTCCATTCACTTGGATCTCCTCGGCGGCGCCTACATCGTTTCGCCAGAATTCTCTACCTCTCTAGGACATGTAGTTACGTTGCGATTCACTATGGCTGTTGCTGGGATTGTACCTGGAAGGTGGGGTGTCTCGAGGACTCCATTGTCACACCTTCTTGAAAGAGGGGTACCACTAGAAAGAAGTGAAATGCCGGATGCAAATTAATCTTTATTGATTATGAGCTATGGCCCACTGTTGTTGCTGCTTTTGTTACATCTAAGAATTGAATAATGGGGTATGAAAGGAAACGGAGAAAGTTGAGTATGCACCAAAAAGCAAAACACGCAGTAAGAGCAAATGAGAGCCACCCTCGGCTATTAAAGCAATGGTAAGCAAAAAAGAAAACGGCTCAATGTGAAGGGAGGAGCCATGAGGAAATATCCTCACAGCGTTACTAGCCTTCTAAATGGAGATAGGGTGCGCCGAACTATCCTTCTCGTGTATGTCCACCACATAGATTCGCCCTGATATTATGCATAGATAGATAGGTTTATATTGGGGAAGTTGGCCCCGGCGGGGGTGGGTTGGGGGGGTTCTTGGGAGTCGCTATGTCGGATTGGTATAACCGTAGCCTCGACCAGAAAGAGAATATGCCTTATGCCATAATTGTGGCGATTCGGATCCATTTCAGGGAATGCTGTATAGAACCGTCGCGTCCACAAAGTCCGAAACATCTGGCAAATTCTCTTCCAGGGTAGCCATCAACTCAATCTGTTCTTGTTGGCTTAGGCTCCGTTCACGCCAAGGGGGTACGGGGTAGGGCTGATTAAAATATTGGGAGTATTGATCCCCGATGGAGCCCACCCAAAAGGCTGGATCGGCGGTGGCGTTGGAGTATGCCAGGTGACCGGAGGTCGTGGTAGCCATGGTGAAGTCTGGATCCCAGTGTTGTAGGCCTGGAACGACGGAGGGAAATGGATTGTGGGGCGAATTCGTGTTGACGGGAGCACTGCTGTAACAGTTAAGAGGTGTGACATATTGCTGTGTGTTATAGGCTGGTATCTGGAAGTCTTGGGAGGATGGAGGAGGATAAGGCCCGGTTTGTACGGGCGCTGGGTTGGGCTGAGCCGGGGTTTCGAAGGCGGAAGACGAACCATCAAGTCCAGATCCCGTTCCATACGTAACTTGAGGGTTCAACGTTGGGGGTCTTGGAATATTTTTAACAAAAGCAGTTCCTCCAGGTGCCATCTGATCTATTGATTTGGGGGGTTGTAATGTTGGGAGGTTGGTCGGAGTTGGGTGGGACACGGTGGATAAGGTGGGTGATATCGAAACGTCATGTGTTGATGCTGGTGAAAGCCGGTTTAATGGCGAATGGACCACATAGGACTCATCGCTTCCATATGCCTTGAGGCAGGCGGAAATGAGATTTTTGTAGAGTCGAAGTGCTGACTCTACCCCGGGCCAGCGTTCGGCCGAGACGGAAATAACATCCAACGCGACTTGAAGGTGGCCTTGTACCTCTTCAATTGGGTGTTCCTGGCGTATACCTGGGTATGAAAGTGACCAAAGAAGGGTATTTAGGGCCATGAATACTGCCTGGGCGAAAATCCAAGTTAAATCAACGGTGTTGTTCGCCACTTGGTCCATGTGTATCTTGATGTTGGATACCGAAGCTTCATAGCATCTTTGAGCCGCTTGGAATGATGGTTCTGGGACCTGAGGAGATGGTCGGAAAAGGAAAACAATCATAGTGTTGCGTCTGCCTTGGAACCTATGAGAGCATACTTGTTAGAACGAAAGCGAGTAGCTTTAAGTTAAGGGACGGTGTGTTATGATTAGAATTTGTCGGGTTATCTTGACGAGGACATACCAAACCTCACTCAAACCACTCCCCTCATCATTCTTTGGGCACGAAGCAACCCAATGATCAATTTTGTTCAGCATGTTAGTGAACCAAGGATCTTGATCATCAACCGGTGTATCGCGTTTCTTCAGATATAACGTCCGTCTTATTTCAGACTGTAGGAGCCTCATCTTGAAAAAGTGAATCGTAATACATTTCTTCATCGTAGGTTTACCTCCTGGCAGTATTCCATTCGGTGTGATGAATCGATCATCAACCATTTCGAAAAACTTCACGTTGATGTGGTCGTGGGTTGTGGCGAAAAAGGATGGGCGTCCAAGACTATGAGAGAGGCCATACTCCATGGACATTATGATCCAAAAGAGCCGCCTACGCATGTCTATCTCAAGACTGCTGAGTGGCCCATCGGGAGAGTTCGTTATCGTAGCTTCGTCAGTGAACCCTAGATCCTGGCAAAGTTTAGCCGCGATTCCGACGACCCAGTAAGCCGAGGTCCGGGTAGGCGTGAGCAAAGAGTACTGCGCAATTAGCGCAAAACACTGCAGAGTTGAGAGATCCATCCTCGTCATCGCCGCCTCTAGGTACGGCAATGCAGCAAGATAGTAGCTATCAGCTAAACCGGCATATTGGGGGCTGATCTTCTGCATGCTAATTGCAATCACAAGACGAACTTGAAAGTTCAGGCACTGGTCAGTGGAGCCATTAAGAACTTCATCGACTTGCTGTCGAAAAGTGGGTTCGTGAAGAGTGGGAAGCATGTATTGAGCTGCGAGTGTTTGTTAGCAAAGTAAGCATGTAAGGAATGAGCAATGAGAAGCTCTGGATGTACCCTTTGCCATGAAGATATCCACGAGTCTGAAAGTCAATTCGCGGGGAGGAAGGTTGGGTTCCGCCACCGAGCTAATCATGGGGTATATCTTCGATGTTGGCTTTTGGCTCTCCTTAGTAAATGCATCCTTGATCTCCTGAGCAGTTATATCCGGCACAATTTCCTTGATGCTCTTGGTATCTGTGTTCAGCTTCGCCATCTCCATCACCAACCGGGTGATTGTGATCCCACTCGACGGACCGAGGAATCTGGACTCATCGTTCTCTCCGAACTTGATATATCCAGCTCCGCGGACCATAATCTCCGCATCGGGAGATCGGGAGACTTCCTTCTCAGCATTTGCGAGCTCTTCCTCAAGCATGCGCACCCTTTCCCGTAGCTGTACAATGTATGTCCTCGGTATCGTTCGGTTCCGAGCCGGGTCGAAATATACGCATTTTGAATTGCTTCGTTCACATGGTTCGCATCGGGGTATCCCCGTATCGCATCTAGACTTCCGCTACAAGTTGTTAGCCAAAGAGGTTCTGGAGGTTCACGACCCTAGTTGGGAGGGGTACCCATGGACGGAGGGTGGACGGAGATGGAGGTAGAGAAAAAAGATCAAGTAGAACATCACAAGCTTCACATACCTGTCTACACCGCGTACATGCAGTCAAAGTATGAGCTATCCGTCCATCTGAGGATTCTTGGGACCACGGCGAGCTCTTGGGGGACTGTTTCCGGGGATTCGCGAACCCTGGCTCCGGAGTCACCGGTGGTGCCATTATGTGCTGAAGAGCTGTTTGGAAACGGAACGGCCGTCGTGCAGACTAGGTGCGCCTTCCCCTTGCTATATACTTGCCTGACGGAGCTCTTTCTATATCAATCCGAAATCCAGAGGCAATGCATGTGATATATAACGTGTCTAGGGCGATAATGTGATTGAGGGCGTGCCCACGGCGGTCTTCTGGTATGCTGTGAGGGGTGTCTCAACCGGAGAGGGCGTTGGTAAAGTGGCGTGCATTAACTCAAGGCTCGGATGCCAACGTCATCGAGCTATGCGAATGTAAGAACGAGAGGTATCCAGTCGTGGTCGCGTCGCCTCGTTGACTGTGACTGGTTTTGATAGGCGCCCTGGTGTAAGAGAGCTCGAGAACCAACGAACTCCGGGGCAAAACGAATGGTTAAGAGTGAATCGAGCAGTTATGACAGCAGCGAATACGGCGATTTATCAAGCCCGCCTTGATTGGCGTCGAGGCTCCGATAAAACCCAGCGGAGAAGGGGTCTTTGACTTCACAGGCCAACGAACGTTGATCTCATCCGCTCGTTCCAGTTAGGGTCTTCGCAGTGGCTTCAGAAGTTTCGTTTATTGCCGCCCCCTTTTTTCAAATGTCGTTAGACGATTCAATCCAGTTCAATTGGGGTCCTGTCGAATGTTGATCACCTGTGTGACCGGTGAACACATCAGAAAAGCCATCGGAGGGCTGACTTCCAGAATAATACGGAGGTCGTTTGGCCCACTTAGAATGGCCCCATGCCCAATCTGTAGCTATGCCTGGACATGGTTTAGCGCCATCGGATGCCCCCGCATTTCCTGGCTTATCAAAGAGTATCCCACACAACCAAGAAGTTCAATAAATCTCCTTTATCTATGCTTATTCTTATGCTTGATAAGGTAATGTTTATTTTGACAGCAGGAAGAGATTCTTGGTCTATTTCCCAGACATAGAGAATGCGTCGCATAGTCTATGTTGGGCCACAGGTTTTGATACAAGTCAAGATACGTGGGGTTTGACCACACAGCACTTTGACCACAGCGGATAACATTTTTCGCGTCACTAGCGATGAAGGCGCAGTCAAAAAAGCATGTGATGATTGACTCGACTCAAACCACAATCTGCCCAATGCCCTACCCTGAAGATAGCGGCCTGCCATCGCGAGACTCCCCGGTAGAGTTGATGTCATGGTGGATTGAAATTTTCTCTATACTTAGCACAAATATCATATATCTGAATCTTGCCCCTCTATGGGTTACCATCCTTTCGCAGATCCAATTTCCCCTGGCTCCTTTTTGGTTCTTCTGTCGAAACGGTGAAGCAGGGAAAAACTCTGATTGACAGCCCCGGCCTTAGACCAGAACGGTTAAAGGCTTCGTTGCATGCAACACATCATGCATCGGATCCAGAGACTAGTCCAAGACAAGGCACACCTGCGAATATCCTCAAATTCATGGTAGCATTGGATTCAGCCTGACGTTTGAAGTTCTTCGTGCTTGACAGCGTTTATTAGCACTTGAAGGGGGCCTAGCCAGGGGAAATGGGGGCCAGAAAAATAGTGGTCGAGCATTAGTTCGCGGCTGTTCAGCGGGAAAACATCGTAGAAACTAGAACGGAATAGAGTCGACCGAGAGGGAAAGGAGGATGCAAAATTTTGTCTCCACCGTGGTTGAACGCGAAGCCGCGCAGGCATCCTGATTTGCTGATAGAAGCCGCCGCTTCCACGGTTCAAAATACAGTCGAGCCAGTAGGATTGCCAGATCCATGAATCTGACCTTGTTTGCCAAATCAAACGTCCACCAACAACTGCTCAAGGAAGGAGCTGTCAACATCATGCGGCGAACATCGCGCGTCTGCGCTCCTGCAATCTGGACGTCGGTCAATTAACTCGAGTGTTACACCTGCGTGTGCTCATGACTGCTAGATAGGTACCTCTTAAATTGATGGACTTGCTCGTCGCATCTTCAAGTCGCATCCTTATCATCTGTGAAATCATCAATCTATTATTCAGGATAGTCCCGTGTCCCACGACAGGATCTAGCACCCCCACCAACAATACGTCTCTCAAGTGTGTAGATTATGTGACCGTTCAGGATGGCCGCAGCCTCAGCTTCTCTCGATAAGCCTCTTCTCAAAGTCAGTCGTCCCGTCGCGGCTTGTTCGAGGTGTCGAACGGCAAAGATTAAATGCGACGGCAAACTACCCGCATGCTCGGCCTGTGAGCGGGCAGGGAAATCAGCAAGCTGCTCGGGTGCAACAGATGAGTTCGCGAAGGGTAAGGAAAGGAGTTACGTATCGTCCTTGGAAGCACAGTGTGAGAGGTTGGAGAAGAAGATCGAGGAAGTCCGGCGGCAGCAGCAAAACCCAGCTTTTACCGGAGGTGCTATCACGTCGAGCCCGTTGATGGGATCAGGGGCGACGGCTCACCGGAAAGAAGTATCAGACATCGATGATTTGGTTGGAGATTTTGGATTCCTGTTAGTTGAGCCCCTCTGGATATCATCTTTGAGACTTGCTTACGATGGTTTATCACATCCAGGTCCGTCAATGCCACGTCAAGAGATTTCTATGGATTTACTTCCACGACGTCTTTCGCAAGGCTTACCCTCACTGTCTCTACTGCCAAACCACTCCCGCAAACGGGGTCTAAGGCGCTACTGACACGGCACGAAGCAGTGCCCTTGATTCAATACTATTTTGATAACGTCTATATCCTCTTGCCGTTCTTCGTCGAGACCAGCTTCTGGACTTCGGTCGACGCTGTCTATCAGGATAGCGGCCGTTTTGCTAACAGCTTCGATCATTGGATTGTCCGCATGGTCTTGGCTATAGCAGCAGCGGCAGCTTCTCAACGAAGGAGCAACTCGAACAACCAGGTGGCCCAAAGCCTGGTTTCGGCAGCGCTAGAATACTCTGAAGATGTTCTCCATCCTGGATCTATCGCTGGCGTGCAAGCAATTTTGCTTCTCCTTCAGTATTCCCTCGTGGACCCAGAACACTTCCGGAGCTGGTATCTTATGGGTACCGCGGCCAGGGTAATGGTTGACTTGGGGCTCCATCAAGAACCACCGCCTGAAGCATGCAAAGATGAAACGAAATTAGACCTGAGAAGGAGAGTGTTCTACTGCATCTACTCGTTAGACAGGTTCGTTTATTACCAGCCCTTTCTCATTAGAAAGAACTTTTCTAACGACCACAGACAAATAAGCATGGCCTCTGAGCGGTCATTCTCATTTACAGACGATTCGGTCCACGTCTGCCTACCAAGTCTTCCCCAGTCCTCAAAAAATCCCACTGTCAGCTGGCAAAACCATGTTTTCCTACGAAGCTTGGAACCTGCCGTCCACCTATTTAACATGCGCCGTCTCCAATCAACCAATTACCAAGAAATGTACTATAGCGGGCGTACACCATCTCCAGACGCTCCAACAGCGACATGGGTATTCTGTGACAAGGCGCGAAAATGGCTCGACAATGCTCCAAGCGGTACACCTCACTATTTCGCCGTACTCTACGAACTCGAATTTCTATACACCATGGTAGTCGCGCTATCTCCATCCCACAAGGCTCCTATAATCAGCGACCTAAACCGTGTCCTGATTTTCAAATACTCGATCGATTTTGTCTCTCGCTTCCACCAAGTAGTCCAGAACCCAAGTTGGCTTCCTTTCATGACCTACATGGACATGAAACGCGTTCACGTTATTGGGAAACGCTTCCTCGAAATTCTAGACGAAAGCTATAACCAGATCCTCAGCGGTTCCATTCCAGAAGTACCAAGCGTCTCTCCAGAAACACCCGAACCGCCGTCCATATCACCCGAAGACCTCACGGACTGCGTCCGCCGCGCTCTCACATGCCTGGACTATATTACTGTTATATTTGAATACGCGTTCCAGAAATGGAACGTCCGCGAGCTTTTGGATAGCTTTGAGCAGCAATCTAGGTTTATGAAGAGCAAACTATCCCAGACAAGGGAACAACAGCAACAACAACAGGGGAGGCACCACCAGCAACAGGCAGCTGCTGTGTACTACACTACCCAACCCGCCCCGTTCGTCACCACCGCTCCCCAGAATAGTGGTCTACAACAGACCGCAGATGGGACCTTCATACACACGTCCCTACCACCGGGAGACCCAGGAAATGGCGTAACATCTCATCAGTATCAAGCTTAATCTCTCTCCCCTTACTTCCTACTAAGAACACGATTCACATATATACCCCATAAACACCTTTTTTTGCCTACGATCTAATGTTTCCTACATGTTCACTGTTAACGAATTTCCCCCCTATCTCTGTTATATCGATACCTCTATGTCAGTTGCATGTCATATTTTGTTTTGTTTTCTTTTTATTTCATAGACCGACCACCCATAGTGTTCTTTTCTTCTGAATAATGGCCGTAAACGAACCAGCCCCCTTGAGTTAGTTAGGACTGGGTTCGAACCTCAGTGAGATCTTTGTTTTTTTATTTCCATTTTTTTTTGTATCTAACTAAGAATCAGAAACCGCCCGAGACGATCAGTGGTTTACAAAAGAGCTTCAAATTTTTTTTATTAATTTCGTGAAGTATCATCAAGCCTCACTTCGCTAATACTATCATTTACGTCGTCAAGATGATCAAATCAAGCCTTCCTTCCTTTGAAGTATCGGGTCCACCTCGGACCTTTTCTAGAAAACGAGAAGAAAAAAAAGAAAAATCGTATTATATTCCGATTCCCGATCACCGAGCTCCTCTTTACTACTACTGACTAGCCGTTAGTACTGTAACTGACTAAGTCTGGATGTAGTGGGGGTTGACAAGGTAATGATTCCTGATGTGTTTCAAGGGTCAAGGGCAGGAAAAAAGATCAGGAAAAGGAAAAAGATATGTCGACCAAGAAGGACCAAACCAAACAACCAAGTAGCAGATCAGAAATCTCGATCTTAACGTTTTCGACCCTTTTTCTTTTATCTTTTATCTTTTATCTTCTGGAAGGATTCAGAAAAAAAGGAAAGGTGAAGGGGTGGAAACTTTGATCGAGGATCGAAGAAAGTGAAACAGGGGAGTCGCAAGGCTTTCTTGCTTTCAACTTGTAGGATGCTAACCTACGAGTAAGCGGTATGAAAGCGGCTTAGGGATAGAGAATAAAGGGGGAATATAGGAGATGTCAGGAACGAGCTACAGAAACTGTAGACATGACGTTATGAAAAGGTACTAGTCAGGGGAAAGGACAAAAGAGAAAGCAAGACATGGAGGATCCCATGTCCTTGACCCTCCCTGTGAGGGGAGCTTGACATCTCCATCCCCATGCTAGTAGTTGCAGGAGAAAACTTCTCGGTATCCCTGTTTCCAGAAACCCCTAATCATCTAACTCCATAGGAGTATGATCCGCTTCGTTTGGCGAGCTAGCCTTTTCCGCCTCACGCTTCTGATCTTCTAGGTATTTGTCCACAAGGCGTTCCTTGTTCGGATCGACCAAGCCAAGAGTAAACGTTTCCTCAGGGACTGGGCTACGTGGTTGAGGTTTGCCGTAGGCATTCACCCCTGTGAGTGCGTCGAAGCAGCGGATGTTGTTCTCAGTGAGTGGGGCCTGATAGTTCCTGAATCGGTTCGGCTGAGAGCTGTTACGTCTGTTGCGACGATCGTTCTGACGCCTTCTAGAAAACCTATTGGCACGGTTGCCTCCGTATATGTCCTTCGGGCGAGAGACAGGACTCCCAGTCTACTCACTCGTATTGTTAGTTGATCGGCGAAGACATGACCGTTGGGAGGAGGGCAGGGTTTGATACGTACCACCGAACGAGATGGGCTGCTGTCCCTTCCCTGTTTACGTGGGCTTGCGTCGTATGCAGCTCGAGGTGGAGTTCTACCCTTGGTGATACCCGCATTCTTGGCTCGACGAAGAGGAGACTTCTTCGGAGTTTGATTTTTTGCCACAAGTTCGTCGAGAGTCATATCCAACTTCGTGGGGTCAGGAGGTTCATGCAAGGATTTAGGCTTGTAGTCTTGCTCAAGTTCTTTCTTCTCGCTCTCAGTCAAAGCGCGGGGAGGGTTCAGCTTCCTCCATTCCACTTTTTCGTTGTGCGGAAACTTCATATACCGATGGAAAACGTGGACGGTTTCCTTGAACATCCTGTATTCCTCCCAGAACTTTCGAAAGTGTTCGTGATTCCAACCCTGGTATACGTATTGATGATTGCGTTCGTCATAGGCCGTTCGCGGTTCAGGTTTGTGGCCGTCGAGAGTCAAGATCCGATCCTTGAGATCACTACCTATCCCTGGCACCCGCTCATTCCTCGCAAAACGCTGAAACTGCCATAGGATTTCGAACTGTGCCGCTGTCAATCCCTCGCCACTCGCGTAATGGGCATAGAACGTCGTGGTGTTCACATGAAAGGAGTGAGTGTCAGCGTCTTGGCTGCCTGTAATAGCAGTTCCACGCTGACCCGGCTTGATCGTGAGCATGCGAAGAGGAATCCCCCCATCCTCGATCCCAAGTGGGCCAAGAAACATGACGTTCTTCGACGCGAAGAGTTCGTGGGATTGAGGTCGTCCCACAGTGACGAGGATGGCGTGCTCTTCGTCCTGAGAGCCCCCATTAACCCACTCTGGAGGGTTTACCCGGACGCAAACCTGGGACATCTTCGTTTGCTTGCGAGGTAGGACAGAGAAAAGACAGAAAGGATGCAGAAGAAAGAAGAATCAAAGGGACCTTGAGAGAGAAAGACAGCAGGGTTGAGTAAGCTGTTGCTGTGTGTTAACAAACTATGACCGTAACACGTCCGAGAAGCGTTGTTTCTTTCACAAAGAAAATATCCCTTCATTTGTTTTGGTTTTTGACGCCGAGATACTGTCACCTGAGTTTATTCCGTTTGATATAGTGAGAAAGCGAGGGGTAATTTGCCTGGGGCATAGTTGCCGTGGCATCGTGCGACAGTACGACGGTGCGGTTATGGTGGCTCGCTATTAGTCGTCGCGGTTGACTCCTCATTCTATAAGGTGGCTTGGAGATACCATATAATGAAAGCTACCTACACCCTTCATAGGTTGAGATGCTGCAACTTGTCTGAGAACGACAAGTTGTTTTACAGATTGCACAAATATAATGAAGAACGAACATTGAATGGACAAAGTCGTTACTTCCTTCCTGCTATGCGCTGTCCTTGCCTTGGTGGTTATGCCAAAATAGCCCTTTCCTTAGTTGTAGGAAACAAGGGAACTCGCCAACTGAGATGAAATTGAGAATTTCATCCTTAGTTTACGCCCATAGAGGCAGATAGAAGCCGCCGATGTCAAGAGAATAGAGCTCCCTTGACCGTGGTTGTATACCACGGGCTCAAAACCACAGATTACTCCTTACTTAGAGCACCGATATATATACTGTCTCGCGACACGGGTCGAACATCACTACAATGCCTTTCCCTCAGATTTCTCGGTTGATGACAACCGCCCGACGTTCGATTACGGAATACCGCTATGTTTTGTTGATCTCCTGCTGCGTGGCAGCAATTGCCTTGGGAGCCCAGCGAATGGATATGGGTTTGTCGAACTCGTCTCCATCGACCGCAACGAGGCCAGCCGTATATCAGAGGACGAGAACTTCAGGCACGGATTATTCAATGACACACCCGGATGAGCCACGTACCCAAAACCGACCCGAAATAGAAAAAGTTATCCACGAGAACCATGCGCAGGGTTGGTTTGTGCTTCCAGAGTCTATATTCGGAAAGCCGGCGAAAGTTCCAGAGGTGTATCAAGGACACAAATCCGAGAATACAGGAGACAATCAAACCATGGTTCATGTTTGGTTTGAAAAACTGCACAAAGACCTACAGCTATGTGAAAACTACCTCCATTCTCAAGAACTCCAAGGATCAGGGACCAGTGCGTTGAATAGCTTCGTTATTCAATTGTTGTTGGCGGGGGAAATGATCGACTGCCTTCTTGAAAGGGCTCTCTCTCCAAGGGACCAGTTTGAACATTGCCTTGATATACACCTCCTGGATTTTGGCTTCTTGAATGGATACCTAAATGATCCTACGAAGGCTCAGAAACGGTACCGTGCCATAAGTAAAGCGTTGGCTAAGTACTACCCGCCGTACGCCACGCCGGAGGGTGATAATACGAAAGTTAGAAGGGCCGTGGATCTAGCGACTGGCGAATTACCGACTCAAGAGAAACAAGATCGTCTCCCATCCCGTTACTTTATCAGGCAAGGGAAAGGTAACAGGAAAGGGAATGGCAAAGGTAAACCATTGAAATCCACGTCCTGGAGATCGCACAACTGCGAGGATGAGCTTTGCGGAGAGAAAGACTTGGCCAAGGACTGTTTCAAAGACCCATCGCAATGGAAGTCTAGTATGCGATCAACGTGTCAAATGTGCTACCCGATAAGGGACGAGGACGCTATTAAGAAACATTGTGTCAAGCGAAGGCGACGAGAGATGGAGGTTCTGTACGTCCTCTGCGCAGTACTGATTACACTGATCGTCACCGCCGCATTCCTTGTTATCCTTCAAGATTTTCGACGACGCAATAGAGCACCCAATAGGGATACCTCACAGGCTCGGTTGGCGAAAGATTGGACATTGCCACTGGTGAAGCTTCCAAACCTCGGATGGACAACGTTGAAAAAGCCACACCGGTTCTGGTATCCCAAATTTTTCCAATCGATAAGGCGCCGTAGGGTTCCTTTGGACGTGGAAGGTGATCCCGCATGGTTCGATGCCGATGCATATATTCGGAAGCAGGACGATCCCCAGAGCCAGTGGCATTATCTTGAAGAGATGCAAAGTATCCCTCGGGCTATCCACAAAGACATCACGCCTGATACGCTAAAGTTTCGGAAGGTCGGAGGACGTCACGCAATTATCGACGAGGAGATGGTTCCCGTTATGCCGCCGTCTAGGAACTCGAGTGTCCAGCTTCCTCCAACAACGGTAGATGTGGCTTTGGAGGGTGCGTTTAGGAACGCGAGTGGAAGTGATGCCGCCCATCGAAACCAACACTTTGCGACTGTCCACGCAAGAAGTCCTACCGAGCGAGTAACTGTATCCAGGGAAATGTCCCGTACACTTCAGTGAGGAGCTTAGGATTATCAGGATATCAGAGAGGGTCGGGAGGTGGAAGGAACTCGACTGGAAGGTAGTTTTGGCTTGTTCGATCGCGTGTGTGCTGCATATTTCAGGACAGACAGTGGAATGTATTTCCTTTCCATAACTTAGTCCCTTTCCTCGGGCCGTTCTCGTCTTGAGGCCCACGTATGGAGAACGGTGGATGAAGGCTGCTTCATGAGGGCCGTTACCTCTCAACTTCGAAGCTGGGCTGAACACGGAGCATAGCTAGAAATAGAGTTATTGAGTTAGCAATAGAAAGATATTCTTCATTCCTTATCTCGATCGCGCCGAATGGAGAAGTCTATCTCCAACGTGGTCGATGTCGTCGTTGATGATGTCGTTGAGACGAACTGAAGCTTGGAGCTCCTGTATCGTGGGGTGCTTCTAATACGGTTGCGTACGAAAATTTCATATATTACCCAATGAAAGTAATATAATTACGTTATAATACAGAACATCCATACAACATTCCCCTATCCAAAAAAGCACTTCTATCAACTCAAACAAGAACGAGGGAATGAGCTCTTGATGTTCATTGTACAGCGACTACAGAAGCGCACAGCAACAGATCTTCTTTACGCTCAATATCCTCTGCTAGGAAACTAGAAAGTAAAGTAAGGAAGCCAAAGGAACGCTACAGAGCTGGCTTGTATCACTTGCCACGTTAGAAGCGATCCGATTTATATATAACAATCACGCCCAGGTGGAGAGCAAGACGTCACATTCATATATTCATTAACCCAACCCTCTAAACCCTCATTCCTGTACATATTAAATCATGAACAAGTCTTCTATCTAACCCTACTCATGCCATGATCCATGCAACCAACCCAATCACAAATGCTTCGTCCTCTCCTCACTCCCCCCAATCCACTCCTCCAACTTCCCCTTATCCCTCACCCTAAACCCAACCTTAAACTTCTTCGGTTCAAGCGTCAAACTCGTCTTCGTATCATTACAATCTAAACAATCCAAGATCGGATCATCCTTGCTATCCTGCGCGGGAACGATCCGGAACGCGGAGATGAGACGGATGAAGGCTGTGAAGAGTTCGCGGTTGGCGAGGTGGGAGCCAGCGCACATGCGGGAACCGGCGCCGTAGGCGTAGTGCGGTGTGCCTGAGCCGTCGGAGACGTTGAGGTAGCGGTCTGGGTTGAAGGTGAAGGGGGAGTTGAAGTGCGTGGGGTCGTAGTCGGCAGCGTAAGCGTTCTGGGAGATTGGGTTAGATTAGATGGTTTAATGAGTGATAGGGCATACATACCATAAAGAACGTCGTCCCGGCAGGAATAACCGCATCTTTCCAGGGGATATCCTTAATGCTGACTCTCGGTAGACAAATAGGAATAACCGTCCAGAAGCGGAGGATCTCTTTCACCAAGGCAGTGACATAGGGGACTTTCTCTTCGACTAGACATTTCTCCCATGCGTCTCCGTCTGGATAGGCTTTCATGATTTCGTCATAAGCTCGCTGTTGGATTTCCTGCCCATGGGTCGAAGAAAGATATGCGATTCCCATGATGAGGTTTCCAGGAACGGTATCGAGACCAGCCGAGACCATGGTTAGGCAGATCGATTTTATTTCAGCTAATAATAGTCAATATTAGTTTAACATTACTATGTTAGTTTGAGGGAGGGTTCCCTACCTTCATTCAACTTCGCCTCCGGGTCCTTCAAGATATTCCCCGTAATGCACGGCTTATCCGTCCCGTCCGCTATCCTGTCCCTCAACATGTTGAGTAGCAAAGACATATATTTATCCCTCCTCTCCCGAAACTCATTGGCTTTCGTACTTTGGCTCGGTATCAATCGCAGAAGCGGAATATAATCCTGCCAGTTATTGCTGGTGCTTCGGAAATTGCTAACTTCACGCTCCACATACACGATCTCCTTGAGTAGGTCATTATCAATGCTTCCATGGATCCGAATTCCGTAATTGAGCGTTAAGCTGGTATTGAGCGCAAAGCGCTGGAAGTACGCATTCGGGTCGATATCCACGCTTCCATCTTTGCTATCTTGGAGAAGCTCTTTGATACTCTCATTGGATTCGAGATCGATAATGGGCATGTACGATTGTACAGCGGGGCGATTGAGCGCTGTTGCCGCAGCTTTTCTCCTCGCTTTGCAGGATTCATCCCATGGTGATGTTCCGATAGTGAAACCTTGGGAACTCGAGACCACAGTATGGAAAGTGTGGAGTTTCGGTCGGGATATCAGTGCAGATTGGTGGTTGATCCAGAGATATTTTACTGAGTCGAAAGAATTTGCGAAGACGATTCTCTAATGAGGTGTTAGTTTATGTTGGCTTCGTCCACGGTTAATCCAACTCTCCCGCTGCAAACAACACACATACCTTATTCCCCATCCGCACTTGAAAAACCTCACCGTACTTCTGCACCCATTCCCGAGCCCTTTTTGCGTGTTCCTCGCCCAATTGTATTAAATTTCCAAAAATTGGAACACCTGGGATTTCTGGGAGGTTTTTGATTTTGGGTACATCTGTCTGATTGAAGTATTTGATGGCGAGGAAAAGTACGCCAATGGCGACAAACGTAAGGTTTAAGGCCGTCATCCTCGGTGGGTGTGGTCATCCACACTACAAAAGGAGGAAGAGCAAAAAAAAAGACAGAGATATTGTTGGCTCTCGACGAGTTGAAGCGGTAGTCAAATGAAGTCAAATATTTTTACAACCTCTATAGCGGTCACAAGAACTCCGTAGTAGGGACATAATAGATCAGCTCTCGACGGATGGCAGACGGTCTTTATATATACAAACAAATGAGAAGGAGGAAAGCTTGAGACCCATGACAAGGTTACGTCAATCGAAGATGGGGAAGGTCTGAACGAGAGTGAGAAAAATGGAGCGAAATCCCGGTTCCGTCAAAGCCAGAGGAATAAGGAAAGAGGACATGCCCCTGTCAGCATACATGTACAAACTGTTTGCGTGCCATGGGTCCTTCCATCATGCCCCGACAACCGCCTCACCGAGGAGATATAGCGTCAATCTAACCTTGAAGAGGGAGGAGTATTGTACCTTCGCTTGTACATGGTACGAGAGACTCTTCACCCATCCAGTGACAATGCATCTGCAGAAGAGAAGACGGGGAGGGGACGGCAGAGCTGGCTCGGCTAGTCTAGGGCCCTTTGCCGGAATAGGCAAGTGAGTACACTTGTACGAGTGAGCTTGAGCGCCTCAATTCCGCACTCATTTTTGAGGACCCACTCGGGAAAGACGACCCTTGTCTTAGCTGAGGACGAGAAGAAAAGGTCTCGGGGTAGGTAGATCTCCCGCCATCGTCGGTGAAGAGAGGTGTCTCAAGAGAAGAATGACAGCAGCAAAATGAACAACCGAACAACCGACAACAAACAGTGCGGGAATTCTGATAGAGAAAGCGGGGATAAGGTTAAAGTCCAAGTAGCTGATCTCAACCCTCTTTGTCAAGTGGAGATATCTATCCGGGGTTGGATAAGCCGTTATCGTCAACCGAGATAACCTTAAAAACCTATCAATTCCGTGAGGGCTGTCCGTCAAAAAGCCTGAAGAAAAAGAGAGTACTGAGTACTGCACTGATACTTGCGCTGAGAAACGTGGTTGGTGTGATTGGTAATGTCGTGCAGCGTACTGAAGAACACGCACGCGCACCTTCTTGAGGGGAAAACAGGATGTCAGGGGATCACAGCGTGGAGAAAATTGATAGAACGGCGGAAAGAGCACGCGATGTGCCTCTTCGTTTTTACTAACGGGTACCTACCGGGCTAGCAATGAGGATAGAGAAGACAGGAGCGAAGAGACCAGATTGGAATTATTGGCTATCAGAGTCTTCGTCCGAGTCTCCACTGCTGGTTGTCCATTTTTCAGGGTCATCTAGATACTTCGTTATCCTCGAAACACCCTGAGCATCAACTTCAACCGTCTCAGTCACTGAGTTATATCCATGACCGAAATCAAGAAGCCAAACATTGTCCTCTTCATCAATCAATACTCTATCTGGCTCCACATCTCCTCGTACAATATCATTGTCATGCAACTGACGCACCAGCTCTTCAATCTGAGCAACCCATTTCTGACGTTGTTGCGGTTGTATATCTTCGAATTCATACAGATAAATCGTTCTTTTGGACTTGATAGGCTCCAAAAGAAAGCCTATGATCGATCCTTCATCGTCTGTATAGTGAACCAGGAAAGAGATTGTGGGAACCCGGCACCTCTCGTTCAATCCTGTCTCAACCAACTTTGAAAGGATGCGGAATTCTCGAATAAATGAGTGTCGAATTTGGACAGGCTTGAAATGGTACTGTTTCCCATCCACGGATACCTTTGTCGGAGCATCTGCGCCGAAGTACCTCTCGTTATCATCTATTGGGGCGGCTGAAACGGCGGATGCATCGATTGATTTAATATTATGGCCAGTGGGCAGTCTGTGTGCAGATATCTTTGGCGAGATGTATGCATTTGGGTCGGTATCATCAGGGAGAGGGACCGGTGAGAGCTTCCCATCATTGCTGACCAATTTGAAGGTAAACGTCTCAGCATTGTAGAATTGCTCCAGAGTGAGAGATAAGGGCGCTGTTGGAGCAAGCGCTTTCATGATGGGCAAAAAGGGTTCGGCCATCCATATCTCAAGCTCATCAACGCTTTCAGCTTCTACCATTTCGAGAAACTCTTTCTTTAAGTCCCCGATCTCATCCTCGAAGTCGGGTGCTTCGGCGATGATATAGAATCGTTTCCCGTTGCATCTTGTTGTCAAGTAGCAGCTTTCCTGGCTGATTAGAGTGTCCGAAACCGCCCAAAATGGGACGTCGTCTTCAATGTCAGACATCACAATCGTTGGTGAAGACCCAAAAATTAGTATCTCAGCAACGATTGCGTTCGACTGCCAGCATGTCCATTTCTCAACCAGTTTGCTGGCTGTTGCCTAGCACGAGCTAGCTTTCTCGGGTTTGGTGTACATGGCAACGAATAGAAAGCTGTTGTATTCAGCTGCAACTCGTTTCCTCAAAAACCCGCACATTCGGACTTTTAACCCCAAAGTATGAAGGATTGGGGAATTCTTACCAGGACAACTCTCAATTCCTCAATCCTCAAATTTTACTGGGAAATCTACTGGGATGTGTTATTTGTCTTTGAATCACTTATCCTCGCACCCATTCTGGCTTGCTCAAGAAACAAAATCCCTTCCGCTCTCATTTTTCAGACTTCTTGTACATACAGAACTATCAGAGTGGATCTCACACTTTCTTTCGTATTCTTGGCTACGGTAAATCAATCATAAACCAAAAAATGTAAAATATATTTACATATATCGAAGCTCAAAATTCCGTGGCGGATCTAATTCCGCTGATATTTAGTTCCAAAAAGGGGAACCCCGGATCCGTACCTGATATTTCTTCAACTTAATTTTGAGTAGCTTGACAGATGCTCCAGTTGTGGGGAGCGGGGGCGGAATACAATCCCCGTTTGATTCAATTCGCTGCTTGGTGGAAATTTTCCACGCCCAAGGCCTGTTGTTGGTCAATTGGAAATGTCAGACATCGAGATAATAATTGTTTCAAGAAACTGAAGGAGCTCTTGCCACACGTGTGATAGGATGTGACACAGCTGTGAGAGGACGTGCCAACGTGCCAGTGTGCTACCAACTGAGGAGCATGATTACGATTACCATCCTACCACCATGTGAGAGGTGCGAAATTTCCCTACTCTGGTTCTCGGAAGAATATCTTCTCGTCGAAGATGCCCGGGGGGGATTCCGCTCAAATGGAGGATACTCAATGAGGTCCACTACAGGTATGTATACCGGTCTCTACTGGCTTTGAACTAGACAGGAGCAATTTCTTGCCTTCTTTTCGGTGATAGTAGTGGGCGGAAATATTCCATCCCATGTAAATCGAAGTTGTGGGGGGGGGGGGGGGGGGTGGGGGGGGGGTTGTTTATTGCGGCTTCAGGGTGTTGCGGCGGAACAGCCCAGATGTAGATGTTGGTGATGAGGGG